>JAHRHZ010000020.1:53248122-53267230 GCA_024137785.1 Ginglymostoma cirratum | reverse complement strand
CACAGTTACCGTACCCTCCATACCCCTCTGACACAGTTACCGTACCCACCAGCCCCTCTAACACAGTTACCATACTCACCTTGCCCTCTGGCACAGTTACCATACCCACCAGCCCCTCTAACACAGTTACCATACCCACCTTCCCCTCTAACACAGCATTCATACCCACCTTCCCCCTCTAACACAGTTACCGCACCCACCTTCCCCCTCTAACACAGTTACCGTACCCACCAGCCCCCTCTAACAGTTACCGTACCCTCCATCCCCCTCTAACAGTTACCGTACCCACCTTCCCCGCTAACAGTTACCGTACCCACCTTCCCCCGCTAACAGTTACCATACCCACCTTCCCCCTCTAACAGTTTCCATACCCACCTTCCCCCTCTAACACATTTGCCGTAGCCTCCATACCCCTCTAACACAGTTACCGCACCCACCTTCCCCCACTGACACAGTTACCGTACCCACCTTCCCGCCCTATCATAGTTACCGTACCCACCTTCCCCCTCTAACACAGTTACCGTACCCACTTTCCCCCTCTAACACAGTTACCATACCCACCTTCCTCTCGAGCACAGCATTCATACCCACATTCCAGCTCTAACACAGTTACCGTACCCACCTTCCCCCTCTAACAGTTACCATACCCTCTATACCCCTCTAACACAGTTACCATACCCACCTGCCCCCTCTATCACAGTTACCGTACCCACCTTCCCCCTCTAACACAGTTACCGTACCCACCTTCCCCCTCTAACACAGTTACCATACCCACTTTCCCCCTCTAACACAGTTACCGTAACCACTTTCCCCATCTAACACAGTTTCCATACCCACCTTCCCCCTCTAACACAGTTGCCGTACCCACCTTCCCCCTCTAACACAGTTGCCGTAGCCTCCATACCCCTCTAACACAGTTACCGTACCCACCTTCCCCCACTGACACAGTTACCGTACCCACCGTCCCGCCCTATCACAGTTACCATACCCACTTTCCCCCTCTAACACAGTTACCGTACCCACCTTCCTCTCGAGCACAGCATTCATACCCACCTTCCCCCTCTCACACAGTTACCGTACCCACCTTCCCCCTCTAACAGTTACCATACCCTCCATACCCGTCTAACACAGTTAGCAATACCCACCTGCCCCCTCTATCACAGTTACTGTACCCACCATCCCCTGTAACACAGTTACCGTACCCACCTTCCCCCTCTAACACAGTTACCGTACCCTTCTTCCCCCCTAACAGTTACCATACTCACCTTCCCCTCTAACACAGTTACCGTACCCACTTTCCCCCTCTAACACAGTTACCGTACCCTCCATACCCCTCTAATACAGTTACTGTACCCTCCATACCCCTCTAACACAGTTACCGTACCCTACATACCCCTCTAACACAGTTACCGTACCCACTTTCCCCCTCTAACACAGTTACGGTACTCACCTTCCCCCTCTAACACAGTTACCGTACCCTTCTTCCCCCCAACACAGTTACCGTACCCACCAGCCCCCTCTAACACAGCATTCATACCCACCTTCCCCCTCTAACAGTTACCCTACCCACCTTCCCCCTCTAACAGTTACCGTACCCACCATCCCCACTAACAGTTACTGTACCCACCATCCCCCTCTATCACAGTTACTGTACCCACCATCCCGCGTAACACAGTTACCGTACCCACCTTCCCCCTGTAACACAGTTACCGTACCCTTCTTCCCCCCCTAACACAGTTACCGTACCCACCAGCCCCCTCTAACACAGCATTCATACCCACCATCCCCCTCTAACACAGTTACCGTACCCTCCATACCCCTCTAACAGTTACCGTACCCACCTTCCCCCTCTAACACAGTTACCGTACCAACCATCCCCCTCTAACACAGTTACCGTACCCTCCATACCCCTCTAACACAGTTACCGTACCCACCATCCCCCTCTAACACAGTTACCGTACCCTCCATACCCCTCTAACACAGTTACCGTACCCACCATCCCCCTCTAACACAGTTACCGTACCCTCCATACCCCTCTAACACAGTTACCGTACCCACCTTCCCCCTCTAACACAGTTACCGTACCCTCCATCCCCCTCTAACACAGTTACCGTACCCACCTTCCCCCTCTAACACAGTTACCGTACCCTCCATACCCCTCTAACACAGTTACCATACCCACGTTCTCCCTCTAACACAGTTACTGTATCTACCTGAGGTTTGTCCGGAGGGAGGGGGGTAACTTCTTCAGGGTAGGCCTCCTTAGAAGAGGCTTCGCAGTGGGGTTAAAATTCTATCAGAGATAATAGGAGCTGCAGATGCTGGAAAATCCGAGATAACAAGGTGTGGAGCTGGACGAACACAGCAGGCCAAGCAGCATCATAGGAGCAGGAAAGCTTGATGTTTCGGGCCTAGACCCTCGATCAGATGATGAAGGGTCTAGGGGTCTAGGCCCGAGACGTCAAGCTTTCCTACTCCTATAATGCTGCTTGGCCTGCTGTGTTCATCCAGCTCCACGCCTTGTTATCTCGGATTCTCCAGCATCTGTAGTTCCTATTATCTACTGTATCTACCTCTTCTCTTTCACAGGTATGAACAACTACCTCTGAATCACTGGGTTCCATTGCTCGTACAGTAGCCCTTCCAACACCTCTGTCAGCATTTCATGTGTCTGCAGACACCTGTGTAACTGTCAGTGAAAAATATTCACAATTATTTTTTTCACGAAATTGTATGATTTCACTGACAACATGGATTAAGCATTCAGCTGATGACATCTTCTGTGTTCATCCCCACAACAGGCTGTGCACTGATTCCTGCAGCGGTTGGAAATAAATAAACGTTATCGTAGCCAACATTTTGTACTCAATCAACTCCTTCTTAATTGTTCCCAGTCTTTGTGGAACAACTTTTCCCCAAGGAGGAAACGAAAAGAAAAACAATGATCCTGGCTCTGTACTGTGCTGACTTGAGGTACTGTTTGTAAGTACTGCAGGCAGATTGCAAACTGTACTCACAAAGATTTCATAACAGAGCTAATATCTAATGCTAGTGACAGCAACATCTCCAAGGCAATGTGATGCCATCTTGTAAACTGAGTAAACAATAAAAACATCTCACGGCCTTTCTGCATTTTCAGCATTCAAACCTGCATTTAAAGATTCAAAAAAAAAAGTTACTATATTCTGGCTGAATTCCCCAAGTCATTATGTTTTTCTAAGCATTGGTTCTCTGTATAAGGCACATTTTTATCCATGCACACAGGCTATGTTTCCTCCTTCTAGGCTATGGTGCTCACTTTCCTGGGAGCTTTCGCTTTTCCCTCTTCCAGGGATGAGGTGACATCTCACTTCCACCTCATTCAGAAGCATATTTAGGTCTTCGTCTGGGAAATGATGAAACTTTCTCTCCTGTGCTGACATGCAAATGCATAAATACATGTCAGTGAGCCCCACATGGAATCATTAGGTGGCATAAAATGGAAAATGAGGCAAAATAAATTTTACGAGAAAATTGTAATAGTTTAAGAATGTTTGTGAGAACTTTACAAGGTTAATTGTGTGAACTCCAAGTCGAGCTGCTGACTGTCCTGAGCTTCCACAGGTCCATTCTAAAAGCAGGGTGTTGTCAATGTCAGTGAAGCTGTTTCTGGTTATCACTTTGTGGCTGCTTCCAATCGGCAACTGGCATTATCTGCAACACCTCATGGTCTGCAATACCCTGCTGTGTAAAGGAATCCACTGAGTCTCTCCATGCTCAAGAGAACTAAATGTATCTCAATCCGTCTTGCCAAAGAGATGTTATGCAGAGCAAGTGCAAGGCTTTTTAAGGATTGCAGGCTTTCCTAAGGCACAAAATATCAATCGAATACTTGCACATTGCCTTGTCTGCACCTCATGCTTAAAATACTTTTGATATTCAGTATTCCGCAGCAGAAGCTAGAAATGTTTGGCTTTGCTTAAGATTCCCATTGTATGATGTACAACTGATCAATCATCACCAAATGGAACCGCAGCAAACCATGAGCCCATTAAACAGCATCAAAGAAAATTACTAACAAGTCAGTTCAACTGCCTGTCTCCATGCCTCAGTTCCTGTTCACTTGGCTGCCAGGAGACATCACTCATGCTTGCATTTGTCATGCAGAGCACCTACCTTGCGCTCACTGCAACCTTCAATATGTAAGATGAAGCGCCGTGACTTGCAGTTCTATTGTTACATAGTGTGAACGATCATGTTAACGTTTTGTCATTCACCTATCACACCCTAAGTCACAATCCTGGGACCCCCATAATTGTGGAGTATGTATCCACAGGGGAGCAATGCTTGAAGTACAGTTGATGACAGGCAAAAAATTTTGGACATGTTAGTGACGCCTATATCCTATTATTGAATACAAAATCACATTTCAGCCTGGTTACTCCCTGGAGTTGGTACTATGCCCTATATTTACAAAGAAAGGAAAGATGGTGAAATTGGGCCTAGCAGCATCCATTTTTGGAAACTAAGAGGCCTGTGAAGTTCCAAATATTGTCTGACATCCACATGTACTTCTGACACAGGGTGCACTGGATGCTATATTTAAAGGGTTAGGGTGAACAGGATTTAACATCACAGACCGTGTACGGACAGCAAATTGCCTCTTCTAAAGGATGTCAGTGCTGGATTTTTACAACAATCAGTGATGGTTTCACGGTCACCAAAACCGAGACTAGCTTACAAATCCGGATTCATAGATTCATTTTAAATTCTACCAGTCATCATGGTTGAGTCATAGTCACCAGATGGCCTATTTCTATTCCTATTTCTTATGTTCTCATCATCGGCTTTGAACTTCTGTTCCCCCAGAATATTAGAGCCAGTAGTAGGTAAATGAATCCCAGGAATGCCCAAGAACATTTAATAGATACTTCAGCTGAGGTTAAGAAAGATGACTATGCAGGGAACTGGACAATGAAGAGAGGCAGAGACCTCAAAATGGCATATGAACAGGGAATTCTGAGGTGTAAGATGACAATAACGATGGATTGTACTGATCTTGAGGAATAGAAGTGTTGCGAGGTGTGTGTTTGGTCACAGAGTCATTTGCCTCTGCTGTCCTAAATAGTACTTCTGTTTCTATAGCATGTGGAACTACTTTGGTTGAAATGTTACTGTGATTCATAAAGTAGTTAGCATTGTCACAAGGTTAAGGAGTATAAAGTGTTATAACAACCTGCTGAGGTCTGAAGACAATTATAGGTTCTTGTAAAATAGTTTGCGTGTAAAACTTTCTAAGTCCTGATTCAATGGGATAACTATGTTGTTAAATAAACATTCCATGGAACAAAATAGACACAAATAAAAGTTGACATGGAGCATGGTGTGGCAATTGTCTTTAGAGATGTTTCTATCAACCTATTCAGCTTTGTTATTGCATGTGTCTGAAGTACATAGGACTTGTACTCAAGCCTCCTGAACCAGTGGTAGTGTCCCTACCTCAAGAGCCCCTTCACAATTGTCGTGAAAGGATATTGTTGGTTTTGGGAGAGTCAATAGATATTTTCTAAACAACCTGTTCAGACATGTTATTACATGCCTCTGGAGTAGGTTGGACTTGAAGACCTCCTGTCCCAGAGGTAGGGACGCTCTTACTGTACCACAAGAACTCCTAAATGATTATCTTTAGGAAATGTGAAGACCTGCAACTTGCCCAATCAGGACATTATTACATTGCATTAAAAAAAAACTATGTTTTTCGTCAGTGTTAGACAAGTGTTTACGGTGTCAAGTGATGAGAATTAGAGAAAGAAGAGCACGTTGTCTTTAAGTCACATCAACAACTTGCTCACCCAACTTGTTAAAGGCCCTTCGAAACGATGAAGCTCCTTTTGATGCCGAATACACAATACTAATAGAAGAGATTGACAAAAATTGTGAAATCTGTAAGAGATATTGGAGGACATCACCACATCCTGCTGAAAACTTTCCTGTAATAACTCTGGAAGTCAGGCTGGAAAGGAACATCATTTATTGTTGAACACCAAAATAGAGCCACTACTTGTGATGTACGTAGGCTAGCCCGAAACAGTCAGTACTACAGAGCCATCCCTGGGCCGGTTTTTGAAGGGCTCAAGCTGTGCAGGCCGTTGCCTGTTATCAGGAGAACTCGTACTCTCCCACCGGGAGATTAATTAGTGACTTCCCCATGGGCTTTGTAGAGGTTATCGTACTTCCGCTGGCAAATGATTTTAACAGGGGAGTTACCATGGATTCAAAGATATGAAGCAGAAAGAAACATCTTCATTCTACCTTTTATAGGCATAGCAAAAGGATTTAGTATCTCTGCAATAAACCTTTGTAAGAACACAACCGTGGTTCTAGACAAATTCATGGAGAAACGAATTGGAAGAGGACCTGAGGCATGAGCTAAGCTTCTGACTGATAATGAAGGAGGATTTGCCAATGATGAGTTCAGCAATGTATGAAAATATAAACACCCTGGTCGTGAATACTGCAGCTGAATACTGACTCTGTGAGAGAAGTCATGCAGTGTGTAATGAAACATTGCACAACACTTTAGCTAATCTGTGAGACTGAAAGTTGATGCTTGCAGGCTGACAGGTTGTTCATGCAAAGAATTCATTAAGATGGCTGTACAGTATAGTTACTACCAATTGCTCTAAGAACAAAATCTTAATTTGCCTCTGCGCTTGGAATAGTCCTGGATGCCCACTCTGATGAGCCATTTTGCATTCTTTCCCAGGTGGCATGTATTTTTGGAAAGGTCCATCAAATCTGCTCCAGTTGCAATGTCATTCTCCTTTAAGAAGTGCACGCTAGATCTGAAGTAGTCTGAGATGTTAACAATATGCACAACAATGTACAATATGTCAATGGCCATTCAGCTCATGAACAACATGGCGAGTGCTGGCTGCAATAAGCAAAGTGTTCGTATGCTACCTGCAATCCACTCAACGCATAGGGTTAATCCCACACCGCCAAACCTGCATCAGGTTTCAGGGATAAGCTAATTTAGAATTTTACAGCAAATCATTCACATTCTTTCTCAACCTCAGGACATCTCAAAGCACTTTGCATTCAAGGAAATAATTCTGAGGCGCAGTCACTGACATAGGAAAATCAGCAGGCATAGTGCACAGAGCAAGATCCCATGAGCAGCAATGACGTGAACAATCTGTTTTGGCACTGTTGCTTGGGTATATACATCAATGAAGATGCTGGTTAAAAATCCCTTCGCTCTGCTTCGAGCAGAGCCACAGGGTCATTCAGGTCTTCCCCAGATGGCAGACAGATTTGCTTCATCTGAAGGTCAATATTAGGTCAGTGCAGCAGCCCCTCCTTGCTCCATTGAAGAATCAGTGGGGGCTTTCTGTTTTGTCTGTCTGGAGAGAGGGTGAACCGATGATTCTTCAAAGTTAACAGTGCTATCAGCTGGAACACAGCGCACAATTGAGTGATGTGAGGCAGCAGTCTTCACAATACAACTGGAGTAATCCAGTTATGTCACCTAGCCCTCCGCCATAAAGTCTGATCAAAGCAGACCCTGTCAAATTTTCAGATGTGTTTGTTTAAAGAAAGATGTGGAGCTTAGAAAGCTCCATCTAGTGGGCGACATGGGTAACTACTTGTGGGACTGTGTCACAGAAAGATGGTGCCTCAATAAAGAATTATTGTCCCAGTCAAGTTGCCAGTTGGGACATAACAGTTGAATTTAGTGACCATCTTTAGGGGAAGTAGCGTGGATATGGCGTAAGATTGGCTGAGTTTCCTGTTATTGATCATTTCCTTGTACCCTCTGCTGGAAAGCAATGTTATGTCACTTTTAAAGGTGCAATATTCTGGAAACATAAGCCTGCACCGACCCTCTCTCCTTGGAGACAGGCCAATGTGAGCTATGTGATAACAGAAGTCTATTGAAATCAAAGACAGATTCCACACTTTTCGACAATAGCTTGCAGTGAAGGGACAGCTGCTTTGTGACACAAAGACAGTTGGACAGAGACAATGCAAACCCTGCTAAGAAGACGCAGAATGCTTGTATGAGAAACTCAGCAGGTCTGACAGTATCTGTGGAGTTCTAAAGAAGAGTCCTATCAGAGTTACAAATGTTCACTGTGCTTCTCCATACATGCTGCCACACCTGCTCAGTTTTCTTTTTCCAACAGATTTCCAGCATCTGCAGTATTTTGCTTTAAGTGTGCTTGTATCAGCTTGCTTTCTGTTGAAAAGGAAGGGAAGAGAACTAAAGGCATCTTTAGAGAATTGAGGGAAAAGAAGTTTTTGAAGAGGCCTTGCTTTGAGTGTCAGACCTGCGAGATTCGGGTTATGTCAAATTACTTTTGAAGGACGTTAGAAGTTGAAACCTATTGTGGAAGAGAGAAGTGCGGAGCATGGAGTAACATTAGATATATTTTTAATGCTACAAATCTGCCTGAGACATCATGTACAGCAAAAGGTGTTGTGTTAGTTAGTGTGAAAGTACCTTCTCTGCCAAGAAACTATCCAACTCAGCTTTAAAAAAATTCAATGGCTCAGCCGCATTTCTCTCTGGGGAAGTGAATTCCAGAGACCCACAGCCGTCTGAGAGAAAGAAAGTCTCCACATCTCAATCTAAAGTGAGAGATTCTTATTTTTAAACTCTGCTCCCCCAGATCTAGTTTCACTCACAAGGGGAAACATCCTTTCATCTTCGACTCTCCCATGTTCCCTCGTGATGTTGTATGCTTCAATAAGGTCACTTGTTGTTCTTCCGAACTCCAAATCTATTCAACCTTTTCTGTTAAGAGAAACCCTTCATCCCAAGAATCAGTCAAGTAAACATGTTCTCACCTCCTTCTCACATTCTTTCTTGAATAAAGAGACCACAAACTGTACACAGCACTCTCCATATGGTCTCAACAGCATTGTATTCACTGAAGCAGGAAGCAAGAGACTGTCTGTCTTTTACAACAGTTTATTTGCATTTCTACATAGAACATAGAACATTACAGCGCACTACAGGCCCTTTGGCCCTCAATGTTGCGCCGACCTGTGAAACCAATCTGAAGCCCATCTAACCTACACTATTCCCTTATCATCCATATGTTTATCCAATGACCATTTAATTGCCCTTAAAGTTGGCAAGTCTACTACTGTTGCAGGCAGGGCATTCCACGCCTTTACTACTCTCTGAGTAAAGAACCTACCTCTGATATCTGTCCTATATCTATCACCCCTCAATTTAAAGCTATGTCCCCTCGTGCTAGCCGTCACCATCCGAAGAAAAAGGCTCTCACTGTCCACCCTATCTAATCCTCTGATCATCTTGTATGTCTCTATTAAGTCACCTCTTAACCTTCTTCTGTCTAACGAAAACAGCCTCAAGTCCCTCAGCCTTTCCTCATAAGACCTTCCCTCCATACCAGGCAACAGCCTGGTAAATCTCCTCTGCACCCTTTCCAATGCTTCCACATCCTTCCTATAATGCGGTGACCAAAGCTGTACGCAATACTCCAAGTGTGGCCGCACCAGAGTTTTGTACAGCTGCAACATGACCTCATGGCTCCGAAACTCAATCCCTCTACCAATAAAACCTAACACACCGTACGCCTTCCTAACAACCCTATCAACCTGGGTGGCAACTTTCAGGGATTTATGCACATGGACACAGAGATCTCTCTGCTCGTGCACACTACCAAGAATCTTACCATTAGCCCAGTACTCTGTATTCCTGTTACTCCTTCCAAAGTGAATCACCTCACACTTTTCCGCATTAAATTCCATTTGCCACCTCTCAGCCCAGCTCTGCAGCTTATCTATGTCCCCCTGTAACCTGCAATATCTTTCCGCACTATCCACAATTCCACCGACTTTAGTATCATCCGCAAATTTACTAACCTATCCTTCTACGCCCTCATCCAGGTCATTTATAAAGATGACAAACAGCAGTGGCCCCAAAACAGATCCTTGCGGTACACCACTAGTAACTGAACTCCAGGATGAACATTTCCCATCAACCACCACCCTCTGTCTTCTTACAGCTAGCCAATTTCTGATCTAAAATGCTAAATCACCCTCAATCCCATGCCTCTGTATTTTCTGCAATAGCCTACCGTGGGGAACCTTATCAAACACTTTACTGAAATCCATATACACCACATCAACCGCTTTACTGTCATCCACCTGTTTGGTCACCTTCTCAAAGAACTCAATAAGGTTTGTGAGGCACGACCTACCCTTCACAAAACCGTGTTGACTATCCCTAATCAAATTATTCCTTTCTAGATGATTATAAATCCTAACTCTTATAATCCTTTCCAACACTTTATCAACAACCGAAGTAAGGCTCACTGGTCTATAATTACCAGGGTTGTCCCTACTCCCCTTCTTGAACAAGGGGACAACATTTGCTATCCTCCAGGCTTCTGGAACTATTCCTGTAGACAATGACGACATAAAGATCAAAGCCAAAGGCTCTGCAATCTCCTCCCTAGCTTCCCAGAGAATCCTAGGATAAATCCCATCCGGCCCAGGGGACTTATCTATTTTCACACTTTCCAGAATTGCTAACACCTCCCCCTTGTGAACCTCAATCCTGTCTAGTCTAATAGCCTATATCTCAGCATTCTCCTCGACAACATTGTCTTTTTCGTGTGTGAATACTGACGAAAAATATTCATTAAGCGCCTCTCCTATCTCTTTGGACTCCACGCAAAACTTCCCATTACTGTCCTCGACTGGCCCTAATCTTACTCTAGTCATTCTTTTGTTCCTGAAAAACCTTTAGAAAGCTTTAGGGTTTTCCTTGATCCTACCTGCCAAAGACTTCTCATGTCCCCTCCTGGCTATTCTTAGCTCTCTCTATAGGTCCTTCCTGGCTAACTTGTAACTTTCAAGCGCCCTAACTGAGCCTTCAAGCCTCATCTTTACATAAGCCTCCTTCTTCCTCTTGACAAGAGATTCAACTTCTTCAGTAAACCACGGTTCCCTCGCTTTACCACTTCGTCCCTGCCTGACAGGTATATATTTATCAAGGACATGCAGTAGCTGTTCCTTGAACAAGCTCCACGTTTCAATTGTGCCCAGCCCTAGCAGTTTCCTTCCCCATCCTATGTATCCTAAATCTTGCCTAATTGCCTCATAATTGCCTTTCCCCCAGCTATAACTCTTGCCCTGCAATATATACCTATCCCTTTTCATCGCTAAAGTAAACATAACCGAATTGTGGTCACTGTCACCGAAGTGCTCACCTACCTCCAATTCCAACACCTGGCCTGGTTCTTTACCCAGTACCAAATCCAAAGTTGCCTCGCCTCTTGTTGGCCTATCTACATACTGTGTCAGGAAACCCTCCTGCACACATTGGACAAAAATGGACCGATCTAAAGTACTCGAACTATAGCGTTTCCAGTCAATATTTCGAAAGTTGAAGTCCCCCATAACAACTACCCTGTTACTTTCGCTCCTATCCAGAATCATCTTTGCAATCCTTTCCTCTACATCTCTGGAACTTTTCGGAGGCCTGTAGAAAACTCCCAACAGGGTGACCTCTCCTTTCCTGTTTCTAACCTCAGCCCATACTACCTCAGTAGACGAGTCCTCATCAAATGTCCTTTCTGCCACTGTAATACTGTCCTTGACTAACAATGCCACACCTCCCCCTCTTTTACCACCTTCCCTGATCTTACTGAAACAACTAAACCCCAGAACCGGCAACAACCATTCCTGTCCCTGCTCTATCCGTGTCTCTGATATGGCCACAACATCAAAGTCCCAGGTACCAACCCATGCTGCAAGTTCACCCACCTTATTCTGGATGCTCCTGGCGTTGAAGTAGACACACTTCAAACCACCTTCCTGCCTGCCGGTACACTTCTGCGACCTTGAAACCTTATTCATGACCTCACCACTCTCAACCTCCTGTTCACTGGGGCTACAATTCAGGTTCCGACCCCCCCTGCTGAATTAGTTTAAACCTCAGTTCAATATAAACTCCAGCCTGCTCACTCCTGTTCCTGACCACCTCTCCTTATTTGTGAAAATCCAATAAACATTGGCAACTCACTATTATTTCTGAGTGTATCCTGGTTCGTTTGTAAAGGGATCATTGTAAATAATATTGTCATGCATTACTGCAGTAAAACGTCCCTACTTTTATATTTGCCTTCCTAATCGCTGGCTGTCCCTGCAAACTGAGCTTTTGTGATTCACAGACCAAGACATCCAGATCCCTCTATACCTCAGAGTGGCTCAGGAACCTTTCTCCATTTAAATGACATGCTACTTTTTAAATTCCTTTCTATTAAAGCAGACAAGTTCATTTTTTCACCACTCCATCCTCAATATTTGTGCCCACATATTTTACCTACATACAATAAGTTAAGGGACTCTTTGGGCAAACTATTATGCTCTATGGTGGTGATCTTGGAGGTGGGAAATGTATTTAGTCAGGTGGGCTGGTGATGTAGCCAAACTATGACGGCTTCTTGCCTTTGCTAGCATTGGTTTCTGGGCAGAAAGGCCATTGGTCAATCTTCCCAGAAGTGTGAAGAAAAACTGTAGAAAGCTGCACCACTTAGGGACTTGTGGGAACTTGTGCACAAAACACAGAAAACCAGCATACAGGTGCACCAAGTAATCAGGAAGGCTAATGGAATGTTGGGTCTTATTTCGAGGGGGTTGGAGTGTAAGAGTAGGGAAGTCTTACTGTAACTGTACAAGGTGCTGGTGAGATCACATCTGGAATACTGTGTGCAATTTTAGTCCCCTTTTTAAAGGAAAGATATCATTTCATCGGAATTACTTCTGAGAAGGTTCAGTAGGGTGAACCCTGGTATGGAGGGATTCTCTTATGGACAAAGGTGAAATTGGTTGGGACTCCACTAACTACAGTATAGAAAAGTGAGAGGTGATCTCATTGAAACATGTAGGATTCTTAAAGACAGGCTAAATGCTGAGAGGATGTTTCCCTTTACGGGAGAGTCTAGGACCAGAGGGAATAGTTTCAGAATAAAAGGATGCCAACTTAAGACTGAATTGAGGAGAATTTTTTTCACTCAGAGGGTTGAGATTCTTTGGAATTCCTTTCAACAGAGACCTTTGGGGGCAGAGTCCTTGTGTCTATTGAAGGCTAAGACAGATCGATTCCTGATTAGTAGAGGAATCAAGGGGAAAGGACAGGCAAGTGGACATCAGGAATGTCGGATCAGCCATGATCTGTTGAATGGCAGAGTGGGCTCAAGGGGCTGAATGGCCTGCTCCTGTTCCTATCTCTTATAGTCTTATCGTCTTTGAAGCTTATCGCCAACTGAGGCCCATAAGATGCCAATTAATGACAATGCTAATATTAGCTGCAGGCTTGTCACATTGTGTACATGACAAGGGAAGACTATGTCTGGTCGTTAGTTGCGGGGAGCACTCACCAAAAAAGACACTCCATGTCTGCAGGTTTGGGGCAGGATGGGGGCTGTAGCTTGTTGTGATCCAATCCCCTTTCTTGCTGCTGATGCCCCTGTACCCCCTCACTCCCGGAACAGCCCACACCTCCTTACATTACTTACCACTTGCCTCGTCGCTGTGCGATCCTGGGACCCTGAAACCTGCTATTCCAGCAGCAGTCACAGCCTCCCCAGTGGCATTACTGAGCATAAGAGTCACCAGTCTTGCCACTGCCCAGTTGGCTTGTGGCTTGGTGGGCCTTTTTGGAAAGAGTCAACACAGGTTTCTTGCTTGTGCTCTAGCCAGCAGCCAAAATCCTCTGATGCCTCATCAAGATTCTGCCCCTTATATACACTTCACAACTTATTCCCCAACCTATCTTTGTGTCATCAGCAAATTTAGTAACTTTACATTTGGTCCCTTTATCCAAGTTGAAAGAGATTGTAAGTTGTTTAGACCACTGGTTATATCTTGCCAACCCAAAATGGGTCCATTTAGACCCACTCTAATATGTTCTCGAACCAATCCTGGTATGTTTGAGCAGTATCAGAGCCCCATGTATGTTCACCACATGATCAGTGAATTGTAGATAAAAATCGCTCCCTATAATCTGTAAAGGTAAAACAAACCAGTAGTAAACCTTCCTTAAAAGGTTAAATCTTAGTTTACTGTAAGTTATTCCTGACGGTTCCAAGGGGTTAAAGAAATTACAAATAAAAAGATTTTAAAAAGTACAGATGAGACAAAGATATACTTATACGATGGAAGTCCTAATAAGTTGCCATGCTATACAAAGTGGTTAATACTTGGCAGTCAGATCCAGTTGTTTCAAGGTTGGATAGTAGGTGTGCTCTATTACCGGTGGACCAGCAGGTCAGCAGATTTTGGAGAGAGAGAGTTTCCTTATTCTTCTCTACTTCTATAAGATTCAGTAAGCAATACGAGCATTCAGCCCATCATGTCAGCTCTGCCATTCATTAAGATCACGGCTGCTCTGATAATCTTCAACTCTACTTTCCTATCTTTTCCCTTTTACTCTTGATTCCCTTAATGATTAATAGTCCATCTGTCTCCACCTAGAACATACTTAATGACCTAGCCTCAGCAGCACTCTGCGGTAAAGAATTCCACAGATTTATTACCCTATGAGAGAAGAAATTCCTCTTCATCTCTGTTTCAAATGAGTGATCCCTTGTTCTGATATTATGCCTTGGACTCTCCCACAAGGAGAAACAATCTTCCTACATCAACCCTGACAAGTTACCTAAGAATCTTATGTGTTTCAATAAGGTCACCTTTCATTCTTCTGAACTCTAATGAGTACTCAACCTCTCATCCAAGATCGAAAAACATTTTGCAGGTTATTCCTGTGGTATACAGCTTGAGATTGTTGTTATCAGCTGTTTTTCAAGAGCCCATGATAAACCTAAACGGAAAATGCACATCTTTGGGTCCATTTATGGGATGTAGCACATAAACCATTGACTGACTGTTTCTGTCTAATTAGTGAAGATGTGGAAGTTATTGAGTGGCTGTTTGGGAGCATTGAAGTTGATTGACTCATGGGCCCAGTGTCATGGTTTCACAAACCCATGAGTAATTAATTTCTAGGAGGTGCTCATGAATATGGAAAGTTAGAAGGCATTGGGCTTGGTCCTCAAGTGATTTCAAGGCATTAGAATTTAATCACTGGAAGCATGTAGATTTGAAAGGTGGGCTGTATCTCTGTTTAAGAGATAACAAGGTGTACAGCTGGATGAACACTGCAGGCCAAGCAGCATCAGAGGAGCAGGAAGGCTGACGTTTCGGGCCTAGACCCTTCTTCAGAAATGGGGGAGGGGAGGGAGGGGGAGGCGGACAGAAGATGGATAGAGGAGAAGAGAAGTGGACAGGAGACAGACAGGTCAGAGAGGGGGGGTGGAGCCAGTAAAGGTGAGTGTAGGTGGGGACGTAGGGTGGAGATAGGTCAGTCCAGGGAGGACAGACAGGTCAAGGGAGCGGGATGAGGTTAATAGGTAGGAGATGGGGGTGGGGCTTGAGGTGAGAGGAGGGGATAGGTGGGAGGAAGGACAGGTTAGGGAGGCGGGGACGAGCTGGGCTGGTTTTGGGATGCGGTTGGGGGAGAGGCGATTTTGAAGCTTGTGAAGTCCACATTGATACCATTGGGCTGCAGGGTTCCCAAGCGGAATATGAGGTGCTGTTCCTGCAACCATCGGGTAGCATCGTTGTGGCACTGCAGGAGGCCCAGGATGGACATGTTGTGCGAGGAATGGGAGGGGGAGTTGAAATGGTTCACGACTGGGAGGTGCAGTTGTTTAGTGCGAACCAAGCGCAGGTGTTCTGCAAAGCAGTCCCCAAGCCTCCACTTGGTTTCCCCGATGTAGAGGAGGCCACAACAGGAACAGCGGATGCAGTATACCACATTAGCAGATGTGCAGGTGAACATCTGCCTGATGTGGAAAGTCCTGCTGGGGCCTGGGATGGGGTGAGGGGGGAAATGTATGGGCAGGTGTAGCACTTCCTGCAGTTGCAGGGAAAAGTGCCGGGTGTGGTGGGGCTGGAGGGGAGTGTGGAGCGGACAAGGGAGTTACGGAGAGAGTGGTCCCTCCGGAAAGCAGATAAGGGTGGGGAGGGAAAAATATCTTTGGTGGTGGGGTCGGATTGCAGATGGCGGAAATGTCGGAGGATGCTGCGTTGGATCTGGAGGTTGGTAGGGTGGTACGTGAGGATGAGGGGGATTCTGTTTTGGCTGTTATTGCGGGGAGGGGGTGTGAGGAATGAGTTGCGGGAAATGCGGGAGACACGGTCGAGGGCGTTCTCGACCACTGAGGGGGGAAGTTGTGGTCCTTGAAAAACGAGAACATCTGAGATGTATGGGAGTGGAATGCCTCATCCTGGGAGCAGATGCGGTGGAGGTGAAGGAATTGGGAACAAGGGGATGGCATTCTTGCAGGAAGGTGGGTGGGAGGAGGTATATTCTGGGTAGCTGTGGGAGTCGGTGCGCTTGAAATGGATATCAGTTTCTAGGTGGTTTAACTTGTTTAATTGTAATTGCTATACTTTACAGCTGTGCTTTGTGGATTGTAGCTTCTTTCATAACTGTAATGAAACATTTGTACTTTAAAGGACTAAATATGAACAATAAGCAGGAGTAGGCCATTCAGCCAGAATAGGCCATTTGAATATAGGGGTTATATGTACTTTGCAATCCAGTGGGACCTTCATTAAGTCTGGGGAGTTTTAGAAAATTGAAACCAATGATGCTGCTTGGCCTGCTGTGTTCTACACCTATCCAGCTCTACACCTTATTATCTCACTAGCCTCTTCTTTTAAGTATCTAGGATGAAGACCATCCAGACTGAAGCACTTGCCAGACTATAGCTCGAACAATTTATCCCATATCACTTCTCCAGCCACTTGGAGTTTTCCTGAGTTTCTCCCTTCCCCTTCTATTTCCTTATTTATAGCTGACTTCTGGGATGTTACTTATATTCTGTATACTGGTGACTGATGTAAAATATATATTCAATTCATCCACTATTTCTTTAATTTCCATGACCAATTCTCCAGACTCACTTTCTAAAGGACCAATGGGCATTTTATCATAGAATCCCTACAGTGTGGAAACAGGTCCTTCGGCCCAACAAGTCCACACTGACCCTCAGAGCATCGCACCCAGCCCCATCCCCCTGTAACCCATCAAACCTACACATCCCTGAACACAACGGGCAATTTAACATGGCCAATCCACCTAACCCGCACATCTTTGGACTGTGGGAGGAAACTGCAGCACCCGGAGGAAACCCACGCAGACATGGGGAGAATGTGCAAACTCCACACTGACAGTCAACCGAAGCTGGAATCAAACCTGGGTTGCTGGCGCTGTGAGGCAACAGTGCTAACCACTGAGACACTGTGCTGCCGTTAACTTTTTCTTTTTAAAATATTTAGAGAAACTCTTACCATCTGATATTACATTTCTTGCTAGCTTTCTGTCATACTTTAATATTTTTCATCTAATTAATTTTGCAGTCAGCCTTTGGTTTTTTTCTCATAATCTATCCAATCTACTGATGTGAAAATTGTGTTTTAATTTAAACTAGCATTAATCCTTCTAGTTAACCACAAATGATGGTTTCGCTTACTCATTAGAGATGTCCCTTTCTCTCATATTTTAGAATGCATCAGTTCTGTGTGTTCTGAATCCTTTAACAAGTTTTCCATTCTCTCATGCCCTCATAATTGCATTTACATATGTTTAAAAAATAGTCTAAGGTCCACATCTCCCTTGCTCAAACTGAATGTAAATTCAAGCATATTATAGTCATTCCTATCTATGGGCACCATTACAATGAGATCATTAACTAATCCTATGCCATCGTAAATAACGTGCAACAAGACACTGTCAGATCTCAGCTGGAGTATAGCATACAGTGTGGGTGCCACAGTGCAGGAAGGATATGGATGTATTGGAGAGAGGGGACACTTTAGTTTTCAAATCAAATTGCTGTGTTACAGGCTCCAGAAAATATTGAGGTGACACTAGATCATCATTGAACACCACGGTTCAATGAGTTAATAGTGCCAGGAGAAAGTATTAGAAATTTAATCAAAACGGCATTTTTGTAATATTTTGAATTTTGACTGGGTGCTGACCATCTTGCGCTTCAAATGCCACTGAAGTATCAATGTGCAGATCAGTGATGAATTGGACAGTTCTGGCTAAATTCTAGAAAAAGTAAGATGTTTATAAAGTGCCTTATGCAGCTTCCAGATGTCCTGGAGTGCTTTAGAACCAATGAAGTATTTTTGAAGTACATCTTGTGTTGTAATGTAGCCAAGCTTGAAATGCAATGACATTCCCCGCTAACAGATGTGCACTAATTTAAAATGAATCACAAACCTGAGTTTTTTTTTTGGACAAGCAAGTTGAAGAGCAAGGAAAAGTCTTTCAAGTCTCATCAGTGGCTATGAAGCCAAGAATGGAAGAAATAATGATGACATACAGCTGAACCATTCCCTCCCAACTTCCACTTTCGTACCTTATTCCCGAGAACAATGTGTAATCTTCAAGGTGTGCAACTTACTAAGCAATTGTCCAGTGCTGCAGGTCCTGATTTGCTTTGTCTTCAATCTTGCTGGTAGATTATCACAGAGTTTTGAAATCTGAACTGGCATTTGCGTAGAAGTGCACTGTGATGGTCAACAATTAGACCCTGGACATATAATGCCAGTGGAAACACACACACACACACACACACACACACACACACAGAACAGATAATTCCTTTTCTGTCTGGTACCACTGAAGATTTTGTTTGTAGTCAAAAACAGTTCACCAGCTCTTATTTGAGGAGAGAACTACGTCTTGACAGTAATACAACTCCAATTGTTCTCTCAGACATCCTGTAAATGACAATTTAAATAATCTTGATTTCTGGGCCATTGTAAAGTGAGCACTTGTGGTCAAATGCTGCCTTTTGAAGGCCAAGCTTGCGCTAAAATATTTCTTGGCTTGCTATAAATGTTAATTACATACTCATTTTAGCCCAGCTGAAGTTCAATACTTCCTTTTGCGTTGATGGGATTTAATTGCTTCTAGTGAAAGATACTATTGGACCGTTTTTTTAAATTCATTCATGGAATGTGGGCATTACTGACTGGGCTAACATTGCCCATTCCTAGAGAT
>JAHRHZ010000020.1:53197037-53238122 GCA_024137785.1 Ginglymostoma cirratum | reverse complement strand
AGAATATATTGGCATGGATAGAGGATTGGTTGACCAGTAGAAAGCAAAGAGTACGGGTAAATGGGTGTTTTTCTGGTTGGCAGTCAGTGGCTAGTGGTGTGCCTCAGGGATCAGTGTTGGGACCGCAATTGTTTACAATTGACATAGATGATTTGGAGTTGGGGACTAAGTGTGGTGTGTCAAAATTTGCAGATGACAGTAAGGTGAGCGGTAGAGCAAAGTGCGCAGAAGACACAAAGTCTGCAGAGGGATATAGATAGTCTAAGTGAGTGGGCAAAGGTCTGGCAGATAGAGTACAATGTTGATAAGTGTGAGGTCATCCATTTTGGTAGGAATAACAGCAAAATGGACTATGTTTTAAATGGTAAAAAATTGCAGCAAATTGCTGTGTAGAGGTACATGGGTGTCCTTGTGCATGAATCGCTAAAAAGTAGGATTGCAGGTGTAGCAGGTAATTAAAAAGGCAAATGGTATTTTGTCTGCCATTGCTAGAGGGATGGAGTTTAAAAACAGGGAGGCTATGCTGCTGCTGTATAGGATCCTGGTGAGGCCACACCTGGAGTACTGTGTGCAGTTTTGGTCTCCTTACTTGAGAAGGGATATACTAGCACTGGAGGGGGTGCGGAGGAGATTCATTCGGTTGATTCCAGAGTTGAGTGGGTTGGATTATGAGGAGAGACTGAGTAGAGTGGGATTATACTCATTGGAATCCAGAAGAATGAGGGGAGATCTTAGAGAAACATGTAAGATTATGAAGGGAATAGATAAGGTGGAGGCAGGGAGGTTGTTTCCGCTAGCAGGTGAAACTCGGACTAGAGGGCATCGCCTCAAAATAAAGGGAAGCAGATGTAGGACTGAGGTCAGGAGGAATTTCTTCACCCAAAGGGTTGTGAATTGTGGAATTCCCTGCCCAGTGAAGTGGTTGAAGCTACCTCACTGAATGTTTTTAAGGCAAGGCTAGATAAATTTTTGAACAGTCAAGGAATTTAAGGGTTATGGTGTGTGGGCAGATAAGTGGAGCTGAGTCTCAAAAAGATCAGCCATGATCTTATTGAATTGCAGGGCAGGCTCGAAGGGCCAAATGGCCTTTGCCTGCTCCTAGTTCTTATGTTTTTATGTTCTTACCTCATTACTATTTGAAGTGACATTGTGGCCTAGTGGCTGCTACATCTTCTTCAAAGAGATAAGTTGTATAAAATGTCTTGATAACCTGCTGAATGTAGGGATTTTTAAACCGGAACAACACACAGTGGCTGACGAACCAAAATTTTGCTGACGTGCCTCCTGGCAGATGGGGCCCAACCCTCTCTACCATACAATGCAGTGGTAAAGTTAGAACAGGAAATAAGTCTTCAACATCCGGGGCTAAAACAGAAATTGCTCAGCAGGTCTAGCGGCATCTGTGGAGAGAAATCAGTTAACATTTTAGGTCGAGTGACCCTTCGTCGGAGCTGCAGAAGTGACACAGAGAAAACAGTGTTCTGTGGAACAGTCACTCGACCAGAGACGTTTAACTCTGATTTCTCTTCACAAGTGCTGCCAGACCTACTGAGCTTTTCCCGCAATTTTTTGTTTTTTATTTCTTCTGATCTACAGCATCTGCAGTTTTCCTGGTTTTTACTTAAACATCAGGGATTGTTCTCCTTGGAGCAAAGAGGGAGAAGTGGAAATCTAGTCCATCTTCCCCTCAGATCTCAGTATCTGAGAGGAAGGTAGAAACTGATTCAATATAAATATCATAAGGGGAGTTAGATAAGGTCTGGAAAAGGAAGCAATAAGGAAAGAACAAGGGAGTGGGTTTAATTGGGAAACTGTTTCCACATATGGCTTCCTTCTGTACTGTATGATCTCATGATCTGTGTCGTGATTAGAACCAGATGGACCTTATTGTCTATAAGGTTCTTTATTGGTGGTGTTAACCTGGGCCAGTCAGGAAGGCTCTGGTTGACCAATATAACCAGGAGATTAGAATGTCCTCACTTGAGGACTGGCTCCAGGCTGACTGGTCACAGCCAGTGTATTGTGCACAAGTAAATAAAGGGTAATTTGGTGACAGGACCCTGGCTTCTCTATAGTTATTTCAATCTGTTTGCAGATTAAGGAAGTATTAATCCCTATGGTCAGGTTATTTGAAAACTCAGACTTGTCAATGACTTGCTATTTGTCACTTTACCCAGTGAAACACTAAGCAATAAAAAGAAAGACTGTTAGTTAATAATGCATTTGAATTTTAAGAAAGATTCTTCCACTTTTACAGCCATTAATATCTTTCCACATAAACACATGCATCAAAATGTTTAAGCAATGGCCATGCAAACTGTTTGAGAAAAAACTGTTTCAATTAATTTGTTAATCAAAGTCCAGATTTACATGTTTCATTTCCAACCTGAATTTTTTATAACATTCAGAGCGATTTGTTGACTTGGAAAGCAAATGGGTATTTTATTTTCGTGATCTGGGTTGCAGTCCATTCAGAGTAGATGAAACAAAAGTAACATTGGATCTGACTGACACCTAAAGCTTGTGGATGTAACACAAGTTGAGTAAGATGACAGTTGATAGTCACATCTACTTGTCACCCATAGGAAATCAATTTTTGTCATAATCCACCATTTCCTTATAAAAGTCAAAGCAGCAAGATGTAATAGTTACCCACTTATTGCAAGAAACTGTGCATTGTAAAGTCACAGAGATTTACAGCACAGAAAAAATCCCTTTAGCCCATCATGTCCCTGTTGGTCAAAATAACTACCTAACTATTCTAATCCCATTTTCCTGCACTTGGTGCATTGCCTCAGCATTGCAAGTACACGTTGTAAATACTTCAATGTTATGAGGGTTTCTGCCTCTACCAACTTTAGAGGTAGTGAATTCCAGATTCCCACCACCCTCTAAATCTCCAGCGCCTTACCTTAAATCAAGCCCCCCCCTAGTCTTTGATCCCTCCAACAAGGGGAAAAGTTTCTTCCTGTCTACCCAATCTATGACCCTCCTAATTTGATACATCTCAATTGTATCCTCTCTCAATCTCCTCTGCTCCACGGAAAACATCACAAGTCTCTCCAGTCTCTCTTCATACCTGAAACTCTGCAGATAAATCTCCTTTGTTACTACGCTCGAGAGAGTGCCATTTGGTTAAAGAAAAACGATGCAGCGTTAAGAATCAAATGAATTTGAACTTGAAATAGACTGTAAAGAAGTGACATCAGCCGGAAGTGATCTGGCAGAGCATGGATAACATTGAAGGATTAAAGTGGTACATCACTAAGAATGCTGGTTAAACTCCTAGGCAAGAGAGGAGAAAAATGTCATTTTCAGACATTACATGAAAACTGCAAAAAATAGGAGTGTGTGCATTTGGTTTTGATAACGTAATTGACTCAAAAGCCTGGGGGGGAAATCCCTACTTTTTGTACCTTATCTTGAAGAAATATGTAACATTGTACACTTTTCATTGAGGTTTCAACCAATTAATACTGAACAGTTTGATAGGGAAATAAAGAGATGTCATTTCCAACGTTGAATCACCATTAACCAGTGGCCACAGACTTGAGATGGTTTGCAAAAGGATCAGCAACATGAGGAAACATATTTTTGCACAGTGAAGAAATTACAGCTTTAAAGATTCGTGGAAGCAAATTCAATAGCAGCATTTGAAGTTAACAACAGGGCGACTGGGAAATATTAGAAAAGTGGGATAAGTTGATTATTTCTACCTGAGGGCAGACAAAGGCATGATAAACAGAAAGGTCTCCTCTCAATCCACGATTCTACGATAATATTAATTTGCATTATTTAAGGTTCTGTTCCTGCTTCTTTTAAACTGCTAAACAGTGCAGGAAGTTTCTGCCTTGTACCCAGATGAACTCCTGATACAGTCAGCGCACAGTCACTGAACAGTCTTCTAACCCTAGCTCTATTTGACCCGTGAGGACTCGCTGAATGTCTTGTTATTGAGGCAATAGCCTATATTGGGTCGGCTGTGCAAGGCAGATTGTAAGAAAACATTGTGGATGAAAATTCACAAGATAGTCATAGATGGGGAGGGAAGATGTTTGTTTTATCCACAAATCCTCTCCAGTCCCATCCCTCCATTAGCCCTTCCCACTCCTTGAATTTCAGCATCCAATTTTTTTTACTGAATAGTTGCTTCCGTCTTTTGCTTTGTTTAAACCATCTCTGTGCAATTCTAAATACTTCTTACTCTTCAAAGAATTTCCCCTTTACAAGTTATTGTGATAAGTTTAGAAACTGTGACGTTCCCAACTTTGAGTACCGATGACCCTCCTTAATTTGTCACCCTTACTGTCCCTGCTGAAAAACTTCTAACAAGCAGCTATCATTTCCTACCTCAAGTCTAATACTTTCATCCATTGCCATGATTTTCCCCACATTTCTGTAGCTTTGAGGTTAACTTTTGAATCGATCAAATGGATTTTAGAAGTTGAGGTGGATCATGGTGTGAAGTTCCCTAGAACCTGTTTGGATTTCCACCTCTACATTTTGAATTAGCAGGTTTGAAAGATAGAATTTTTACTTTAAGATTTACTTTAAGATTTATGCTGACTTCTGCTTACTGGGCTGTTAGAATACAGAAAATCCTCACAATTAGTCAGATCATCAATTTCTGTTGTTTAATATTAATGGAAATAGTTCTATAATTGCCTGTAAAATTAAAATACTGTGGAGATCTGATATAAAAAATGAACATGTTGGACAAACTCAGCGAGTCTGGCAGCATTTGTGGAGAGAGAAACAGAGTTAACATATCAAGTCCAATGGCTCTTCTTTGGAATGCATTTTCTCCAGAATTCTCTCTTTTCATTATCTATAATTGTTCATAATCTATAATCACTCATTTCTTTTCATGTGTGAAAATTGTGACCATCTGTCTTCTGGTACTTGCCATGTCCGGTGATTCCTCAATGATTGCCAGAAATAATCCTAGTCTCTCTTTTCCCTTCAGTTCATACTGACAATCTGTCGGGATATTTTGAATTCACCAAGCCTGTCTGAACTAAAAACAGAAATCTGCCGAAACTCTGACGGCATCCGTGAAGAGAGAAACAGAATAAATGTTTTGAATCCAATATGACCCTTCTTCAGAACTGGCCTGTCTGAGATTTGCATTACATATATATGTACTAATTAGCCATGTATGATGTATGCTGCTCATACACCTTTGAATTCCTGGAGGAGATATTCATTCAGAACACTCACTATATTCTTTCTTCAGTTTAAAAAATTTTCTGTCTATTCATTTATCTCCTCTTATACTGCTGCTTCGATTTTTTTGGTTTTGAAATAAGTTTTCTACTGTCATCTCTATCATCACCATCTTAATGTGCTTCTGGATGTTATTCAATCTGTAATTTTTCTAACCTTTTTGTCAGTCCACTGTTAATTTCTGCAAGTTTATTGTTTGTTTAGGCTCATCTGTGTGATCAGCAGAACTCCATAGAACAAGATGCAGAAACGAATCCTTTGGCTTAATCTTTCCATGCTAGCATTTATTCTTTACTTGAGTTGAGATGCTCTCATCCAAAGCATCTGCAAGCAGCAACAAATTTCCTCCAAGTCAGGAAATATATTGCCGTTCCTTCACTGTTGCTGGGTCAAAATACTGGAATTCCACCTACTCCCCCCAAGGGCATTGTGGGTGTACCTATAGCATGTGGACTGCAGCAGTTCAAGAAGGCAGATCACTACCACCATCTCAAGGGCAGCTGGGAATGGGCAAGAAATGCTGGCCAGCCAGCAACACCCACATTCCATAAGTGAACATTTTCAAGAAAAAGCAGTTGCTTCAGGTGTCTCATTTCTCTGAATTTACTTCCGTGACATCTGCTTTTAAAATATTACATTTAGGGTTCATTAGAATTTCAGATCACGCTAAAATTAAAAGGCTGGGTGGGGGGATGGAAAGATCGTATGCCCTTGAAGTCACTGAGCAGAAAGGTTAGAATGAGAATTTTTTAGACAGAGGGCTGAAAGAGCAGGGATCACTCAGCTGTCGGGTGGTTGCAGCTGTAATAGGAACATGTTCTGAAACAGTGGAAGAACCAGAGCTTTACTTTTGAATTGCTTTAGCATTGGAACATCACAACAGAAGTAGACCCTTCAGCCCCTGGTGTGCTGATTTGTACCCCGGTTCCATTTTCCCAGCACAAATTCTGCAGAACTAAGACTAACATAACGGGTCTGCTTTTTGTGTTTTAGGCTCCTGTGATTTGTGTCATTCCATGAGAACAGTTCCTAGGATTGGTAAGACTCCCAGTACTGGCTCTTGTAAAGATCTGTAACGTAGCAGTATTATTTAAAGCTGCATCTAAAACGGAGGGAAATATTTGCACAAAGCGAGGTACTATGACCTGACTCATTCACCAGAGTTCATGGACAAGATGTGCATCTTCAGATAAGTGCCTCATGCGCCATTTGCAACACGATAAATTCTATATATTTCTTACTCTCTAAAGAATTTACCCTTTACAAGCCATTGCTGTATATTTAGAAACTGTAATGTTCCCAACTTTCGGCCTCTTAATTTGTCATCCTCGCTGTCAGTGCCAACAAACTCTTAACAAACAGCCATCATTTCCCACCTCGAGTCTAATATTTTCATCCATTGCCATGATTTTTCCCACGTCTCTGCAGCCTTGAGTTAACTTTTAACTCAATCAAATGAATTTTAGAAGTGGAGGTGGACGATGATCTAAAGTTGCCTATAAGCTGCTGGGATTTCCACCATGATAAATGGTGTCAGTGCATTGGGTTGGAAAGGGGCAATAATATCAGTCAATGTTCATATAACCTTGCACTTAGGATAAAAGTAGCCTGAATTGAGATTCAGGACCTACTCTATTAGAGTCTCAGTAGCTATTATCTTGTTCTATTTAAGTCTAATTATTCAGCAAATCCTCAACACTGAATTTACACAACACAAGTTTCATACAAACCCGTTAATCACTATGGCTTTTGTTCCAAAAATGGTTATTTCAGTGTGTTCAAAGATTTGTGCTCAATTGATACCACTTGCTGTCCAGCTTAGGAATCGTGGAAACAATGGATGATATGTGGTATGTCATTTTAAGCAAAAGTGTTAAGGGATATGGGCCAAAGGTAAATGGAGTTAAGCCACTGATCAGCTGTGATCTCATTGAATATTGGAACAGGCTCAAGGGGCTGAATGGCTTTCCCCTGTTCCTACATACAGAGGGCGGTCATTCAGCCTGTTGTGTCTGTGCTAGTTGACAAAGAATTAGACAGCCCAATCCCAAGTCCCTGCATAGGTCTGTACCCCTGCTAGTCATGACTCTTTCAGTGGACATTCAAGTGCATTTTAAATATGGTGAGAGTTTCAGTCTCAATCTCTTTTTCAGTCAATGAGTTTGAGATCTTTACCACCCTCCTGGGTGCAGAAAGATTTCCTCAGTTCCCCTCTAATCCTTCGACTGATTACGGTAAATCAATAGCCACTAGTTTGACCCTTCAGAAATGGGACATTCCCATTTATTCTGTTTAGGCCTGTCAGCATTTTGTATACCTCTCTGAGGTTTCTTGCACAAAGTATGGATGAAGTACCAGAAGACAGCCAGTGCCTTTGAGGCTGCATGTCTCCACGCCATCTGGAGAAAACCCAAAAAGCAAGACAAACACTGTCGCTTGGCGAAATAGCTGTAATTTTATTTTTGGCTGCTAATGAATGATATTGCATCTGCTGCTCAGGCAGGACCATATGTTTATCAGCTCTAATTGTTTTCATGCAAATCATGTCAAGTTATTAATGCAAGCTTGACCTTGGCCTTATTTGTCCTGTTTGGCTTCGTTGAGAGCACAGCACTGAACATCATTCATGATTGCTAGCTGCTATGGAAGAGGAGCCTACTTCGTGACCCAATCAGCTAGCACCAACGTTACGATTAGGTTTTGATACAAAGTGTTGCAGCTCTTCCTTTCTCCTCTTTCTTTTCCTCCCTTATTTCCTGAGTGAGGGGTAGGCTGTTAGGTTGATAAAATTGCTTTCTCATAACCTCATCCATCTGACTGTTTGTTTGTTTACATCAATGTGAATGAGCTTTAAGCTAGTTCACTGTATGTTGCAAGCCTCATCTTTCCTGATCTTAAACCACAAGTATCACTTTCTAGCAGTGAATGGCAATTGAAATCTGATTTCCTTTTGGCTTGGGATAAAACAGTTGAAAAGTGCCAAAGATCTTGCACTTATATAGTGACTTCCATAACCTTGGATTGCATCAAAGCCTTTTCTGCCAATTAACTTTTTTTTCAACCTTGGCATAAGATAGGTTGCATAGCAACTAATGTTTACACAGCGAGACACCATAATTAACAGAAAGACAAATAAGCAAATAAGTCACCTTTTTAGCAAAGTTATTTGAAAGTTGAAGTTGCGAAGAAGAGATCAACTTTTCTTCTTTGAATGACCCAGCTGAGAGGGCTGTTGGGGGCTTAATCTAGTGCCATAGCTGAAAATTGAAACGTCTGGCAGTGAAGGATCCAAAAGGTCCATATTTTGTACCTCAAGTTTCTGGAGTAGGACAGACATCTGACACTGAGGGGAAAATGTTACCACTGAACTTGTTCTGTCACCCAATCATTGCATACCTGTTAGAAGCAGTTTTGCTTTATTCATGCAACATTGAACTTTGGTAAAAGTAGCCTTATTGAGATTCAAGATCAACTCTATATAATAGAGTCTAAGTGGATCGATTTCTGTTCTGTTTTGGTGTAATTATTAAGCAAAGCCAAAACGCAATTTGAGTACAAACCACCAATTGCCTTCTTAACTTTGCCATAACCCAGTTCCTCTCAGGAAGTTTCCCTATCTTAATGAGCTATCTCCTTCCACTAACAGATTTAAGCAATCCAGTGCTGTTATGTAGATCAAAGAGCTGACTAATGTAATCAAACAGGGATCTATTAAACACCAGGGACAGCTCTGCCTCTCTTTTTTAAGTGTAACAGAAAATCCAATTAAATATTCTGTATAATTAATTGTGTAAATCACAATCCTTTCTGTTTCATTACTTGAAAGAAGTGTCCCTTAATTTTTTTTTGCGAGTGTGTAGAAAATGGTGATAAGGTTACACTGAGTTTCCCATTTGCTGTGGAAAGCCAATTAGGGCTCTAATTGGAGTCAGTGCTATGGAGTCATGTGTAGACTAGATTAGGTAAGTGAGGTGGATACTCTATGTGAGGGGGAATGAATGGTGCATTACATGAGGCTACTGTTGGACGCATCTGCGAGCTGTATTTGACAGAGCTATCCCTGGTGTCTAATAGATCCCTGTTTGATTACATTAGTCAGCTCTTTGATCTACATAACAGTACTGGATTGCTTAAATCTGTTAGTGGAAGGAGATAGCTTATTAACATGGGGAAACTTCCTGAGAGGAACCGGGTTATGGCAAAGTTAAGAAGTGATTAATATTTTAAAGTATTGTAAATAAATCTGTTTGAGTTACTATTAGAGTTATCTCAATATTACTTTGAAAAAGGTCAGATATACAAGATATAACAAACCAATGAACACTTAACACTATCCAGTTGGACCATTGCCTTTATTCCATTTCCATAGTACAGCAATTTTAATCTTCAAGTATATAGCCAATGCCTTGTAGATTCTTTGCATTTTTATGTAACAAATAATTTAGGTCAGGAATTACAAGCAAATATTCCACATCACTACAGTTCATCAAATTTATACAAAGACATCCTAATGAAAAGCAATGACCTTGTGAACAGATTTTTCATTGTATTCAGTTTATTCAAAGTTTGTTCACATAAAGTTCAAAAAATGCAGTGCAAATTAGTCAGGATCCAAGAGATATAATTTGGGAGCTGGACTTGTGACATTTCACTCTCAAACGAGAACTGTACTTGTAACACTGCAGTGTGTACTTGCCCCATGCTTCTGAGAATGAAATATACGACATCATGCACCTGTTGTTTGTAGCTGTGATTAATAGAGTGCCTGCTGCTGTTAGCTCTGTGTATGTATCACAGCCATTCGACTTGACAAAACGAGGCCAAAGTAAAAACAAAACTAGAGCTTCCTAATTACAGCCAATTATGTCACAAACTGGATTCTCCCGTGATTATTTTCCAAAAAAAATGAAAATGCTTTCATATCCAAACATTTCAATGTCTTTTACATCACAGATTTTTAACACAAAATTGAGGATACTTGATACAAACATACATCTGTCACCAAATTGTTTTCCCTTCAAAGCAAAATCATGCCATAAGTTGGATATGAGCTTGATAAACTAAATGGTCACAATACAATAGTTGCAGAGTGAGATGAGGCTGAGAAGCTATTTGTTGGCGAGCACAGGAACATGATGGGCCATATGACCTCTTCCATATTATAAATTTCTATGGTAATTTGCCAAGTTTAATGAATACCAAATGAATTATCACAAATAGCAGATCCAATCTGCACTAACACATGAGTGCTGAAACATCCATAGGGCTCTTGAGAATGGTACCTATAGTGTGTAACCAACATCAGTTAAGTGTCTGATGAGTCTGTCTGCAGCAATATCCATTTCCTATGTGGCTGCTGCCAAGAGGCATTGCTTCTCATTAAGTAAATGCTGCCATTCCAATGATTTGGGCAAGTTGGCAAAATGCAAGGGTTCATCAGCCAGCAATTTTACTCAAAGATTTTGAGAAGATTTCTAGCTCACATTGTGGATGAGGTTGTAGACTTGCTCGCTGAGCCAGTGTGTTTGATTGCAGACATTTCGTCACCCTGCTAGGTAACATCGTCAGTGTGCCTCCAGTGAAGCGTCAGTGTTCTGTCCTGCTTGTTATTTATATGCCTCAGTTTGCTGGGGTGGTTAGCATTCTTCAGGAAATCATTCAAACGAGCTACAACACACTGCAGCAACACAGAATTGTGCAAAGCAGAACAGGAGCACTTCTACGGGGTTTTAAAAGGAATGGATACCTAAAAAGCACAATCCGCCGTTACCTCCCCGTCAGACACAGCAAGAAGACAGAACACAGCCTGACACATTAGTCAACCTACTGTACATCTCAGACATATCAGAGATGACCACAAGACTACTCAGACCCCTACGTATCAGGGTAGCTCACAAACCACCCTATGACGACATCTACTGATGAACGTAAACGATCCCTTACCCACAACCAACAGAACCAACGTAATATACAAGATACCACACAAGCACTGCGAGAAACATTACATAGGCCAAACTGGAAGCAAACTGACAATAAGGATACATGAACACCAACTAGCCACTAAGAGACACGACCAATTCTCACTGATCTCAATACATACTGCCAAAGAAGGATACAAATTCCATTGGGACAACAAATCAATAATCGCATAAGTCAAACTGAGACTTGCCATGGAATTCCTGGAGGCCTGGTATTCCAACTGGAACGCCATCAACAAACACATTGAATGGGACCCAATGTACAAACCACTGAAAAACAAAGCCAGAAGTGATGCCAACCACCCCAGCAAACCAAGGCATAGAAATAACAAGCACAACAGAACACTGACGCTTCACTGGAGGCACACTGACGATGTTACCTAGCAGGGTGACGAAACGCCTGAAATCAAACACACTGGCTCAGTGAGCAAGTCTACACCCTCAGCAATTTTACTCCCACAATGTCATTGGGTTGTACTTAGGCTTTGTCCAGGTTGTGGGAAATCCCTGACTTGCAATGAGACCTGCACCTTTGATTCCCATCTCAGCTTTTTCAAAATCATTTGGTTAATGGACTGTGTGAGGACCCTGCCCAAAGCAAAAGGGGGTTACCATTATATTAAGGCTACCCATTTCCCAGACACTGTTCCCTTGAGAACTGTAGTCACCAAAACAGTGGTGAGGGAATTGACCCAATTCTTCACGCCCTTTAGTCTGCCCATCGAGATCCGGTCTGAACACAGATCCAATTCCATGTTCAAAATATGCCAGGAAGTCATGGGTAACCTCGGCATGACCCAGTGGAAGTGTTTAGTGGATCATTCACAGTCAGAGACAATACCAGTGCCACCAGCCCCAAAATACAATAATCTGGATATATAGCAATGAATACCTCCATGACTGTGATAAAGGACTACATTTTCTTCTGTACATTACCGGCAACTCACCCAATGACTCTACTGGTTTTACTATGCTTGACTTAATTTATGAGCACTAAATGAGAAGATGACTGAAACTACTGGGGCAGCATGGTGGCTCACAGAGCCAGGGACCTGGGTCCGATTCCAGCCTCAGGTGACTGTCTATATGGAGTCTGCACGTTCACCCTGTGTCTGCATGGGTTTCCTCCCTCAGTCCAAAGATGTGCAGGTTAGGTAGATTGGCCATGCTAAATTGTCCATTGTGTCCAGGGATGTGCAGGCGAGGTGGATTAGCTATGGGAAATGTCGGGTATGGAGGGGTCTTGGTGAGATGCTGTTTGGAGGGTCAGTGTGAACTCAATGGGCCGATGGCCTGCTTCAACATCATAGGGATTCTGTGATTCTACTCAAGGAGATGATTTTCGACCACAATGAGGAAGACTACATGACAGAGTTCCAAGAGTAATTCTCACAAAATGGCTGGAGAACACTCGAAAATTTCCCAGACAGTGAGGCCAAAAAACCAGACAAATATATCAGGGCCTGAACCTTTCAACCAGGCGTTGACCAACATCAGATGAACCCTTAAAAGCCAAGTTCAGCAGCCTCTATAGGACAGCCAATAAGCTCAGGGAAATTAATTATCTGTTTGAGGCAGAAAGCAAAGGCTGAGTCATGTCAGCACGATAAGCAAAATGATTGTTCACGAGCAAGTAATGGTCTGTCCCATTACTACTGACCTACAGGACAAGGGTAGTAGCAGGAATGAGTCAGAGGAAACTGTGGGTAAATTCCACATTGAGCTCTTTGGTACCTGACTATCCAATACAGTAATACTAGCAAATTCTTATTCACCTACCTCATTGCAGAACAGTGAGTAAACATTGCAGGCCAAGCAGCATCATAGGAGCAGGAAAGCTGCTTGGCCTGCTGTGTTCATCCAGCTCCACACCTTGTTATCTCGGATTCTCCAGCATCTGCAGTACCTATTATCAGTGAGTAGACATTACTAGGCTGCTCACTGCATTTAAAGCGGAGGCAGACTAGGTACACCACCCTCACTCCACAACAAAGAAGTATCACTTCACACTTCTGTACATTGAATTTCATTTCTCAGCTATTTGCTCACTCCACCAAGTTGTCTACATCCATTTGGAGGGTCCACACTGGCCTCCTCACAATTTTCAATGCTTTAAAGTGTTGTATAACCGGAGACTCTGACAATGTCCCCTGTACATCAAGATCATTATTGTCAGGAAAAGCAAGGTTAACCACCACGTCCTGGGAAGCACTGCTACAAACCTTCCACAAGCCTGAAAAATATCCATTGACCATTACTCTCTGTTTCACATTACTCAGTTGCTACATTGTCCCTTATATACTCTAACCTTGCTTACAAATCTGTTGTTGAAGTATTGAAAGGTACATTTCAAGAAGATATTATGAATGATTTCTTTAATATAAAGTACCCAGCTTTACAGATACGCACTGCCTTTTATTCAGTCTCCAGAGGGCCCATTAACTCTTCCAAGCAGTGATTTTTAAATGAAGCAAGAAAGAAACCACTTGATCCTTCTTTATGCTAACCTTCCATTCAGAAGCAAGCTTTGTCAAACTTCCTCTCATTGTGTGGGCCAACATTATAATTTTGGACTCTGCCAGGGTATTGGGAAACAATGCCATCTCCCCAAATCATCGAACTTACAGGTCATTGAGTCACCCTCGTTTAAACAGATATTCTATGATCCATACATTTCATCTAACGCTATCACTCCACAAGATCCATTCAGTCACAGGCAGGACTCATTGTCAACTGTGACCTTATTGCGCAGGATCCCAGCTTTCAGTGGAACTTGGCTCATGGTTGGTAACAAATTTTCCCCAAACAAAACCCTCCCCACTCAACACATGAAATAAAAACAATCCTCCGAGATGGCTATTATCTCAGGGTCACCATCAAACCATGCTTTGGAATGCATACAGATATTTAAGATAAGCACACATTCTTTCCTCCCAGCATTAGATTGTGATTCACATTATAACAGATGTACTGTGATAAATGACATGCACCATTAAACAGCCAGATGGTTTCCATTTTGGAAAGCACAGTGATACTATAGCAGTTGCCTCTGAGTGACCCATGTCGTTCGACTGACTTTAAATTGAACACAATCTTGTGACTTTTAATACCCAAAAATTATTAAAAAACTTATAAGTCTAAAACCCACTTTCAGAGCTTCCACCTTTGGGTTTAAGAGTGACAATACAAGGACAGGCAGTCAGTCTGCTCACTAGAGGCAGGTTGCCGGTTTAATTTGTTTAAATGAAGCTGTCAGCATTAGATTTTACCTGTGCTGCTTGTTTATGAGTAGTCAGCCAGGCTTTTGGAAACCCAGAAGTTGAAGGAACGTGAAAACAAGTTGAAAGTGCATTTACAGCTCTGCTTGTGGGCCAGGAGGAGTAGGAAGTTACAAAGCAAGACCCAAACAACACCCATCTCTACTCTATCAGATCTACCCTTGTGTACTGAGATTCCCAAGAGCTACAGCTCCCTCGTCTCCTCATTATGCTGACGATCAGAATTCCACCTCTGAGTGACAGTTTAGACATAGTCGGTTCTACAGCCTGCCCCAGGATCTTCCATTCCAACTCAAACCCAAATCTATCAATGAGGCTGACTTCCATTTGCAGAGTTTGTCAAGCATAAATGACACAGCGTGTGGATAGTTTGTGGAGAAACTCAAATTTCTAACAATGGGCAACAATTCTGAACCAAACACTGTTATTTTTTGTTTATCTTCTGATCTTCCCGTATAAATAATGGTGAGGTGATTAGTCTCCAGCATTACACCAACCACCATAACACCATACCAATTAAGGATGCATTTCTATGGAAATCCCAAGTCAGTGGTTACATTCTCTCCATCCCCCACTCTCCAGTGGATGGTGGGGGGTGGGAGAGGGAGCTGGGGTGGGTTCGGGACCTGGAAACGGTCTGGATCCTGTTTTCCCACCTCCAAAAAGAAAAAAATCCAGTCCAACACATCAGAATGTCGAGTTACTCAGCATGATGGAAGTAAAGCAAAGCTGAGGAGGAACAGAGCAACTCAGATAGTAATGCCCTGACTTGTGTCTTTATCTGTTGTCTGATGATCTACTTAATTACTCTCTAAATATGCCAGAAAGAGGAGGGTTCCAATCATTCCAGTAGAAATAAATTTTTAATACTGTGGGAAGTTGAAATTGTTGGCAAATGAGTTTCTTTGAAAGCATAGAATTTTTTTTCAGGTTTTTGTTGTTGTTGGAGAATTGTTTTTAAAAAAAGTGATTTTTTTTTTTTGCTTTTATTCCTTTCTCTGTTTTGTCATTTCTCTTTCATCTCTGTTTTGCTTTCTGTACATTATTTTGCATTAATTTAAACATTTCAACTGATACTACCTGGTTTAAACACTGAAGGTTGAAAATTCACAAGATTTATTAATCGGGTTTGCAATACATGATTACCCTATGCCCGACTGAAGTGATAAAGACAGCATGCAAACTCAGTACTGTCTGCTCAGTTTTTACTTGTTCAGGGGATATAGGCAACACTAAGGAGACACCTGTTGCCCATCCCTAATTGCCCCTGAGAAAGTGGTAGTGAGCCACTTTTTGAACCCTTGCCGCCCATGTCAGTACACCCACAGTGATGTTATGGGGAAGGAGTTTGAAGAATTTGACCCAACGACATGAAGCAACGGTGATATATTTCTAAGTCAGGATGGTGTGTGGCTTGGAAGCAAACTAAGGGGTGGTGATATTCTCATGTGTTTGTCGTTCCTGTCCTTTCATCCCTTCTGCTACTATGGATTCCTGATGAAGAGAGTGAATGTTGAAGTTGTTGGATAGGGGGCCAATAAAGCAGGATGCTTTGCCTTAGATAGTGAAAACATAGAGGTGTAGAGTTATACAGCACGGAAACACACCCTTCAGTCCAACTCGTCCATGCCGACCAAGTTTCTCAAACTAACCAAGTCCCGCTTGACTGAGTTAGGCCCATATGCCTCTAAATCTTTCTTATTCATGTACCTGGCCAAATGTCTTTTAAATATTGTAAATATGCTTGCATCTACTACTTCCTCTGGTAGTTCATTCCACATACCAATCACCCTCTGTTTGAAGAAACAAAAACAGAAATTGCTGGAAAAACTCAGCAGCTCTGGCAGCATCTGTGAGAGAAATTAGAGTTATAGAGTCGTACAGCTCAGAAACAGACCCTTCAGTCCAACCAGTCCATGCTGACCATAATCCCAAAACTAAACTAGTTCCACCTGCCTGTGCTTGGCTCATATCACTCCAAACATACATTATTAATGTACTTATCCAAATGTCTTAAATGTTGTAACTTTACCCACATTCACCACTTCCTGAGAAGTTCATTCTACACACAAATCACTCTGTGTGTAAAACAAACTGCCCTTCATGTCTTTTTGAAATCTTTCTCCTCTCTCCTTTAAAAATATGGCCACTAGTCTTGAAATCCCCCAACCTCGGGAAAAGCCATCTGCCCTTCACCATTTCTATACCCCACATGATTCTATAAACCTATATAAGGTGACCCCTCAACCTCCTACACTCCAATGAAGAAAGGTCCCAGCCTGAAAGATGGTGAGCAGGCTTCCAGCAGTCGGGAGCTGAGTTACATGTTGCAGAATTCCCAGTATCTAACCGACTTTTGTAGCCGCAGCATTTATGTGGCTGGTCCAGGAATTTTTAAAAATATATTTCTGGTCAATGTTAAACTCTAGCCCCAGGTGAATATGCATTTTGGCTGTGAATATTCAAATGATGGCATTAACAGGACCTGAATGGCCCAAAGTAGCAGCTGTAGGGTCAACTCAGTAGTAAACCCTGAGCAATGTTATGAGCTATCCTTCCTGTAAGCTTCTGCTAGGACAGAAGCATGTTGGCTACCCATGTTGGAATTCTGGGTTACCATAACACTAGTGGTAATACAGAACTGAATTTTGTGGCTCCGTGTTCCTCAATAAGGATTCCTAAGTCTGACAATTAAGATGGCTCAAAGTTGCATGTCTTCTTCACTCAGTTCCAAATCTCCAGTCAAGGGTATCACACTGGTTCAGCCTCAAATCTTATTGCAGTAGTTGAGAGACAGTAGCATAGGCAAATGTACTTGAACTGAATTGCAAGTGCCATTCATTCACTGCTGATCACACAGTCCAGGCTTTAGTCTCTGGTGTTTCTCATGGACACGGGTTTTCAGAGTGGGATGCAGTACAGTGTCACCAAACCTACCGATAGAAGGCCATATAGATCCATGGGTTTGTGCAACTGTTGAGGCTTGCGAGGAGCATTATGATGATAAATGGTGTACCTTGAAATAGAGAAAGAGATGTTACTATCATACTAACAATGAATGTGTAAATAATAAACATGTTTATCAAAATAAGTTTTTGTTTCAATCTCGCTCTGAAATAATTACTTTTTAGTTGTACTCCAAGATTTTATGTTTATATATATTGTGAAGCTATTACATTGCTGTTATGTATAGGGTTTGGTTAGCTCAGTTGCTTGGATGGCTGGTTTGTGATGCAGATTGATGCCAGCATGGGTTCAATTCCAGCACAAGCTGAGGTTACCATGAAGGACTCTCCTTCTCAACTTCATCCCTCACCTGATGAGTGGTGAACCTCAGGTTAAACCACACCAGGATCATCTCTCTATGATAAGTGAGCAGCACTGTGGGACAATAGTGATTATGCCTTTACATATGGGAGTGGTATCCTTGATGCTGAAGTTATCCTGATATTAATGTGAGTTCAGATAGATTGTTCACTTGTTCTTGGGTGTTTGTTTAAGTTTGAAAAACCAGAAAGAGAATATTCTAACTTCTCAGGGTTATGAAATTTAGTTATTTTAAGTTCAATTTTATATGGAGTAATAACATAAATTTATTAATTCTTCAGATGTGGGGGCTTCCTGGATTTATTTTGTTTTTAATGCTCATCTCTAGTTGCCCCGAGAAGGGACAATAAACAATGGGGAGGCGATGACTTACTGCTATTATCACTGGACTGTTAATCCAGAGGTCCAGGTAATGTTCTGGGGACCCCGGTTCGAATCCTGCTATGGCAGGTGGTAGAATTTGAATTCAGTAAAAAATTCTGGAATTAAGAGTCAAATGATGACCACTAGTCCATTGTCAATTGTTGGAAAAACACATCTGGTTCAAAATGTCCCTTAGGGAAGGAAACTGCCATCTTTACTTGGTCTGACTTGCATGCGACTCCAGAGCCACAGCAATGTGGTTGACTCTTAACTGCCCTCTACGCAGTTAGGAATGGGCAATAAATGCAGGCCTAACCCTCATTCCATGACTGAATTTAAAAACAACCTTCTTAAGCTATAGTACACCGTATGGTGAAGGTTCCTCAGGGATTCTGAGGAAGGGTCACCAGACCAGTAACATTAAGTTTGATTTTTTTTGACAGATGCTGCCAGACCTGCTGAGCTTTTCCAGCATCTTCTGTTTTTGAACTGGTTGGGACTACTTATCTTCAGAAAAAAATGTCTGGGAGAAACAAAGTATTTGTGTCTGATTTTTTGGTGATGCATTGATTTTTATTGAAGACATTGAAATAGAATTTCTATCAGTGCCCATATCGTTGTTTTAAGGCACTTGAAAGTGAGGCCATGCCAAGTAACTGAAATGCATTTGAGTGGAATTTGTTCCAATGCGATTAAACAAAGAACCATGGATGCCAGAAAAATCTGAAACAAACACAGAACTTGCTGGAGAAACTCTATTTTCTCTCCATAGATACTGCCAAACTTGCTGAGTTTGTTCCAACGTGGTTGGCAACTTTTGATTTAGGCACACCATTTGTTAGATGTGCTTGTTGCTGTTCATGTCTTTTTCCAATTAATGAATTCATTTAATGCCTTTAAAGAATGTTAGTTAGGTAAGATACCCTCTGTGGCCACAGGAATGGGACAGAGCTTCTTTGGTAAAAGGGAAAGCATCTCTGATTTGTGTTACAAGATCTACTAGCTTCCTTATTGCCGATCTCAACACAGGCAACATGTTGTAATAGCTTCATCAAGCTATTTCTGCAAACTATTGGAATATACGCCATGGTCTGTGAGCAAAATTTGTTAACATGTCAGAGATCTGGTGCCTGTTCATCTAAAAAGTCTTTAATATGTTAACGTCTGTTGAACATCTGTTGTCATGTCACTGCAGTTATGATGTTCAGCAGCATTCTCAATGGGTGACGAGTCAATGTGTTCATTTTTGCAATAATCATAAAATAGCTGAGACAAGTATCTTGGGAGAGCTGGCATGCTGGAACAACGATGGATGGTTGTGTCCGGACGAAGACATGATTTGGATCTCTAAGAGGAGCAGAACAATAATCATCTCTGACAGTTCTTCAGGAGCTTCAAAGTAAACTTCATATCTGACTCTTGGAATAAATGTTTCAGTCAAAGTTTTAAATCAGCAGAAAAAGCATGCTGGATCTCGTTGTTGATGGTGATTTGATTTGTTAAGGCATGAGTGACCGTGATTTAAATAACAACACAATGTTGTAAATGCAAATTTATCATTTTGAGGGGATTGGTATATGCTGTAAATTCTTAACAATTCTATTTGTACAGTATAATGTTCAATTACTTATTAAGAGAGAAATATATTTGTTTGTTAGGTTGTATAACCTATGTTTCAGTTGGGAAAAAATGCAATTTCATTAACTATTAAAGGGGTTTTTCGGTGACCTGTGATATAAGTGAAGAACAGTGACAAGGATTCAAAGTGAGGAATCTGCTATATTTACACAGACGCTAGGGAGATAAAGGCACACATTGGCCTACTGAATTTGTCAGCACAACTCATCAGAGAGTTATTGATATCGAACCATGATAGATAGCCCAAGGTTAAATTCTAAAACATAAAACCATCATGTTAGAATAATAATTATACCATTGTGATAAGGTGTAACACATTATCTTCTACCTCAAGCAAGCCTAACTATGGTTAAGAGCCACATAAAATGTAAAGTACTGATATTATTTGTTTTTTCTATTGTCACGCAAAGTTATGAAACAGTAAAAGCTTAAAAAAGTTAGCGAAACAGTAGTAAGGTGGTTGGGGGGGGGTTGGTTCTTGGTGGGATGCTCTTGGCTGGGTTGGTGTAGGCTCAATGGGCTGAATGGCCTGCTTCCACGCTGTAGAGATTCTACGGTTGTAAATACTTTTGAAGGATGACCACTGTTGTTATATCAGGAAACCTGGTTATTATACTGTACACAGCCAAACCCAAAGCAGCAATATGGGCAAAAAAAAACAAACAGAAAATCAGTTCTTGAGACATTAGCTGAGGGTTAACTGCAGATCAGGATGCAGGGGAGAATTTCCTTGGTCTTCTTTGAGTAATGTCTTGGAATCCTTTACATTCATTTCAGAGGAGAGGCAATAGCTTGGCTTAAAGGCTCATCCAAAAGACAGTATCTCTGACAATACAGCACCCTTTCAGCACCGTAATGGCGTGTGCTACCACAATAAGACCTGAAGGATGACATAAGAAAACTGAAGGGTGCTGATCAAACTGATCAATCCCTGAGCATGCCATGGATATTTTTGAATCAACCTGTTCAGAGTTGTTACCCCAAACCTCTGGAGCAGATGGGACTTCAACCCAGGTCTCCTAGCTCAAAGAGAGAGAGAGAGAGACACTACCACTGTGCCACAAGCATCCTGAGCATGCTATATATCTAACTAGTTACCTAAGGCAATTGTACACATACTGTCTGACATAGATTGAACAGGTCCTAAGTGATAACATAATCATCAGTTGTGAGACAAAATGTAAAAAGCTTTAAAACTGCAATGCATTTTGTTAAAAATATCTCAATGAGTGGTTGCCCTTTTATTGATCTGTCTCAGAACAAGAGGAATTGCTTTCAGTTTGGGCTAAATTAAGAAATGGGCGGACGTGTTTAAAACTTGATGTGTCCCTGTAAAGTTAAGCTTTTTTTTTGTTCATTCATGAGCTGTGGGTTTCGCTGGCTTGACCACTACTTTATTGCTGATCCCGAATTGCCCAAAGAGCCATGGCTGTTCTCAGCCATAACATCTCAGCCCACAGGTGACAGTGTTCCAGCTGAAGTAGAAGAACACTCCACTCCATATGAGGGGGAAATTTACAAAGTGGAGTTTATCTTTAAATATAGTACATTGCTAAGTGCTATACTGAATGCCTGGTCAATCAACCCTCCATAGTAATAACCAGTGCCTCTGAACAATTTCAGACAACGTTTGAATCATAGCCATATTTTCAATGTAATCATTTAGTTAAGGTAGAACTCTATAATTTTATCGTAATTTGTAATCAGCATAAGCTCACTTTGATTTTAGGATTCACAAAAGAGCTATTTAAAGTCTGCTGCATGCATAATTTGACAATCAGTTGTCTTTCTACTTTTGCTGCAGTTTAGGACTTAAATTTGATACTTTAAGCAATGATTTCAGCAATACTATATGTAATCAGAGAAAATAATCTCTTCGCTGGCTGACTTAAAAAAAGAATGAAGCTAAAGTTGTAAGTAACTACTTATTTGTGGGGCTTCCCATATTTCTGTGATGACGTTTAGTCTTCCTGTTGATCGCTTTGAATGACACTATTTTGCGGTTGGGGTAAGCTCTCCAGTGTTCTGAAATCTGGAGCAAAAACACAAAAAAAAACAATTTTATTGGTATCAGCCTTGTACATTTCTGAGGATACAGCACTGAAATAATTAGCTGAAGTCTTCAGCAGTGCTGAAGGACTGGGGAGATTTTGAAGGCAGCCATGTTTCGGGAAGCATGCAAAGTGGAATTTTGGGATGGGTTAGGATAATGACTTTTTTCCAGAGTTAAAGCTGTCTCTCATTCTGCTTCTTATCCTTGTCCATTGCATTTCTATGTTGCAATGTGGAGCCAGAAGATCAATGTTTATATCGGTATCCATGACTTTCTTCTTGATTTGACTTCCTCTATGACCTGACACTTTCTATCTCTCAACTTTTCTGGCAATATTGACTACTTTCACCTGCACTCTTCATTTCAAATTTAAGGCTCTTGCACATCTCTGTTTTGTGGCTATGCTTTCAACAAATGCATCCAGATATTCTGAAAATATCTCTTTCTAAATCATCTGGTCTATTAATTGTGATGAAAGGTATATAATTTTATTTTTTGAATTTGGTTTCAGAATAGAGGCAAAGGGCATTGGTATCTCTGTGAAGGGTTTTCTTCCGAAAAAAGTGTCAGACAATCCTTCCAGAACAGTGACTAAATCAGAACCTGTCACAAAACAGGTGACTACAGATGCCTGCAGTGTAACTAGAAGGATGCTTTATGCTGTTTGTGTTTATGACGGTAGGGTAGCGGGTAAGGCCATTAGTTTTTATCTTGACTAGTCCTGCTAGAATTTTATCAATTTCTTATGAGATCCTCCCCATCCCCCATTCTTCTAAGCTCCAATGAATACAATCCTAACTAACCCAATTTCTCTTCATACATCAGTTGGATCTTTCCAGAAATCAGTCTTGTAAACTTTTGTTGCATTGTTTCCATAGCCAGAACATCCTTTCTTGGACAAGAAAACCAAAACTGCACACAGCACACCAGGTACAGTCTTACCAAGGTTCTGTACAATAGCAGCAAGACATCCCTGCTCTTTTACTCGAATCCTCTAGCTATGAAAGCCAACATACTGTTTGCCTTCTTCATTGTCTGCTGTACCTGCCTGCTTACTTTCAGTGACTGATATGCAAGGACACCCAGGTTTCATTGCTCCTCCTCCTTTCCCAATCTATTGCCATTCAGATAATAATCTGCATTCTTGTTTCTGCTACCAAAATCAATAACCTCACATTTATCCACATTCTTCATCTGCTATGTTTATTTGCCCAATCACTCAACATATTCAAATCACACTGAAGCATATCCTCCTCACAGCTCACCTTCCCATCCAGCTTTGTGCCATCTGCAAATATTACATTTCATTTCCCTACCTAAATCATTCATGTATATTGCAAATAGCTGGGCTCCAAGCATTGATCTTTACAATACTCCACTAGTCACTGCCAGCCACTTGGAAAAATGCCTGTCTTTTTCCTACATTTTGTTCCCTGTCTGCCACTTGTCCTCTATCCATATCAGTATGACCTCAAATCCCGTGCACTTCCATGCTAACTTCATATGCCGGACCTTAATGAAAGCCTTCTGGAAGTCCAAGTAAACCACATCCGCTGACTCCCATTGTCAACAGTATAGCTATATCCTGAAAACATTCCAGTAGATTTGCGAAGCATAATTTCCATTTTATAAATCCGTCTACAATCTTCTGCTGAGACGTCTGTCTGACTCTTTGTAATTTTATTGGGGTAATCAGGCAAAGCAAATACCTCCAGAGAGGTGCTGGCCTAGTGATATTGTCACTAAACTGTTAATCCAGTGTACCCAGGTAATGTTCTGGGAAGGCAGGTTCATAATCCCACCATGGCAGATAATGGAAATTGAAATCCATGAAAAAAAGCTAGAATTGAAAACTTAATGAAACCATTGTCAGTTGCTGTGAAGAACCCAGCTTGTTCATGAATGTCCTCTTAGGAAGGAAATCATCATCCTTACCTGACTCCAGGCCCACAGCAATGTTAATCTTAGCTGGCCTCTTGGCAATTAGAATGGGTCATAAATGCTGACCTAGTCAGTGATTCCCACAATCACGTGAATGAATGAAGAAAAAATTTGTTGACATCCATCTTTTTCCAAATTATGCCTCCAGATAGTTTACTGACGTGGCTCCAAGTTTTGCAACAATTTAAAACAGATTTCAATGCACATCGGTGCAGAACACACATTACCCTCAAATCATTAGGATTTACACTGAAACTTTCTTTGTGAGATAATTTCACTGAATTATATTCGTGACACTTGTGTTAGAATTAATATTCTGTTTACATTTGTACTCTAACATATTGGTTAGTTCTTCCTTTGCTGGCATGTGTGTTCCTTTCCTAAACTGAATGGATAAGTCATGAACATTAGTTCACAAATTTTGTGCATGTGCAGTTGTTCAGCGTTTGGTCTGACGTAGAATGACAAGCAGGACGGGGCCTAGATATAACACTTGTTTTTGATACGAATTGTAGGAACATGAAATACAACGAGTATAGATGAGCTCCATTTTCTCTTACCTTTTTATCTCAGCAGGTTATTTTTTTCCTGTGTATTTCTTTTTCTGCAATTCTAAAACCTACTACTTATGAAAATAATGTTGCTCCTAATGTAAGATGTATTTAGAGTGTGAAATTAACCCAAGGAAATAACTAAATTTACATTCACTTATGTGTGAGGGAGGATGAACGAGGATATTTTAGGAGTAAGTTGCAATTTAACTGGTGAAGGCTGGATTTAGAAAGATAGTCATTTCTAATTTTGATATAAATATACGTGAAATGTCAGCTACAAGTTATAGTGTGGTCCTTCTTGTGAGATTGCCAACAGCACTTAGAAGTGAATGACTTGCTTTTATTTAGTTAAAATGAGGGCATCCAAAGGGTATTCTCACAGTAATCTGATTTGCATTGGTTATGTACCATCTGTATTTGCTAACTTACCCCCTGGTTTTCCTATTGCTGTACAATAACAAAAAGGTATGCTGTAACATACAAACATAAGAACTTAGGAGCAATAGAAACAAGAGCAGGCATAGCCTATCCAGCCCATCAACCTCACTCCACCATTCAATAAGATCATGGATAATCTTCTACTTCAATGCCAACACCGTTTTCCTATCCCCACTATCCCCAAATCTCTTTATGTTCTTAACATGTAGAAATCTATCAATCTCAGGTTGGAATCTACACATTGCCTTCTCAATGCTCAAAATGCCAAAGATTCAGCACTATTTGAAGAAATCCCTCCTTATCTCAGTCCTAAATGGCCTGCCCCTTATTCTGAATGTGACTTTTTGTATTACATCCCCCCCATGGGAGGCAATGGCCCAATGGTATTATCGCTGGACTGTTAATCCAGAGACCTGGATAGCATTCTGGGGACCCAGGTTCAATAAAATATCTGGAATTAAGGATCTAATGATGACCATGAATCTTCCTCTATCTACCCTGGAGAGATTTTCTGTTTGAATGAGATTTCTCTCGTTTTCTTAAATTCCAGAGAATGTACATGCAGTCTTTTAAACCTTTTTCCATCCCCAATCCCAGGAATTAGCTTTTGAACATTCATTGCCCTCCCATGACATGTGTATATATATTTATAGGTAAGGAAACCAAACTGCACACCATACTCCATATGTGGTCACAGCAAGACCCTATAGATTTGCTTCTTTACTTCTACACAAATCCTCTTGGAATGAAAGACCGAATTGCAATTTGCCTTCTTAAATTGCTGGCTTTCCTCAACATTCAGTGACTCGTGAGCAAAAGCCCTTTTGATTTATCTCCTGATACACTGAGATTTGCAATCATTATCACTTCCTGCAGTACTCTGATTATCATTACCTTTATTGCCACCTTGATCTATTGCCTCATCATTTCACTTTAACTTGCTCAAATCTCCCCTAAATGTACTTTACTCCCCTAAATGATATCCAACCCAGTAGGACAGTCCTCACTTTCCTTAATCATGATACCAGTGCACCATGAATCAGACTATACCTGACACTGGTCTTGGAACCCTGCATTCATCTTTCAAGTCTAATTTATCAGATGCCAAACTGCACATGGCTCAGGTAATGTTCCAGAGATTACCACATTTGAGGTTCTGCTTTCTAATTTAGTGCCAAGCTTCTCGTACTTCCAAAGCAACACCTCTTTGTAATCTTAGCTATGTCATTGTTCCATACATGGACCATAGGAACTGGTTTCTACCTTTCCACTGAAAGTTCCTCTTCAGCCCTGAGCAGATAGTTTGAGCCCAGAGCCCAGGTGTACAGGTAACACAGCCACTGTGTTCTGACTCTGGCCTGCAAAGAAGTCTCTGTCTCCTGGCTATACTTTCCTATGTTTCCCCTATATTCCTGTTAGTTCCCCACAACTGAATGGCTTCCTGTATCAGAATGCCTTGATCAGTCTGGTAATCCACAATTCCATTCACACTCTTGTCCATACAAACTGCAAGAATCTATTACTCAATTGGAAGTGATGAGGTCCCTCCACTCCCACTCTCTTTGATCCATTTCCAGCTGGACTCGCAGTAACACCTGTTGTTCCTGGCAAAATCAGGTGACACTACCCTAATGAGAAGTGCCTGGAGTAAAACATTCAGCTAACTTTCCTCCTGCCTGATTATAATGTCCATAGTTTGGCCACCATAACAAAAAATAACTGAGTGAAGCATCTCAAGCTGCAGACAAGGTGTGGTAGTATGGCATGCCATGGCATCCAGAAGCTCCCACATATTGCAGCTATGATGCATCACCTATCTGGTCATCTTTGTGTTAATTAAATTTATTTATTTTTCTTAATTAATTCATAGTTCCCTCTTCTCTGAACTCGCTTACTTGCCGATCCTGTGGTTTCACATTCTGTATATTCAAGCAGCACTCAGCATAGACCTAGAACCTTGAATTGGAGAACTGTTGTCCTTGGTAGCTTAAATTTTATTGGAAGCTACAATAAGGACAAATTGTGTTGACTTTGAAATAAAGAAGCCTAAACACTACAGATTCAAAAGTGGTATTTCTTTAATTGAACCATAAAGTGCTCATTAATTGATATGATATCCGCACCCCTCCAAAGGATTAATATTTTAACATCTGTATTCTGAAAAAAAAGAATTTGATGTGTTGGATGTCAACTGATTAATGAAATGCCAAAATATGAAGTTTTTTGGGTGTAAAGTTTGACAAAACTTTACTTAGTACTCCAGAAGCTAGAAGGAAAACAATAAGAGAGCAACTTGGACCATCAAATACCTTTTTAAAATGTTCTTCCTCTACATATGATTTACTGATAAAAAAAACTTCAGCACACGATGCAAAGAGTAAGTTCTCCTGGTGACCCCTAACTGGCCCAACAAAGGTAGATTATTCGGGCATTTTCTTCATCATGCGACAGTGTGGTGGTTAAATTGACTGCCGTATTACCCGAGAAACAACAGGAATTAATTTGCTAACTGAATCATTAATTCAAGCAATTCATTGACTGAGAAGTACTTTGGCACATCCCTACCATGTGAAAGAATAACTTCCTACTCCTGCACCTCCCAACCTCCCAGTTTGTGAGAATTATTTTCACAAATTTGTCTTCCCTAATTTCTTCTGGCCCCTTAGCTTCCCTGGGACTACATAAAATCCACTTCCTGCAGATGTTTACCCAGATAGCCAAATTACACAGCATCTCTGGAGCTTTGTCTAAAGTTTAAAGGAATATTTTATTAATGTGCAAGTTGGCATCCATACTTATTTACATCAGGAAATGGAGATATTGGACCCTGGCAAAAATTTGCTCATAGTGAAGACTTGATAACATCTGACTTATATATTTAGCATTGGATTAAGCTGTATTTGTACTGATGTCCTAGATTTACAGATTACTTACAGGACAGGCTGTGTGCGTGCATTTTTCCTCATTCCTGTTTTGGTTGACTTGTTTATATGGTTATCAGTTGAATATTTGATACATTTGTCTTAATTCAAAAGATGAACCTTTTCTGATTAGTACCAATTTTGACTAATAACATGTCATTACATAGTTGTTGAGAAATTAGATTCACACTGATTACCATTATTGGTCAGATTTGGCTAATTGCTTCTCATGTGTTCTTCATGGGATATTTTAATATATACTGCTGAAACAGTTCATAACCTTTGTATGAAACAGTACAGATGTCTGGTATAAAACAGTGTGGATCTGGAGGAACACAGCAGGCCAGGCAGCACCAGAGGAGCAGTAAAGCTGACATTTTGGGTCAGGAATGTTATTTTCTCATTCTTGATTTCTAACTCAGAGTGGATTCTGAACTTTGAAGCCAGTGGTTTAAATATTTCTGGCCAACAAAATACTCTATGTGACTGAACTGATTCCCTATCCCTATCCCCTTCCCCTGTCCTGCACTGTATCTGTATTACACTCCAAATATTCCACTCCTGGCTTTGAGATAGGGCCACTATCACTCCATGACAAGAACCCTTGTTATTGCATTCTAATAAAACACACTAATTGCACACATGCTTGCATGGTGATTGATATAGAGGTATCATTGGCCATAAATACAGTCCAACTATAAACTGTCAATTGGTGGTGGGGTAGAAAGGCTGTCCACAGGCAGACTTAGTCGAGATGGAGGTGGGAAAGTTTCTCTACACTCTAACTTCATTCAATGCCAGTCCACTACAGAACCTGACACATGGGAGTGCACAAGACTCCCCATACTATGTCTAACCACTCTCCGGAATCTTTCCTGAATTTAGTATTGACCATCATACTTCTAGGTCCTAGATTTTGACCCACAAATGAAGCATCTCCTACCCTGTGAAACTCATTCATAACATTCATGATAATTCTTATGTCACCATTCAGTGTTTTGATAGCTAGCTAAAAGAGCCCCAGTCTGTTCAGTTATTTCTGCCAAGTAAATCCTTTCAGTTCTGCTGTCATCCTTATAAAGTGGGGCTTAAGTGCAGAAACCCTTCTGTATGCAGCTTCCTGCAGCAATTGTCAGTCATAGGATTTGTCCTTACCCCTTTTGTTTAAATCTCACTCTGTTTTCATCAGGTCAAAGTTAAGTTTCAACCCAAGTTGCATGTAAATACTCTTCACTTCTGCTGCTGGAAAGTTTTTATATTTTGCTACTTTGTACAGATGCCCTCAACGTTTACTGTCAGACTAAGTACTCTTGTTAGTTATTGGGTGTCAACGTAAGTTCAATTGTGACCTTTTGCCCTGCATTTTCATATTTCACCTTCTGCTTCTTTATAGCAATCAGGAGTGAGAAATCCAAATGTGTATTCCCTTCTTTCTCCCATAGCAGAGAGCACCTAACTGAGTGTGTACCATAGTTGAAAGTGGAGGCACCCTGCACTGTAGCTTTCAGCTACACCTGCCTTCTTTCATTTGGGAGAGAAAATGGGATCTTACTTATCCTCAACAGGTCCTCCAGTTGGGTCCCAAACAGACCAGAGCTGCACAATAAAGAATGGGGCCCAACACAGAATGTACAGCATCACTACTAAAAACGTCATCTTCAGTGTTTTTAGTAAGGAGCTGGGTATCCGCTTGGCAGTGCTTGCTTGTGCCCCTTGCACATTGGCTTCTGTCAATGCAATCTTTTTGAGCCTGTTGGTTTGACCAGTCAGGTAAATGGTTCTGCATATTTTGACTTGGCAGACGATCAGGATGACCGTTGGGATCACAAAGATGACCAAAGCTGTCCAGGTGATGTAGGTCTTCTGGCCCCAATGTTTGACAAAGGTGGCCCAGCACTCGAACACCCGCGGCTGCACCTCTTCAATGGAGAAGATGAAAAACTGAGGGAGGCTGAAGAGCAGCGAGAAGCTCCAAGCCATGGCCACGGTTAGGTACCTCTGCCAGGAGGCTTTGGTGATGGCAGTCATGGGCTGGCAAATGGCTTGGTGGCGATCCAGGGTCATCGCCACCAGCAGGTAGGTGGAAGCAAACATCCCGACGACCTGCAGGTACTTGACGGCTTTGCAAACCGCATTGGGGGCCTTGAACTGGTCGGTCACCTCCCACAAGAGCTGGGACAGCACCTGGAAGAAAGCGACCACCAGGTCAGCGGTGCACAAGTGGAAGAGGAAGAGGCGGGTGCGGCTGCTCTTACTGCGCTTTCGCCACAGGGTGCAGAGGAAGATACAATTGCCCAGAGTTGCCAGGGCGAAGACGAAGCTGAGCGCAGCTATTTTGGCCGCCACTGGCCTGTTCCCAGTGGGAAGAGTTCCATTCGCCGGACTGCTCTCCCGCTGGATGCAGCTTTGATTGAATTCGCCCCTCATTTTCAGTCCAGCGGTTTGTCTTTCTGCATCAAAGCACAGCCGACAGGGTTTGAAAATGTGCACGAAGTTGCTTCTCAGGTTCTGTGCAGCGAGCAGCAGAACAGAGAATTTTGAAAAGCCTGTTGCTGCTCACAGTCTCTTGAAGCAGCATCTTTGAACGGTGCAGCCACATCATTCCCAGTGTGAAGCAGACAATTAAATCATTTGCAGCTGACGTGGCCAACTGGAATACCGCACTGCTTTCAATGCGAGCTTGTTGCTTTAATATAATTCAATTTCACCCACTGCCCGCGCTCTTCGACATTCTTAATTTTCAGATATGTTTGTAAACTCAGCAGGGCACGGCGCAGAACACAAAACATTCGCAGTGCCGGGGAAAGCAAAGCAAAGATCTATGATTAAACATCAAAGAGACTGCAAAAAGTGCTGAGGCGCTTGGCGATGAGACTGTGCGCCAACAGATATTCATTCACGTAGCGCCGCTCTGTTGCAGTTTATTCCACGGATTTTCTGTTTCAAAACTTTGTGATTTGGGACAGACTTACAATCTTTTCAAATTCGGATCGCAAAAGCTGTGCTAACAACGGAGCTGTCAATTTGTGCGCCTCTGGCTGGGGTGAACTAAAGGCGGAGGAGGAGAATGCTGCTTTGGACAATGCTGTAACAGTCATTATAACAGCAATGTACACCACCAAGGTGGGACTTGAACCCGCGGGACATAGAAACACTCTCACTGTGCCACAAGACTCGAAAGCATTTGCTTTTTTTTCGTCCTGTTCCAAACTGGGAATCTTTTTCTGATGACCACTAGATGATAACCCGTTTTGGACAATGTGCCTTATTTTAAATAAATGTGGGTCGAAGTGATGTCCAACAGCAGATGATTGACGCCTTCTCATGCCAAAGCAGCTTGTGTGGGGTGGTTCCGCCCCCATTCGCAACTATTCATCCACTAGGTATTCCTTATGTTATTGAACAATGCTTGTTAATGAACTGTCCCGCCGCTATAAACTCTAAAATGGCATATTAACTTGGAATAACTTGCAAGAAGCAGAGCAGTGTGCGTGAAGATGTCCCATTGGCTCTGGTTATGAACGCTGCGTGGTTATACAGAATAGAAAAGAACTTGCTGGAATCGCCTCTGAGTTGGAGACCATCTCTCCGCCTGAGGTTTGAAACTGAGACTTCCCCTCACAATCACTACCTCCCCCCACCCACCTCCCCGCCAACCAGGAGCTGGCCGAGTGCCGCCAGAGATAACAACGCATTCTGGCAATTAAAACTGCAAACTGCAATTTTCTCCCTAGGAATTAATATCTTCCCCGATCCGCCGCTCCCCGCAATCATTTATTACTGGGTTTTCCAATCAGAGTGGACCTCGAGATAACGCACTGACTTGCAGTTCCCGTTCTGAAAAATGAAGAACGATATTTGTTTGGCCGGGAGTTGAATGAGTTCAGTGGTTAAATTACAAGTGAGGCGGATCTTTTGGAACGTGAGTTCAGCACCACCTCCTTGGACAGCTCCACACGGGCTGTAAAAGGTGCAAGTGGTGTCTGATCTGCAAGGCTCTAACCAGTCAGCCATCACATGTAAAATGATAGGCAGCCTTTAAATCCTCTCAAGGGCTCTAACATTAACCAGATTGCTTTTAGACAGAGGTGGGTTTCTTTCGCCGACAGCCTATGGTCAGAACCAGAGAGGAAGTGGTCTGTATTAGAACCTTTGCTTTTGTTGATCCAGTCGTGACTTGTGAATAACATAAAAAGGATAAATGACGAGCATGGTCGCAGCAGCCTTCAAATGTCGCTCTAATTGGTTTTACACAATGCTGTTTCAAAGAAGAGTCATATTGGGCTCGAAACTTCTACTTCTCTACAGATGCTGCATGGCTTCTGGATTTCTCCAGCATTTTCTGTTTTCATTTTGCAAATATCTGCATTGAACACAAAACAAGGTCACAATCACAGTATTGCTGGAAGAAGTGTCACTGTTACCACAGGTCTGTAGGCAATACGTCTTAGCATGTGTGTTGAATATTGGGATCCCTTTCAAAAAAAAAATTCCTTACTTGTTATTGTGTAACAAGAGATTTCATTTAACAGTAATCACAGCAGCATACCGCAATCTGCCTCATACCGCTCCCTCCCTGCCTCGAAGTCAGGTATACCTTTTCTTAGGTAATGAGTCCAAAGCCACAGACAAGTGCATTCTAGGTCTGGTCTTCACTACAATACCATTTGCGTCCCTGATTAATATTTACTGCAGAACTTTGCATATCGGAGGCGATGTAGAATTCTATATATTCAGGTATGTACTGTTATGTCTAAGAATGTAAGCTGGCAAGTATGCATTGCAAAGTCACATTACCAAGATATTCTTAAGGCAAAAAAAATTCTAACACAATACTACATTCTGTGGCATGTTCCAAGAGTTGCCAAATTTCTAGAATCAAATTTTGCTCTCTCATTTACTGATTCATGTGTTGAAACATGAGATTGCCCATGGAACAAAACTGGATAGGCGATGACTTCATTCCAGGCATAATTTAGAACTTTATATTTTAAGTACTTGAAATCTCAACAATTTTATTGTGAGACAGTTCAGGAGAGTGGATTGATGAGGTATATATAGGGACTGCAGGTATTTTGACTCTATGCGCATTATTTATAGGGAATATATATGTTATTCAAGCCCTCTTCAACACTATAAGTAAGTACAATGGCAACAAGGCATCAGTAATTACTCTCCATACCACTTACACTGTAGTGCAGTTAAGTGTGTGTGGGCACAGTGCATGCAGATGTAAGTTGAACTGCTAGTGGCTATATTCTTGAATGTCGCATTCTCCCACATGGTGGTGAACCTTCCAAACAATATGAATGAGTGCTTTGCCATTAGGAGTGCAAACGTTAAATCTCTGAAAGTAATTGTTGATTACAATGTAGAAATAATTACTCATGCCTCAAAAATCCAACAGAACTCTCTTCAGAATTGGAAAGGAAGAACAAAATTGAGGCAATCAGTAACCTTCAGCTCCAAAAAGGTGACTAATTGGAATGAGCTCATGCAAAGCTTAATGCATTAAAAACAGCTTTTGATATCCTTTCCTAGCACATAGCAACATCAGAATTGTAGTAAAAGATTTGCAAATGAAGACATAACTGACTTAAGTCATAAAATGTCCTTATACTACCAGAAAAGAAAACAAATGTGATGCAAAATTATTCATTCCATCTCATGTGCATTAGGCAGGTTATCAGAGGACAGAGGAGTTAAGACAAATGAACAATTAATTTGATTGAAGGATGTGGAATAAAGATGGGAATGCCTTGGAATTGAAAAGTATGAGGATTTGGCCTCAGGAGTTATCAATTCAATGTGGCTCAGAGGTCTTTTGGCCAATTGATTCTATGCCATAGCTCCTGTTAAAATCCCTGTCAAGACCGATCACTGTTTAAAAAATATGTAATTTCCCAGTAATTGATGCAAGAGATTACACTGCAAGATTTCACATTTTAAGACTTTTAATGTAACAAACAAATTAAAATCAAACTTAACTAAGTTTTGTTTAGTAAGCAACTAATATATCAAACTATAGGAAAATATTTCATTAACTGTGTGAGTTCACATGGGATTGTCTCTGTGCAGATATTGCACGAGATCGCATCCTCTTTATCAAACTTTTCCATTTTGTAGGGAGAGAAATTATATGTAACCATCACGATGGGACATCATTGTTGCCTCACAGTGCCAGGGACCCGGGTTCAATTCCACTTTCAGGCGACTGTCTGTGTGCAGTTTGCACATTCTACCTGTGTCTGGCCGTGTTTCCTCCAGGTGCTCTGGTTTCCTCCCATAGTCCAAAGATGTGCAGGGTAGGTGGATTGGCCATGCTAAATTGTCCATAGTGTCCAGGGATGTGCAGACTAGGTTGATTAGCCATGGGAAATGCAGGGATACAGGGATAGGGAGGGTGGTGGGCCTGGATGGGATGTTCTTCAGAGGGTCAGTGTGGATTTGATGGGCTGAATGGCCTGCTTCCACATCCCCAATTCATTCCTGCTGCAGATTTCTTTTATCTATTTTGTCGTGAGATATGGATGTCACTGGCCATCATTTATTGCCTGTCCTAGTTGCCCTTAAACGGGCACTGGGAGCTGCCTTCTCGAACCGATGCAGTCCATATGCTATAGGTTGTCCCATAATGCCATTATGGAAGGAATTCCAGGATTTTGACCCAGTGACAGTGGAAGAATGGCTTGGAGGGGAACTTGCGGGTGGTGGTTATCCCATGTATTTGCTACCCTGATCCTCCTAGATGGAAGTGGTGAGTTTGGAAGGAGCTGTATAAAGATGTTTGGTGAAGTTCCACAGCGCATCTTGTAGATCTCTCTTTCTTCTATCTCTCTCCCTTTCTTTCAATTTCTTTTCTTTCTCTTTCTTCTTTCATTCTTTCTTTCTTATTTCTCTCTCTCTTTCTATGTTGTGTCTTTCCTCTTTTGATCTCTCTTTCTCTTCCTTCTCTCCCTCTCTCTTTCTTCGATCTCTCTCTTTTTTCAATCTCTCTCTTTCTTTCTCTTTCTTCTTCCTCTCTCTTTCTTCTTTCTCTCTCTTTAATTTTTTTTCTCTCTCTCTCTCTCTTTCTGCTACTACTGAGCGTCGGTGGCGGCGTGAGTAGTGCCAGTAAAGTAAACTGCTTTGTCCTGGATGGTATCAAGCTTCTTGAGTGTTGTTGGAGCTGCGCTCATTCAGGCAAGTGGGGTTGACAGGCTTTGGGGAGTCAGCAGGAGAGTTACTTGCTGTGGTATTCCTAGCACCTGATCCTGCTCTTGTTGCCAGTATATTTTAATGGCAAGACCAGATGAGTTTCTGGTCAATGGCAACCCTCAGGATGTTGATATTGGTTGATAAAGCCACTGAATGTCAAAGGGCAGTGTTTAGATTGTCTCTTATATGAAATAGTCATTGCTTGGTATTTATGTGGCATACTTGCCACTTGTTTGCGCAAGCCTGGATATTGCCCAGACCTTGATGCTTTTGAACATGGACTGCTTCAGACTTTTTCTGTTAAATAATATACAGCTCCTCTACATTTCCTACCAAAGTGCGTAACCTCACATTTTCCGACACTATATTCCATCTGCAATGTTTATTTCCCCACTTGCACACGAGTGCGTGTGTATGCGTGTGTTTTGCATGCATGTGTTTTGCGCACGTGTGTGTTTTGCATGTTTGTGTGTGTGTGTGTGTGTGTGTGTGTTTTGAAGAGTGTGAGCGAGATTTTTAAGTCCTGCAACTGAGTGCGTCGGACACACACCCACCCTTCCCCTCCTTGATTTAAAAAAATCATTTCCACAAAATAGTCTGGGGGAAGAGAAGTACTCAGGCTGAGAGGCAAGCTCTTCTGAGCCATTTTCTTCTGAATTCCTCCGAGGCTGTCTCACCAGATGTGAACCAATGTTAGTGTTAATTAAACTTAAATTGTTAGCTCAGTCTGGTCTACACTTATGTCCCTTGTGAACAAGACTTGGAGCCTAGTCTGTCTCTCTCTAGCTCTTTGTTTTAACTGTGATGGCCAAGAAATTACTGAGCTCCACTGCCGCGCATTTTTAAGATAATTTAATAAATCATGAATTTAAATTATTGATTCATTGCTTTGGAAGTTTCTTTTGTTAAATTCCTATTTGATGTCATTCCAAGCTTGTCTTTGAGATTTACTCACCGGGTACCTCGGACTGACAGAAAAATTGAAGTGTGCACCTGCCCCCTCCCTTTCCTCACATGAAAATATTGGACAAACTTGTCGTAGATGATACATGCTACACCACAGTGCATCTGTGGTTTGGGGACTGCATGTTGAATGCAGTGGATGGGGTACCAATCAGACTTTTTTAAAATACTCATCCAAGGGATATGGACAACGCTGGCTAGGCCAACATTTATTGCCCATCCCTAATTGCCCTTGAGAAGAAGGTGGTGAGCCACCTTCTTGATCTATTGCAATCATTGAAATATAGAGTACCCAAAGAGCTTTTGGGGAGGGAGTTCCAGGATTTTGAACCAGTAATACTGAAGGAATTGTAATGTATTTCCAAGTCAAGATTTGATTTGATTTTGATTTGAATTGATTTGATTTATTATTGTCATATGCACTGAGATACAATGAAAGTATTGTTGTGTGTACTATCCTTACAAATCATACCTTACATAAGCACGCCAGGGTACATCAAGTACAACAAAATGCAGATATAGTGTTACAGCTACAGAGAAGCTGCAGGGAAAGATCAACTGTAATGTATGAGAGGTCCATTCACAAGTATGATAACAGCAGGAAAGAAGCTGTTTCTGAATCTGTTTGTACCTGTTTTCAAACTTTAGTTTCTTGATGGTTTGCGGTTGGAGAGGACTGTTTCCCTTGTTCTCATAGATGGGAGAGGTGATGGGTTTGGAAGGTGCTAAGAAGCCTGGGTGAGCTACTGCACTGCCTCTTGTAAGTGGTACACACTGCTGCTACTATGCATCAATGTGGAGGGTGGTAGATGAGAAAGGTACCATTTAGGGTGTGAATTAGGTGAGTGGCTTTGTCCTGGATAGTGTCAAGTTTCGTGGGTATTGTTTGAACTGCACCCATCCAGATAAGTGGAGAATATTCTATCATACTCCTGACTTATGATTAGTATATGTTAGGTACACTTTGGAAAGTTAGAAGGTGAATTACTTGCTACCAAATTCCTAGGCTCTGACATGATCTTGTAACCAGCACATATATGGCTGGTCCCCTTGTCTGGAAACTGTTAAAGCCTGGGATGTTGATTGTGGGATATTGAACAATGGTAGTTGTTGTGATTGAAATATGGTCAGCCAAGTGGGCCTCATAGAATATGAGTTCCCTGATTTGGGCTGTTAATTTTGTCCTGTCAGGAAGTCCTGGCTGACAGATATAAACAGGAGTGACAGGAGTCCGTTCACTGTAGGAGCTGGCTCTGACTTAGCTGGGTCAGTGTCATGTACTGTTCACGTGCAAATATAGGGTGACTCTGTCATGGTGGGATTTGAACCCGTGTCCCCAGAATGCTATCTGGGTCCCTGGATTAGCGGTCCAGCGATAATACCACAAGGACATTGCCTCCCCTTAATTTGGTATATGGGTTTCATAACGTAACCATGTGAAAGTGCTTACTAGCTGAACTCCATCTAGACTTCAAATAGGCATTACAACTGGCTTTATCATTAGAAAGTGTGGCAAGTTACAGGGTATGCCAATGGAAGCGGACACCCTTGCCAGGCTGACTGAGCTTAGGGAACACCACTTGAGTGAAAGGAACTGCATAGCTTCAGTCAGGACATATCCTAAACAGAGGGTCTCTAGGTCATCCCATAGCAAAACTCCAAAACAAAGCCAAGCCTTGACCAAATGGTTACAATTTTCTCAAGAATCTGGGCTGGCAGGTCATTGTAGATGCTGCCGGTATGTCGACTTAAGACAACAAAAGAATCCCATTAGGCCAGAATTGAATAAAATAGCGCATAGGCCGGTATCCAGGAGAGTGCACACTCTGGAAAGTCCCCCTACAGCTGGTTTGGAACAGTTAAATTGCTTATTAACATCCAAACCAGAAGCATCAAAGGAGCTGTCTGGTTAAATGGTCGCCCAGTTCCAATGGAGGTCAATATTGGCACAACCGTTTCAGTCTCAGAAGCACTCCTTACCAAAATTTTCTCTGAGCTCCAACCCTTAAGTTTGCATAAGCTCTCAGCCAGGCTGAAAGTCTATACCAGGGTATCCCTACAGATTAAGGGTACAATTTCTGTTTTGGCCTCTTATGAGAAGCGGCTGGTTTAGTTACCACTGATTGTAGTAAAAGGATCAGGCCCAAGCTGGATGGGGTGAAATTGGTGGAGAGAGAGATTCACCTAGATTTGCTTAACATTTTTCAATTAGAAAATGGCTGCCTGAGTGAAGTCCTAATTTTCAGGAAGGTCTAGGGCCTGTCGAAGGAGCCAAGGCCACCTTGCATGTTGACCAGGAAACAGTTCCATGATTCTGCAAAGCCCCACCCAGTGCCATTTGCCTTATGGGAAAAAGTAGATACAGAAATCAGGAAGCTGGAAAGCAAAGGAACCATCAAATCAATACAGTTTGTGGAATGGACAGCATCGGTCGTACTGGTTGTGAAGCCTGATGTGTCAGCTCGCCTTTGCGGGGATTTCAAACAAATGGTAAAATGCTTTCTGCAGCTGGATAAATACCCAATCCATCGAGGACTTGTACACAAAGCTGGCAGGGGAACTGCCCTTCACGAAGCTGGACATGAACCATGCATACCTAAAATTGCGATTAGACGAGGATTTCCAGAAGTTTATTAAAATTAATACCCATAAAGCATGAGACTGCCTTTTAGGGTATCATCAGCCTGTGCCATTTCCCAATGGACAACGGAGAACATTTTACAAGGTCTACCCCAGGTCACTATTTATCTAGATGGTGTGCTAATAATGGGGAAGACCAATGAAGAGCATTCAGAGAACTTTGACACAGTTCTTAAATGCTCTCCAAGGTGGGTGTATGCCATAGAAGGAAAAAATGTGTGTGCCAGACACCCCAAGTGATCTACTTGGGCTACAGAGTTGAGAAGACTGGGTGACACCCACTGGAAGATAAAGTGAGGGTGATCAAAGGTGCCCCAGCTCCCACATTGGTATCGGAGCTTAGGTCTTCCCTTTGGGTTGGTGAATTATTACAGGAAATTCATAGGTAACCTTGCCCCCAACCTGGTATTCTTACACCTGCTATTGAAAAGGGTTCAGCCTTGGAAATGGCCACTTAGCCAAAATGTAGCCTTTAGAGAAGTGAAGAAGCAGTTATCGTTGTCTAAGGTGCTGTCCCACTACAACCCAAAGCGAGAGGAGGTGCTGACGTGCGATGGCTCCCTGTATGGTATCCGAGTAGTGTTGGCTCGCTGGTGGCCCAGCAGAGAGCAATGCCCAATAGCGTATGCTTCCCAGATTTTAGCTGATGCCAAATGAAAAAAGCCCAGGTAGAGAAGAAAGATGTAGCGGTTATCTTTGGAGTGGGAAAATTCCACCAATACCTTTACCTCATAAATTTGTAATAGTAACGGACCACAAACCCCTGTTAGGGCTACTTAAAGAGGACAGAGCCATGCCACCTATAGCTTTGGGTTGAATTCGGTGGTGGGCTCTTATTCTGAGTGTATACAATTACAAGTTGAAACCCCATCTGGGTGGCCAAGCAGCAAAATGTGGATGCCTTGAGCTGCCTCCCACTGGTGGATACACCACCAGTGGTGCTGCCATGGAAGAGTCCATTCTGGTTTTAAATTTTCTGGGCACCCTTCTGGTCACTGCTGACAATGTCAGACTGTGGACACACAAAGATCCTGTCCAGGCAAAACTGAAACAGCTGGAGTGATGGGGGAAACAAAAGGGCCATTGCAGCCAGAATTGAAACTTTCCTGGATCTGGCAAGACCAGGTCACCATAGAGGATGACATATTATTATGGGGAGCATGAATGATTGTCCTGAGCAAAGGTTGACACCAAATACTGGCTGAACTCCACCCGGGTCATCCGGGGGTTTCCAAAACCAAGATGTTTGCAAGACGTTATGTCTTGTGGGCAGGATTAGATGCAGAAATAGAAGTGTTGATGGGGAAGAGCCCAGAGTGCCAACAAGGACAAAAAGCCAGCAGCTCCCCGAAATTTGTGGGAATGGCTTGGTAAGCCCCAGACTCGGTTACACGTTGACAATGCTGGCCATTTCCTGGGCTCTGCGTTCTTCGTCATTGTGGACGCCCATTCAAAGTGGATGAATGTGCATATAGTTCATTCATCAAACATGCGGACAATGATTGAAAAGCTGCCAGCATCTTTGCAATACAAGGACTCCCGGAGGTGCTGGTCACAGACAATGGGCCATCATTTACCAGCAGGGAATCCAAGTATTTCCTGAAGTAGAATGGCATTCGGCATATAAGGACAGCTCCACACCATCGAACATCTAACGGTCTGACGGAAAGAGCAGTCCAAACTCTGAAGGCAGGCTTAAAGAAACTGATTGCAGCTTCACTTGACACCAAACTGATATCCTGTTTCCTGTTTAATTATACGAACACCCTTCATGCAACGACAGGGATAGCTCCAGCAGAACAGAAGACTCCACACCAGGTTAAACCTAATCTTCCCGCACCTGGAAGGAGAGGGTGAAAAGGCATCAGGAATGCCAGTGCTGGACACAAGACTCCCCTAGGCAAGAGAGGCAGTTTACTTCAGGGAACGAAGTTTGATGTAGGAACCACAGGAATGTCCCTACATTGGTAAGAGGCATTGTCAATGTGATGTCAGGTCCAATAACGTACAAAGTTCAGGTAGGAGTGGCAGCCCTGAACAAGCTTCTTGACCACATGAAAGTGGCAACCCTCGCTAACAGGACCAAAACATACCTGGTCCCTCAAAGTATCCAGCAAGGCTGTCAGAACCTGTTCGTTCACCCCCTCCGCACAGCAGATGTCGCAGCATCAATGCTGTTACCGCCTAAAGAAGAAGATGAATTCCTTCCGAGACGCTACAGGTGCAAGAGGCATACTACAGTCCGGTACACGCTGTCAGTATCCGAGGCAGAGTTGGAGGAATTGGACTCGGTGCGAGAATCTCCCGGGGAAGCAACAGGAAAAAGTAACAGGCCTATGTCCCTGGACTTAGAGGGGAGGGATGTAGTGATGTGAACAAGGTCAGCCCAGTGGACTTCATAGAATATGAGAGATAAAAGGTACTGCAGATGCTGGAGAATCCGAGATAACAAGGTGTGGGGTTGGACGAACACAGCAGGCCAAGCAGCATCATAGGAGCAGGAAAGCTTGACGTTTCGGGTCTAGACCCTTCATCAGAAATGGGGGAGGGGAAGAGGGTTCTGAAATA
>JAHRHZ010000020.1:53154095-53196637 GCA_024137785.1 Ginglymostoma cirratum | reverse complement strand
TATTTCAGAACCCTCTTCCCCTCCCCCATTTCTGATGAAGGGTCTAGACCCGAAACGTCAAGCTTTCCTGCTCCTATGATGCTGCTTGGCCTGCTGTGTTCATAGAATATGAGTTCCCTGATTGGGGCTGTTAACCTGGTCCAATCAGGGAGCCCTGGCTGTGTCAGACATCCTGTTCACTCTAGGAGTCGGCTATGAGATAGCTGGGTCAGTGTCATGTGCCATACGCGTGTAAATAAAGGGTGACTTGGTGACAGGATACCGGCCTTCATGGAGATATTTCAGTAATGTCATTGAATGCCAAGGGGAGATGACTAGATTCTTTCTTGTGCAAGATAGCTATTGCCTGCCACTTGTGTGGCTTAATGTTACTCGCTAATTATCAGCTCAATCATGGCTATGACAATCGAATTGTATCTTCGGAAACCTCAATGGTCTTCTCGAGAGAATGAGATAAAGTGAGTAAAATCAGAATGCCCTTTTAGGGAATGTAGCATAATCTCACATAATGTGTCAATCCTTGAACCAAGGTGCCTTTTTATGACTCATACAAATGACATTTTATACTCACAGCATTATTCAGAGAAGTGTTTTTTTTCTGTATAAATCTAATATTTGCAAAATTAAGTCAAGTTATTAAACCATATAATCCAGAAGGCTAAATCCCTTGGAGATACACCTTTTCGTGATGAGCATTTCCTGAGGAGTAGAATTTTGAGTGAAGTATCGTGCGTTGATTGACTGTTTCTTCCGTTTTACAGTATTAACCATTGCTTGACAGTGCAAATCAAAATAAATTGTTCGAAGCACTTATAGTTCCTCACATTTTCCTGGATGTTGCAATGTAACAAAACTAGCCATTTGCGACTGTTTAAGGTGGATTGATTGAATAAAAATACAATTAGTGCATGTGTGTTATGGACTTCTATTTTATGTGAATTGGAAACCATTACAAGAAGATTATGGTTAATCATGCTCTTTGCAGGATTTAAGCCCACGTTTTCATTCAAAATTGTACATTGATGAAATGTAACCTTCGTTAAAACAGTGTTATTTTAATACTTATACTGACTATTGGTCCCCTTCACTGTCTTCACTCCTTTTAGCCTATTTTGACAGCAGATAACTAAAAGTGCTTTTTATTAATTCCTTTGAAAGATATTAATTCCAAATATAATTGGTCACATATTTTTAAAAACTGAACTGAAGCAAGGGAATTGAGCTGTAGCAAATGATTCCAATTTTCCTTGTAACAAACAGTAATTTTAATGCAAAACATCCTTTAGTCGATATTCAGGGTCTGATATTGCCATTTCATTAGTGACTTCTTCCCTCAAGAGAGTTTTAATTTCCCATCATCCATTGATGTAACATTATTAAATTCTTTTTGATTCTTACCAGGTCCAAACTGGTTGGTATGTGAGTGAGTTTTAAGTGACGTTGATTTATCTGCAGAATTGGTAACATTATTGTAAATATATTTGGCTTGGAACTCACAATTCTTTAGTTTGCTTTCATACTTTTTTGTCAGCTTCCAGATTTTCTAACTGCTCACAGTGTTACTTTTATTTAATGCTCATTAACCATTGTCACAGAACTCGTGAAAATTTTTAAGGCTTATTTTTCATTTTGAGCATGGGTTCTAAACTCGTAGTTCCAACTTGAAAACCTGTTACAGACTCCAGTCAATCTTCCTTCCTGGTGCCCTCACCTAGGTTAATCTCATTCATTACCTGTGTCCTTCAATCATTCTCATCGAGCACTATCTGATTTCTTTCTTAAAGTATTTACGGTATCTGGTCCAATAGCAAACTGGAACTAAGCTCTGCATTCTAACCACCTTTCCTGTGCCAAGAATTCTTTCTTTGACCTTCCCTTAATTCATTTTATGACTATAGATTTGTGCCAGCTCCTTAAATGTCTAACTGAACATTAGAAGCAACCTACTGTTGCACACCTTAAAATACCTTTCAAAAATCCCAAAGACATTTAAGAGATCAAGTGAGAATTGAACAATTTCCTTTCCTTCTCACTTTCATAATGAATTATTTCCACATTGAGCTGCATCTGCCATTTATCCTGCCTCGATGCTAACTTCACTTGTCCTCACAATTCTTCATTGATCCAGTCATAAATTGCTGTTTTGAGTTATCAGCAAACTTCAACATTATCTCTTCAGTAACTAAGTTCATGTTATGCCTTCAGTAACTAAATTCAGATTATTTTGGTGCTAAGCAAATAAAAAATTATTCGTATGCAGAGCAATGTGGGTCGTTAGTTCGGGTGACACACTCATCACACTACCCTACATCAGGAACACGTCAGAACTCGCCACAAGACATCTACGACCGCTGGGCATCAGAGTGGCACATAAGCCCACATCAACCCTATGACAAGTGCTCACCTGAACTAAAGAACCACGCCCAGCCATGGACAGGACCAATGTCATCTACAAGATCCCCTGCAGAGACTGCAAGAAACACTACATCAGACAAACAGGAAGGAAACTAACAGCAAGAGTACATGAACATCAACTGGCTACAAAAAGACATGACCAATACTCACTCATCTCAATCCACATGGACAAGGAGAACCATGACTTCGACTGGGACAACACCAAGATCCTTGGACAGGCTAGGCAGAGACAAGCACAAGAATTCCTGGAAGCATGGCACTCCACGAAGCATGCTATTAATAACCACATTGAATTCGACCTCGTATACATTCCACTACAGAGGAAACCCGGACGTGAGGCAATCCATCGCAATGGACCCCAGAGTTTAAAAACCAGGCGGGAAAACACACCGACGCTTCATCAGAGGCTGCACTGAGGATGTTACCAAGCACGGTAACGAAACGTCTGCGGAACAACAAACCAGCTCTGCAAGCCAACCAACCTCAACACCCACAACCTGAGCTACAGATCTACTCCAAAACCTCAATCCATAGATGTGCAGGTTAGGTGGATTGACCATGCTAAATTGCCCATAGTGTTCAGGGATGTGTAGATTAGGTGGGTTTTAGGGGGATGGGTCTGGGTGGGATGTTCTGAGGGTGGGTGTGGACTGTTTCTACTCTGTAGGGATTCTATGATTAATAACTGGTTTTTGAGGAAAGTGTGAAAATTTAAGGACAAATGTTTATGTACAATAGCCTACAAAATGCGCATCAGGCATGGTCTTACTTTAATAAATTTAGCATGCAGGATAGATATTCCATGGAAAGTTATCTATTGGAATTTAACAAACTACATGCGTGGTTTAAGGAATATCCAAGTAGAATTTCTAACTCAGTGTTTGACTTAAAACACTTGTGTTGTGTTACAGTGTTGGAAATGGATAGACGCCTAGTCTTATTTGGAACTCAAGTTTTGGAAAGGAACATGCTTTTAAAACAGGGAGAGAGTAGGACTGCAGATGCTGGAAGCCAGAGTCAATAAATGTGGAGCTGGAAAAACACAGCAGGTCAGACGGTATCCAAAGAGCGGGAAGTCAATGTTTCAGGGCCAAACCCTTCATCAGGACCCTGGGAAAATGTTTATTACCAGCAACTTTTGTGGCTCAAATGTGACATTCAGCAGTAACCCAAAGAATGGAGAACTTGATGGTAGTTGCTGTCTGGATACAGGCTGCAAAAGCCTATACTGAAGGAGAATCGTAACTAAAACTGTGAGGATAGAGAAACTTCCAGCAATGACAACACGTGAGATGGGGAACAGAACACATGAGATGGGGAACACATGAGAACAGCAGAATGGGCCCATCAATGGCTAGGGAGTAGTCAACCAAATACTATTTTGTAATGAATTGTCCTAAAAAGATTTTGGAAAACATGCCTGAAAGGAAGATTTTGATACAGATCAAGAAGACAGAATTGTACAAGTACTGAGGAGCTTCAGTCCAGCAATGGTTGTTTTGGCCATGATTTCAATCAATTACAACTACATTTAGACACGGATGTATGTTCTCAAGGCGTGGAATGGTTTGGTGAAAAGGATGTCTAGATTCTTTAAACAGTAACATTAGAATGCTAAGAGTTTTACCGGCTCCAGGTCTGGTGATGACAACACACTAAGGTCACTAAGAAGAGTGGTGATTTCCCCTCTAAAAAAGCTTGGGTAAACTACTTTTGTCAGCAGAGACTGGTATCAAGTGAAGTACTCTTAATGTTGAGTATCTATGAGAAAGGGTCAAATGAAACTTGATATGAAGCACAACAAGGCGATTATTTTTGAGAATTTAGTGGATTTTAAGTTTACATAATCCAGACTTCATTAAGAATATCAAATACTCTGATCAAAATATTAAAAACCTGGAATTAGCATCAAGCCAAAGAAGTTTAAAGGAACAAATGTTAATCATCTTAAAACTACACTGGCAGTTTGACCACTCAATGTGTCAAAGGTTAAAAATCCTGCTAAATGATGCAGGTGGAAGGGACAATGAGAATGCCAAAATTGTAGAAAAAGATCACCAGTTGTTATTGCATGCTCCTATGTTGGGCAATTATGAAGACCAAAATATGATGGATGAAGGATTCACTAAAGATGAACAAAAATGTACAGAAAGGCTAGTGACATAGAAACACAGGATGAGGCTAGTCTATCCCAGAGGACAACTGAAAATTGACACCGAAGTAATATACATCACAAGGGCCCAATACGTGGAGGAATGTTACCATTATATGGAGAGCTGGGAGGGCCACTGGTAAGTACAAATGTTGGCTAAATTTGCAAGATGAGGGGCAGGAGGATAAACCCACAGATTGTAAAAATTAAGTAAAGATGTGCGAGTTCAGAAAAAGCAAGACAAGTTCTGAAAGTGTATTTGCAAGTGAACATACCCCTAGGAAAGGACTGCAACCTTGCAAAGAAATTTTGGTCAGAAGAAAGAAAGATCTTGTAGTTGTAATCCATAATGGCATAGGAGTTTGCGTAGAGGTTGTGTTTGACAAAAGCAAGGACCATGAGTCAGACATGGAATATCATGGGAAGTAGAAATCCTTACTTTTGAGATGTCTTTGTGGTTACAAACAGATAGAAAATAAATTGATTTAAAAAATACCAAACACAGTCAGTGAGCTGTAGTGAATTTGATGTTAACAATGAGCTACCAGATAAGGACAACTAACCTGATCAAACAGTTAGATCAATGCTGTCTCGTGAAATGTACAAGATTAAAGCCAGACTATTGGCTCAGTGTTTCAGAGAACAACTCAATGGTCAAGATGGTAGAGTGGAGGAACAATGGTCTTGTAAATTTTCTTGCTCTTTCAGCAACATTCTATTGGGAATGTAAGTCAATTGATGTAAAAGCTAAATTTCAAAGGGAAGTATTTGTGAAGCCACCTAAAGAAGCAGGTGATAGAGAAGAGAAACCATGGAAATTGAACAAATCTCTTTATCAATGGAATGATGCAGCAAGGGGATGGTATTCCACAGTTCAGTCAATCTTGCTAAAAGTAGGTTTTAAAGAAAACCTCAGAAAAATTGGAATCACAGAGAGAGAGAGAGGTATCTTTATGGGGAACATTAATTATTTTGTGTAGAGTTGGTCTGAGGAATTTGAATGCCCTGAGATAAATAAAGTGGAAAGGAATTTAAGATTAATGGTCAGTTTTTGGGTCAATGGGTTGGGGGGTGGCAGCGGGTGCAGGTCCTTTAAATATAAAGCTTAGGCATTAAGCAGAATAAATTGGATGAACAGTATTACTGAGAAAGAAATTCTTTTTCTCTCAGTTACTTTGGAACTTTGCCTCAGAAGGCAGCGAAGGTGAAGTAATTGAATATTTTTAAGGCAGAAATAGATTCTTGTTAGAGAAGGGTATCAAAGATTATTGGGAGTAAATGGGAATTTACTGGACAAGTGAGTAAATGCGGCCACCTCTGCTCTTCTTCCAGTGCTGCAGGCATCGGTAGAAAGCAAGAACAGATGATCAGACTCGAACTATAATTGTAAGAAACTGAAAGAGGTTTAATTTCAGTGACAACTGTGGAATTGTTACAATGGTGAGGTCAGAATTTTAATAGGCATGGCTACCTTTTCATTTGCTGAGAACTCTGATGTTAACCAAGAGTTTTAATGTATCTCTGGTGAGAATTTACACTAATTGATCCAAGGATTACAATAAGTAAACCAACCAGTAGTTTTACTTGGCTAACATGGGTGGGTCACACTAAGTACAGATTCACTGAGAGATGGAGAAGTGATCACTAGAGTAAACCAAAATATGGACTATTGGAGATAAAAGGTACTGCAGATGCTGGAGAATCCGAGATAACAAGCATGGGGCTGGATGAACACAGCAGGTCAAGCAGCGTCATAGGAGCAGGAAAACTTGACGTTTCGGGCCTAGACCCTCTCTGATGAAGGCTTTAGGCCCAAAACGTCAAGTTTTCCTGCTCCTATGATGCTGCTTGACCTGCTGTGTTCATCCAGCCCCATGCTTGTAATCTATGGACTATTGGAGTGTTTCTCTGAGAAAGCAAGGATTCAGACCAGTAAGCAGCTAATATCACAATCCTATGCAATATTAGAAAATCCAGCTATTATAAGAGTCTACTAAGATGTTGCTGGATTGAAGTGACAGCAGCAAATGCTATGTCACATGATTAACCAGTTACTGTTTCTAGAAAGACAGAATAGGTCAGAATGGAAGATTGATAACTTCATTCACAATGTGAGATTTATCTGCTCTGGTAGGAGCTATTGATACATCAGCAGTGTTTGATACTACTGGATTCACTATGTCCAAACCAAAGCACCCAAGTTTACAATTGGCAAATTTAACAACTCCAGGATAGGCAGCCTGAGTTGATGAGGAACCTTCTGTCCAAGTTGCTAGAGCATCTAGTCTGGGACTTCATTTCATATGCGAATAAAGGACATCAAATACAAATCCAGTCAGCACAACAAGCGCCGCGTTGGCCAATTCTAATATAGGCACGAAACATGTGGACCAATCACACTCAAAGAAACCAAAATAAGCAGCAAAGTACTAACTAAACCAAAGGGAACCTTGGCAGCTAAATCAGAATGTTATTAGCATCATGATCCATTCTGTACCCAAGACTGCTAAAATCACAGTGGTATGAGTAAATGTTACACACTGAAGGAGGCCATTCATTCTATTGTGCCTGTGTTGGCTCTTCAGAAGAGCAACCAAATAAATCCTAACCTTTATCTTTACTTTCAAGTATTTATTTCTTTCCATATCGACACTTAGTACTGAAACTACTTCCACCACCCCTTCAGTCAGTGCATTTTGTATGATCCAGCTGATAGCAATACTGGGCAAATGAGATTCCAGAAAAAAAAACTGGCCATTTAGATCTTATGTTTAATTTATGAGCTTGGTTACCATGGTGGTTAGTCACTGAAGCATCCTCACAAGAGGCTGCAGATGTAACATAACAAGAAAAAAAAATATGGAAAACAGTTAGAAACTTAACCCAAACATGAAAACAACTTGTTACCCAACACTAGCATTTTGCACATACAGAATTCCAGAGAAATTCCACTCCTATATCACTCTTCCCAATTTCTTTTCCTTGAACAAAATCAGAAATTGTTGTAAAAACTCAGCAGGTCTGGCAGCATCGGTGGAGAGAAAGCAGAGTTAACTTTTTGGGTCCAGTGACACATCTTCAGCTCTTCATATATTGCCCATTCCTAATTGTTAAGACTGAGCCATATTACTGTTGGTCTGGAATCACATGAAGGCTAGTTTCCATCCCTAAAGGCTATTAGTGAACAGGTGAGTTTTACCTGATAATCAACAATGGATTCATGGACATCATTAGACTGTTAATTCCAGATTTTATTGAATTCAAATTCCACCATCTGCCGTGGCAGGATTCAAACATGGGGTCCCAGGACATTAACTGGGTCTCTGGATTAATAGCCCAATGGTAACACCATTAGGCCACTGCCTCCCGATATTTTGGCAACATCCGTCTAGGTCTCATTGATTCATGATGGATTGGATCTTCCAAGGACAACTCCAGTGGAGAACTACAGGAACGATTCTGAGATTAAAGAGCCTCAGATAGACCAAGGGCCCTTAGCCTATTCACTTCAGAGCAAAATAGACCTAGAGTTGAGCTGATAGCCTGTAGGTAATTAAGCAACTGTGCAATGCCACTGTTAGATTATTTTGGGTTAGCAGAATGCAGCCAACCATGTTGTTTTCTCTATTGTACTGAAGGTAAGTGTCTGTAGACAATGCTTGATTCATGAAATCTACTGCACCAGTTTTTATTTACTCCCCTTATTGGTCCTGGTGCTTGTTTTTTCCTCTGCTTGCAAATTCTACATCTGTGAGGGAGGGTGGGAGAATTATTTAGCCACAATTGTGTGGCACACGTTTGCTGGATCAGCTCGTGTTTACTTAGCTATCACTGTGATATGTTTGTCTGTCATCAGTCCATATGTGTTGTATTTTGCCTTTCCTCTTGTTTTTGACGAGATGATAGAATTTACCAGTTTGAGTTGTCTTGCTGCACTTGAATACTGAAACTGCCAGGATGTCTCTGGATTTGATTTACATCCCTCGGGTGAAGTAATCTTCAGCAATGTCATACCTATTGCTTGAAAATGTCAATAGCCACTTTATTTAAGCGAGGCACTAGAATGATGTTTAGTAAAGGTGAACTTTGACTCGCAATGTTACAACAGAGCTAAAAAGTAGAGAAAAGATTGCATTTATATAGAGCCTTTCATGACCGCAGGCCATCCCAAAGCACATGACAGCCAATTAGAGAGCTTTGAAGTGTACTGTTACAATTTGGGAAACACGACAGCCTATTTGCACATAGGAAGATTCCACAAACAATTGATATTTATTAGGTAGCTTGTTTTGCTAATTTGCTAATTGAGGGATGAATATTGTTTTGGGCACCAGGGAAAGCCCCCTGCTTGTCGTTGAAATGGTACCATGGAGTCTTACTTTTTTTTATATCGACCTGAGAGGACAGATAGGGCTTTGCCTTCACACCTGCTGGATTACAGTTTTGACATTGCTGCACACTGTCACTACTGCATTTGTTTTGCAGCATAGATTGCTATGATCCTGTCCTGGAGTGGGACTTGAACTCATACCTTCTATACAGGATGGGCTGAAGGGCTAAGCAAGTTGATGATATTTGACAGCTGCAGGAATGAGTTCTGTGAACAATCCTGTACGTGCCAAAGACAGCACAATCTGTACTTGTTTTTCTGTACTTGCTGTTTGCTAAAATGTGTAAGAGAGAGAGTTTCGTTCCAAGTCATTGAACTTCAGCTCAGACAGATTGTGAGCAGTGCCAGGAATGAACCTAAACCTCCAGACCAGCCATCGATTGAGGGGTCCCTGATGGGCAAAAGTGCATGAGGTTCATTGTTTTCTTTTCTTCCTTTTTCATTTTTTTATTGTTTAATAGGTGTTCATATTTCAGTCTTTATACTTTTTTCCCAGTTTTTAATTATTACTTAATAGATGCTCATGTTTAAGCAAATTGCTATTGTCAAGTCTTCTCTTAACTACATTTGACTGATTACAAAAAGAACCACTTGGATACACTCTATGATCCAAGATACCTTCCTCCTTTAGACCAAGCCACAGCTGCCAGCAAATGAAATGTTGTGAAGATACCACAAAGCCTACCTTAAAATCTTGCAGTATTTACCCCAATGCCTGGAGAAATATTGGTTTGTTTTGACGGAATTTAAGATTGTGAGATTGGGTAAACAATGTGACAGGTGATACATCTTTCCATCCTCGCCAGCTTTCAATACAATGTGTGTGTCCTTCCAGGATCAGGCTCTTTCTTGATCAGAAGTCATTCACCAATTTCATGGAGGCCTGTCATGATACAATGAAAACAAGAAGCATGAGATAAAACTCAGTCTACACATCTCTGTAATATAGTTGCTTTCCAGGCTGTGACTCATCAATTCATGATACACACTCTGTTGCCTCTTTTTTTAAAATGTGTACTGTGAATGCAAGCTCATGTCTTTAAGGAGCTGGCTTTATTCTTCCACACTTGAAACTAGCAGAATCTCCTTATTTCCTGTTGATAAAACAGTGAGATGCCTCAGTTGCATCTGTCAAAGAGCAATTGCTCTTCAATTGATCAACTATATATATTGTCTCCACATCTTATTGTTTTCTACTGCACCATCCTGTGTGTGGTGCTGTTCGCATTTCACTTCAAGAATCCTTCATTAACAGAGTACTCCATTCTGTTATCATTTAGTTGAAATTCCAACAGTTGAGATTCTAATTAGATTTAGTTTTTATTCCCTTGTGGGCCATGGCCATTGCTGGATGGCCAGCATTTATTGCCCATGCAAAGTTATTTTTGAACTGAGTGGCTTGCTGGGCCATTTCAGAGGGTAGTTCAGAGTCAAACACATTGCTGGGGGTCTAGAGTCACATGTAGGCCAGGCCAGACCAGGTTAGGATGGTAGATTTCCTTCCCTGAAGGATATTGGTGAACCAGATGGATTTTTCCGACCATCAGCAATGATATCACGGTCAAAAACAAAGTTGTTGGAAAAACTCAGCAGGCCTGCCAGCACCTGTGAAGGAAAAAACAGAGTTAATGTTTTGAGTCTGGTGATCCTTCCTCAGAACTAGTCACTGGACCTGAAATGTTAACTCTGTTTTTTCCCTTCACAGATACTGCCAGACCTGCTGAGCTTTTCCAGCAATTTGTTTTTGTTCCTGATTTACAGCATCTGCATTTCTTGCAGTTTTTATTCAATGATTTCATGGTCATCAGTTGATTTTTAATTCCAGATTATTATTGAGTTCAAATTTCACCATCTGCTGTAGCAGGATTCGAAACCAGGCCCCCAGACCATTAACTGAGTTTCTGAATTTATAGTCTAATGATAATACCACTAGGCTATCAATTCCCCTTCGATGGTGAGTTTTTTTAAAAAAATTATTGAATGGTCTATAATTCAGTCTTCATGTCATTGATTGCAGCTCTCTGCATATCAGTTTTTGAAGTTATTTTAATTAATCTGTTCAGACATGTTATGACACACGTCCGGGCCAGATGGGACTTGAACCCCATGCCTACTGGTTCAGAGGTAGGCACACTACTGTTGTGCCAAAAGAACCTCGATTTCAGGTCTTTAAACATGCCCATTAAAATGTTACGGGTTCTCTTTCCAAAAAACAGATCTGTTTTAGTACCCTTTCTTTCTGGCAAGATTAGTTTTGTCAGCTACAAACATTTTTCACTCATTCTTGGTGTCCTCCTTTGAACAGCTATTTATTGAACTATTTGTCTTGGTATTATAGTTTTTAGCATCCATATTTGTCTTAGTGACTAGGAAGCAAAGTCAAGTCACTCTGATTCATCATTTTTATGAGCTAGATTGATGATCAATTGCATTGTTTAGAGATCCCACCTCCCAATGGTCACCTCTCCCATATTTTTTCCTGATTCAACTGGTAAATGTTTCAGGAATTGTGCCAAAGCAAAACACTGCAGATGCTGGAACTCTGAAATTAAAAAGCGAAAATGCTGAAAATTCTCAGCTGTCCTGACAGTTTCTGAGAGGAGAGCAAGAGAGCCAACATTTCAGGTCAGTGACCTTTATTTTCTGCAAAGGTTCTGAGCAAGTGTTGGGTGAGGGAGAGTGTCTTCATTTCTCCCATTCCTAATCCCTTTGACTTTGCACCATGAACCTTATTGTTTTTTAATCTCTCCTGCCCTCTATATCCTGCCACGAACCTTGCCTTTTGATTTTCTTCTCACCCCTGCCCTTCACATCCTTCTGTATTGTTGCAACAAGCATTTCAATTTGGTCCACAGCCAAATTATTGCTCGTCTCAACAGCTCCAGATGTGATTTCATCTTAATATTCATGTTCTAAATATGGCAGGTTGTTATTTTTGGTCAAAATGGCTTCTTTGTGTGCTAACAATTCATCTGGGAAATGCAGGGTTACAGGGATGGGGTAGAGGGGTGAGTCTGGGTGGGATGCTCATTATGGACTCGATGGGCTGAATGGCTTGCTTCCACACTGTAGGGTTTCTATGATTCTATGATCTCTGCTCCAAGTGAAACCGCTCTTTGCTCTTTCGAGAATGTTATTGAGCTTTTCTTTTAATGTTACAATGAAAGTATGCTGTATTCCAGTTGACTTAGATCTCTACAGACTTTGAGATCATTCACACTCTCCTGACCCTATTGCTAATATATCTCATGTAATTCATTCCACGCAACATCTATAACTTCCTCATTTTAGACTTCCATATTCAACATTTCAACTTTCTGCACAACTCATGAACCACGCATTTTTTGGTACATATTTATTGATAGACAAATAGTTTCTGTAGTTCCCTTCAGTTTCCCAAGGTAAATATGTAAATCTGATTAACAACCAGCTTCAAAATTATCTCACTCTATCTCTGCTTCCAGAACATATTTTGTTGTTTCGTTGTTTTGATTATCACCAGCTAAATAAAGCTGCACCAGGGAGATTTTATTTCTTTCCTTGAGCAGTGTTCTAGTCAATCTGAGAGATGTGCCCCAACCTTCTACGCACATTCATTTTTTTCCCACTGACATTTTAAAAGTGGAGACTTCATTTCCACTCCTTTCACACATTTCTCACAGTTCAGTTTTCTGTCTTATTTTCCAATTCCTTTTCAAGTTTGTTGTTCATTTCATTCAACTAATCCACAGTCCTTGTCAGTTTAGTGCCCTTTATTTCAGAGTCATCTATAGAAATGTGCACATTTGATGGCTTAATATATGCTTATTTTATTATCATTTTGTGATGTCAGAATTTAGAAAGCCAATGGAAAAAAGTAGCAGAGATAGTAGAGTCTCGACCCAAAACGTCAGCTTTCCTGCTCCTCTGATGCTGCTTGCCCAGCAGTGTTCATCCAGCTCTACACCTTGTTATCTCGGAAAAAAGTAACAAGCAGGTCTTCAAATGCGATAATCCCTGGATTACTCCCAGTGTCACAAGGAAATGAGGCAGATGAATGGGTGGCCGGAAAATTGATGCAAGAAAATTAGCTTTAGATTCCCAGGGCACTGGGGCCACCTCTGGAGAAGATGGAACCTGGCCAAGCATGTTGAATGGGTTGCACCTGAACAGAGCTGGGATAGAAGCCCTCAGTGCATTTTGTTGGTTCTGTTAGTAAGGCTTTAAGCTGACTTAGCAGGGGTTCAGGAAGCAAGAGGGAATATTAGAGAAGAATAGCAGGGTTCGCAAATTACTTGAGAGGGCGTATGGCAAAAACATAAAGAATAGTAAGTTGATAGGCAGGGCCAGAGTAAGGCAAAAAATAATGAAGTTTAAATCATGGTTACTGTGCATGCATGTGAATCCAAGAAGTATAGTCAATAAAATTGCAAAATTTCACACATAGATTGCTGTGTATAAATATGAAAAATGGGGTCACCTATTTAAGACAGAGGTGAGGAAGAATTTTCTGAAATTCTTTACTGCATGAGGCATGAAGGTACTGTGCCTTTAAGAGAGATTTGTTCTGTGTTGGTTCTCTTGCAGAGACATGTTGCCAAAGTGGTGTAGGAATGTCTGCTTGAGAAGCAGTGGGTAAACAGCTTTGAGCAACTTGAGTGTTTTTCTTAAATGAGACAAAAGTGGCATGAGTGGGTGGAGTCAGGCTCACACAGACCCAGGGTTTAGTTTTGCTTTCAGCTGGGGTCAGGAGTTGGCTGTTGAAGCTGATAAATACAGCTTTATCTCTGCTACAGCAAAACACTTGAGCTCTCGCTCTGCTGCAAGATTGTTTGTTTCTTTCTTCCTTTCTTTCTTTCATGCTGTCTTTCTTTCTATTTGAGGCTGACATAGGCAGATTTTTAATCAGTAAGGGAATCAAGGCTCATGGGGAGAAAGCAGGAAAGCAGACGTGAGGATGAGCAGATCAGCTATGGCCTCATTGAATGGTGGTGCAGAGCTGATGGGCTGAATGGCTTACTTCTGCTCGTACATCATGTTTTAATGTTTTAATTATAAACAATGTGCAAGGGTATGGGGAACAGGGAAGAGAATGGCACCAGGTCATGATGTTCAATCTTAGAACCAGCACAGATATAGTGGGCTGAAGGGCTTCATTCTGCACGATAGCTCTCTGTGATTCTGTGAGGTTGCTATATTTGACTGTTCCAAAATATTTATCCTAGCAATATTGCCTAAGACCAAAGGTGTTAAATCAGTCAATCAGAACAATTCAGGAGTGAATGAACAGTCAATTTTGATAATTTCAATAAAGACAGTCAGAGGAGAAGGTTACTACTTTGAGACTTTGAGTCAATAAGGTACATACGTGCAAGGAAAAGAACCTCCAACCTGAGAAGGTGTTACTGTAGTAGGGTCCAAAGTGCTCATGTGAAACCCAAGGAGACAGAAAGTGCTTCCAGATGTTGGAATTGGATCTCAGGAAAATCCCTGGCAAGTCTGAGAAAAGTAATTTGCCACTAATAGTTCAGCGCAGCTGAGAGTGAAGGTAGGCTCACAAGCAGTTTTGGACAGCCTAACCAAAATTAGAGCTCAGAAAAATGCAGGCACAGTACTAGCTTGGTGAAGCTAGCTACCTGTGAAGATCTGAAATTGGACTTGTGATTATGTGAGAGTGCAACATTCAGAATCTAGGGATACACAGTCTGGATCGGCAGAGTGAACTACCAGAACTTGAGCTATGACTGAAGTAGTCCACAGGGGAACAGGTTTTGAGGGAATTTCAAAACCAGAGAGATAAGAAATTGGAATTCTTTGAAAAGTTTAATGAACTTAGATAACCCACAGTGCCATAATTGTTTGGGGGATGGAGGTGGGGAGGGGATGTTGCAGAGTTGTTGCTGAGAAATCTATGAGATCTGTCTTAACCTTATTTGTTATTTATTTGCGCAATGTGGAGATTGTGGCCACAGTGTGTCTGTTACCTATTTTGACTTCAACATCATTCTGGGTTTTAGAATATAATTTGTATGGATAATAGATTGTATTACTGTTCTAGCCTTATATCGTAAGATTTGCTGTTTTTTTTCAAAACTTCAAATCTTATGCCATTATTCTCTTAAGGAAACTATAGAGTCACACAGCATGGAAATGGACACTTTGGTCAAACTCATCTGCACCAGCGAAATATCCTAATCTGACCTAGTCTCATTTGCCAGCATTTGGTCCATATCCCTCTCAAACCTTCCTATTCATACCCATCCAGATGCCTTTTAAATGCTGTAATTGTACCAGCCTCCACCACTTACTCTGGCAGCTCATTCCACACACGCACCACCATCTGCTTGAAAATGTTGCCACTTAGGTCCCTTTTAAATCTTTCCCCTCTCACCTTAAACCTACATCTTTCGGTTTTGGACATCCCTGTCCTGGGAAAAAGACTTTGGTTATTCACCCTATCCATGTCCCTCATGATTTTATAAACATCTATAAGGTCACTCCTCAGAGTCTGACACTCCAGGGGAAGAAATGCCCCAGCCGGTTCAGTCTCTCCCAGTTTAAACCTTTCAATCCTGGCAACATCCATGTAAGTGTTTTCTGAACCCTTTTAAGTTTAACAAAATCCTTCCTACAGCAATATTCTAAAAGTGGCCTAACCCTTGTCCTGTACGGCCACAACATGATGTCTCAACTCTTATACTCAATGCATTGACAAATGAAGGCAAGTGTGCCAAACACCTTCTTCACCACCCAGTCTTCTTGTGGCTCCACTTTCAAAGATCCATGCATCTGCACCCATAGATCTCTTTCTTACGCAACACCTCCCAAGGCCCTACCATTAACTGTGTAAGTCCTGCCCTGGTCTGCTTTATTATGTAGGATGGGCTATAGGAATAAATTTGTTGATGATATTCAACAGCTGCATAGCCTTGAATGAGTCCCATGAACATTCCTGTACATGCTGCAGCTGGCACAATCAACGTGCTCTTCAGTGCCTTGCTGTTTGTTAGTCTGTATAAGAGAGAGAGTTTTGTTCCAGGATGCTAGGCTTCACCTCGGACTGGGATCATGAACGGTGCCAGGAATAACCTCAGTCTCCAGACCAGCCATCGATCGAGGGCTCCCTGACGGGCAGAAGGGCGTGAGGTTTCTTGTTTATATTCCCTTTTTCATTCTTTTTATTTACTTAACAAATGTTCCTTTCTTTTATTGTCCTTTTATTATTATTCAGTAAATGTTCATATTTAAGCAAATTGCTGTTGTCATGCCTTCTTTTAACTACATTTAACCAAATCCGAAAAAAAGCCGTTTGGATACACTTTGCGATCCAAGACACTTATCAAAATGCAACACCTCACGTTTATCTAAATTAAACTCCATCAGGCACTCCACGGCCCATTAGTCCATCCGATCAAGGTCCTGTTGTACTTGGAGATAACCTTCACTGTCCACTACACTGCTAATTTTGGTGCCTTCTGCAAACTTAACTCCTATATTAACCATATCTCCTATATTCACCTCCAAATTATTTATATAAATGACAAAAAGCAGTGGACCCAGCACCAATCCCTGAGGCACACTACGGGTCACAGGCCTCCAGTCTGAAAAACCATTCTCTGCCACCACCCTCTGTCTCCTCCCCACAAGGCAATTTTGTATCCGATTAGCTAGCTCCTCCTGGATTCCCTGTGATCTTACCTTGCTAACCAGGCTACCACATGGAAACTTGTTGAATGCTTTGCTGAAGTCCATATAGATAACATCTACTGCTCTGCCTTCATCAATTTTCTTTGTCACCTCTTCAAAAAAACTCAGTCAAGTTCGTGAGACATGATTTCCCACACGCAAAGCCGTGTTGACTATCCCTAATCAGTGCTTGCCTTTCCAAATGCATGTAAATCCTTTCCCTCGGAATCCCCTCCAACAACTTACCCACCATTGCCGTCAGGCTCAATGGTCTACAGTTCCCTGGCTTTTCCTCATCACCTTTCTTAAATAACAGCACCACATTAACCAACCTCCAGTCTTCTGGCACCTTACCCTTGGTGGTCAATGATAAAACTATTTCTCAAGGGGCCTGACAATCTCTTCCCTTGCTTCCCACACAATTCTAGGGTACATATGAACAGGTTCCTTAGTACATTTTAAGACCTCCAGCACCTCCTCTTCTGTAATATGGACACTTGTCAAAAAATCACTTTTTATTTCCTAAATACCCTAGCTTGCATGTCCTTCTCCAAAGTAAATACTGACATGAAATATTTGTTTAGTATCTCACCTATTTTGTGTAGTTCTACACACAGGTGGCCTTGCTGACCTTGAAGGGGCCCTATTCTCTCCCTCATTACTCTTTTACCATTAATGCATTTGCAGAATCTCTTTGGATTCTCCTTAACTCTATTTGTCAAAGCCATCTCATGTACCCTTTTTGCCCTCCTGATTTCCTTCTTAAGTCTGCGCCTCCTGCCCTTATACTCCTGTAGGGTTTACCTGATCCCAAATGTCTATACCTGATATATGCTTCCCTCTTTTTCTTGACCAGAGCCTCAATTTCTCTAGCTTTCCTTGCACCTACCTGCCTTCCCATTCGCAATAACAGGAACATACTGTCTCTGAACTCCCGTTATCTCATTTTTGAAGGCCTCCGCCTTTCTAATCATCCCTTTAGCTGCAAACCACAACCCCGATCAACTTTTGAAAGTTCCTGCCTAATACCATCAAAATTGGCCTTACTCCAATTTAGAACTTTCACTTTTAGATCAGGTCTCCTTTTCCGTAACTATTTTAAAACTAATAGAATTATGATCACTGGCACCAAAGGGCTTCCCCCACTGACAGGTCAGTCACTTGCCCAGCCTTATTTCCCAAGAGAAGGTCACATTTTTTTCTAATAGATACATCCGTATATTGAATTAGAAAATTTTCTTGAACACATTTAGAATCATAGAGCCATAGAGACGTATAGCACAGAAACAGATTTTTCGGTCCAACTTGTCCATGCTGACCAGATACCCTAAATTTATCCAGTCCCATCTGCCAGCATTTGGCCCTTATCGCACTAAGCCCTTCCTATTCATATACCCATCTAGATGCCTTTTAAATGTTGTAACTGTACCAGCCTCCACCACTTCATCTGGCAGTCCATTCCATACACGCACCACCCACTGTGTGAAAAAGGTCCCTTTCAAATCTTTACTCTCCCACCTTAAACCTATGCCCTCTAGGTTTAGACTCTCTTACCTAGGGAAAACACCTTGACTATTCACCCTATCCATGACCCTCGTGATTTTATAAACCTCTATAAGGTCACCCCTCAGCCTCAGACGCTCCAGGGAAAATAGCCCCAGCCTTAATAAATTCATTTCCATTGGAGCCCTTAACACAATGGCAGTCTATGTTTGGAAAGCTAACATCCTCTACCAGTACCACGCTAGTATTCCTACAGATATCTGAGATCTCCTTTCATATTTGCTTCTCAATTTCCCAGTGACTATTGGGGGTCCTATAGTATAATCCCAATAAGGCGATCATCCCTTTCTAATTTCTCAGTTCCACCCAAATAACTTTACTAGATATACGCCAGGAATATCTTCCCAAAGTACAACTGTAATGTTATCCCTAACCAAAAACACCACTCCCCCTCCTCTGTTGTCCCCCTTTCTATCCTTCCTATAGTACCTATACCTCGGAACATTAAGCTGCCACTCCTGCCCTTCCTGAGCCACGTTTCTGTAACAGACATCCCAGTCACATGTACTCAGCCATGCCCTCAGTTCATCTGCCTTCCCTGTCAGGACTCTTTCATTGAAATAAATGGAGTTTAATTTATCAGTCTTCCCTTGTTCTCTGCTATGCTTTTGCCTGCCTTGGCTATTTAACTTGCTCCCCAAATCTACTGTACCAACCTCTGACTTATCTCTTTTCTCACTATGACTTTGTGTCCCAGCACCCAGCCCATTCACCAAAACCACACCCTCCCTAACTAATTTAAAGTCTCCCAAGCAGCACTAGCAAATCTCCCCTCCAAGATATTTATCCCCTTTCAATTTTGGTGCAACCTGTTCTTATACAGGCCCCTTCTACCCCAGAAGGGATCCCAATGATCCAAAAATGTAAATCCTTGCCCCTTAAAGCATCTGCTTAGCCACGTATTCATTTATCCTGTCCTCCTATTCCTACTCTCACTGGCACATAGCACCGGGCGTAATCCAGATGTTACAAGCCTCAAGGACCTACTTCTTAGCCTTCTGCCTAAATTCCCATATTCTCTCTGCAGAACCTCGACCTTTTCTCTGCCTATGTCATGGATATCAATGTGTACAACAACCTCCTGCTGGTCAGTCTCACCTTTGAGAATATTCTGCGCCTTCTCCGATGTATCCTTGACCCTGGCACCAGGGAGGCAACATACCATTCTGATGTCTCTCTGACGGCCACTGAAACATCTGTCTGTGGCCTCGGCTCGATCTCATATTTTGTCTATTTTAGAAAAAGAATTACTGTCCTTAGCTAAATCATAACGTAAATTTGGCAATCTGTTCTGTGATCATGATAGATATGTTTCTGGTAAAACTCTGTTAATTTACACTGTCATACATTGCATGCTTCAAGGTCAGCACACTTTGTCTCTGGTACGTACACTTCTCAGCCTCCAGCCCATGATGGCTGATGTTACTGGAATACTGTCATGTATTTCAATCTGTCAACTTGCACATGCCACTCCATTAATTTAGAGAATATGCACACAAGTTCCTCGGTTTGCCAATTTTAGCATGTTAATTCCTCAGTTAGAATGATAATAACATAGGTTTTTCACTTTATCTCTGGCTCCATGGATTTCCTGGGATTGTTCAGACTCTTCCCGGTGAAAGTAAGGTGAGGAGACATTGACAATTAAGGGCACTGAAGATCTAGCAGAGATGTGTGCGAATAATTACTGACACCTCAGCTGCTTTCTTGCATGCCATTGTGAACAAGGTTGTTCACAGTATAGTTGCATTATTCAAAATCAGACTTCTTCTCTCTTGGGAGATCTAGGCACTGCTCCCGAAACAGAGCAAGTGAAGAAATATTGGGACCGTTTCCAGGTTGATCTGAAATTCCAAGGAGATTCTTTTGAGAGATGAATTGCATGCTTCTGTGGAGCGAAGCAAATATCTGATTGTTTTCTCATGAGATGAAAATCCTACAAAGAACCAGCATTTGTAGTCTTTTCACAAAACATAAATAAATGCATTTTTTATCCTTCTATATCAGAGTCTCCAAGATTAGACTGTCACATTGTGTTGGCAAGAAGAATGCTGGATGCATCTCTGAATATTTAACAGAAACTTCCATGTAACAATGATACAATCAGACAGGATGGAATAATCAATCATACACACAAGTTGCCTGTTCCACCAGTCAGTAATTCAAAATCCAGGAAAATCTGGATGGTACTGGGCCTTGGAGTTCAGAGGAGCTACTTTGCACATTTTGGAGACGTTGTACACGCAGAGATTTATTAGCATGCGTGTCACTTAACCTGTGTTACTGCGAATCTTAGATATGGACCAAAGAGGCAATGAGTGGTTTCAGCAGGACCTGCAGATCTCCGAAATGCAGGATTTTCATCAGCTGCTGCTGCAAAGGATAGAGGAGATCGGCAGAGAAGTGATGATCACAAGAGGATGGCATAAAGGAAATACAGGCAGAAGATAGATAGCTTCCACAGCATGTCAGAACGCACCAGTGTTTACAGAAGCTCAGGGTGTCACATCAGGTAGTGGCAGAACCCACACCATCCTCAACCACTTAAAAATCCAAAACAAAATGTCTACTGTGAGAAGTGATTCCACATCTAGTTAGCACGTGCTGAACAATCCCAAGTGTGCCAATTGCTACATTAACGCATCATTTAAGATAAATCAAAGAACTGAGGATGCGGGAGATCTGAAACAAAATCAGAAATTGTTGGAGAAATTCAACACGTCTGGCAGCTTCTGCGGGGCTTTCCTGCTGGAATGTGAGAAATCGAGGCTTCCAGTGGTTTCTCACTATATCCATTTATTTGGAAAATCCATGAGTTAATGTAGCTGACTCTTGAATGAAATTAAATTGATTTTTACGTTCCTGAAATCAACATTGCATGCTTTTTCCTTCTCTGTCGTCACATGTGGGTGCCCCCAGTTCAGAAATTTGAATAAAATGGCCATATTCATTTCTGTGCTATACTATTCGCTGGATTTTGTTCCCCAGACTGCTTATGAAGTTGTGACTGGGAAACCATGTCGCAGTTCCATCTTCGCTTTGGAACTGATATGGACCTCAAAACCTACATGTTCAATGCTGGATCACTTAAGTTCTAATAATCTCACTGAACAAGTTATCAACCATTCTTTACTTTCAGTGACGATGAAACAGAGGACTGGGGATCCTTCAGCAAGTCATAGAGTAAAAAAGGTCTAAATTACAGGGAAAGGCCCTTTGGCCCGTCGAGTCTGTGCCAATCAGCAAGGGTACAGCACTATCAACAACTAAAAAAGGGTCTGTCTGTCCAGTATCATGGATAAAATGGACATTGGAGGCTGCTGGGGCTGCCCATATTTGAGAGACACAAACTGGCTGACCAGGGGATAAACAGAATTAAAAACCTGCTGCAGAATTCAGACACAAAATGGTTGACAAGTAATTAAACAGAATTAAAAGCCTTCTCCAGCATTTAGATGAGACACAATGGCACCTTTGAGAATGGGTTATTCTGAGGAAAAAGGGAGCCTTGCGTTAAAAAAAAAGCTGGAAAGAGATTTGGTAGAGACAGTTTAGAAAAGAAATGTTCAAGGATGGACAGATTGAAGATTTGTAACCGATATTGAGGAAGAAGGTATCCTCCTGCAGTAACAAACTAGTGGGGCTGTGGCTTGTAAAAACCTGAAGGACTAAATAAATTCGTTAAACTATGACAAGTGATTGATTCCAGCCTCATTAAAGAAAAGATGTTATCCTACTGGGAGAAAAGAACCAATCAGAATAAGGGCAATAAATCTCAATCCAAGGGACAATCGGCCTAGCTCATCATGTGGCTGTGAAAACAGTCGCTAAAGTTATTTTGCAGTAATTAGCTGCTTCTTTTAAGCTACTCACAATATTAAGAAGTAGGTAGCAGTTAAAGATTCTTCAGATAATCATGGAGATAGATTTCAACATAATTATAGATTAATTATTATAGAGAGAAGAAAGACTGGGATATTTCTGAAGGAGTACAACTGTAACTTTGGAATGAAAATTAATAGGATGCGCAGTCAGATCCCAAGGGCTGGCAATTATAGCGTCTGTTGAACACCATGAGATCATGGGAATCTAGGGTATCCATAGGAGTGTCCATCGATGATTAGCTGTTTCACAGGATTGGATGGATAGAATAAGGGGAAGGTCACAGTGATCATATTTTATGTGACTATTATAACACAAAATATATAGAAATGTTGTATTTCACTGTAAAAAAAAAAGCACCATTGATCTCTCTTCCAATCTGAGTCAAAGATTAAGAGAATAACCGAGTTCTCACGTCGAGGCCAGATTCGGGTTGGTGGGAGAGTCTTTGGCCCTGCACGATCTGGTGACTGCTTGAATAAGAATAAAGACTACCACGTGCCTGAATGCTGCCTGCCTCCTGAGTCTTTGTCCTCGGTTGGGAGTTTTGCTCCTACAGAGGCCAATACACAGTCTTCTCGTCTTTCATTTACTCATTTAGCAATGACTATTCAAATCACCAATATAGATTTCTGGATGGGCAGTGGTAGGTAGGGCAAAAGTTGGCAATATCTGCAACAGCATATGGATTTTCATGACTGCAATGCAGAACAGTGAGTGTCTTCTGGTGTAATTTCTGCAAAGTTATTAATTAGGTCGGCTATGTGGTTATACAAAATTTCACATGGTATTAGCACAACATCATCTGGCGTTTATGGATTTTCATCTGGTCTGCGTAAAATTATGGTGGGTAGGTTTTTTGGAAGTTAAGCATTTCAATCTTATGGGTGTGAAGTTTTTTTTATGTTCTTTCATGGGATGTGAATGTTGTTGTCAAGAATCTGGAGTTGCATGTCAGCCAGACAGTTTAAGGATGGCAGATTTCTTTCCCTAAAGGACACTAATGATCCTTGACAGAATGTTACACTTCACTCCAGAAGACTTTTGCAGTTGGATTTAAATAGGAGAATACTAAGCTGGTTGGTTCAGCAAGGAAAATCTTGGTTGAAATATGACTATTTTCCTCTTTTGCGTGCTGAGGGGCCGCTTGCAGCCAATTAGTCATCTTAGTGACATTCTTAAAGAAATGGCACATGAAGATTATCATCAAACTCCCTAAATGTGCACGAAAGCATGAAATACAGTAAGTTATAACTTAATTCAAGTTAAATGTTCTCTGTTGTATATACAAACATTACTAATCAGTTTCATGGTAATAACTTTTATGGAAAATAGATGGGAGGGGGTAAAATATTTTGCTATGGCTGTAAACAAATTCAGGATTTCTATGCTGGGGCCTTATATGCTGTTATGCAAAAGATTCAAGTTTGTTACTGCTAAGTATAAGGTCGTCATCTCTAAATGACTAAGCCCATTACCCTTTGCTGCATGGCTGTTTTTAAGTGCAGATCACCAATTGTTAAGACCTTGGAAAAGATCAAAAGCTGAACCGTGATCAGAGAATACATCCATTAACACACACTTTGGATACGTGGAACGGTAAGGCCTGTGATTGTGCACTAATGGCCAAGACACAGCAAAATGCTGCTACAAGATAAGTCAACTTTATATTTTCCTTTAGCGTAATTGGTTTGAGACTCAGACACACAATAGACTGCTCACTCTATCAATTTGCGTTTTAATTTTAATGTCGGCTTGGAACTGAGGACAGTTTTCTCTTGCATTGGGAAAACTTCTTGTCCATCCACCTGTTTTATCTAATTTTAATGTTGTGTAATTTCACTAATGGCTAGCTGAAGCTTTTAAAAAAATCTAATATTGGCCACAATGATGCTGATATCCTTTTTTTATGGTTCAGCTCAGAAATACAGAAATGAAAGATAGAAATAACACCACAGAGGTTGTTTGATATAACATTTCAGTATGGGTAAAGTAATCATATTTTGCTCCTATACATGCTGTTACAGAATAATCGCAATTCTACATGTCCCTTGGTAAATGTCTTCATAGCTCAATTATAATCTTCCCTTGGCGTTTATCCCATGAGAACTATCATAATATTTCCATTCATAGTAACAGTGGTTGACAGGAATAATCTGGCAAAATGAATTGTCATGTTTCTGTATTGGTGGCTAATGAGAATGGGAATATGTTAAAAAGAGATGACGAATGGAAGAAGATTACAAAAGTGAAGGCTGTACTGTCAAGAAAGGTAAGGGCTACAAGTTACCTCGTTGGTCACTTCCACTAATGACTAGATAAATTAGATTGTTAGTCTGCTAAAGGCAACTTCAAATGTATCAGAAATGGACTGTCCTGTGTCTTGTGGGAAGCACTTCAGTTTTAATTGGAAAAGTGTGTGTCACATGCACATTAACTTGACATAAATATGTTTGGGGAGCTTTTCTACAGCAATGACAACCTAACCTCTCCCACAGAGGGGAATTAGTGATTTAAAAGAGTTGCCATTATACAAACTAGCATCATCAGCAAAAAAGTAGCCTCCAATTTCTTTCGAGTGATCTTATTTACACCAATAGGTGCAGTAGACAGTTTCACCTCAATGCCAGATAGTGTATAATTTCAAAGTCATTTTTCTATTGCGAAAAAGCGGCGTATCTTTACTGAGCAATGCCAGAAGATTGATGGATTTAAGTTTTTCATAAATAGTCCATAGATAATGTAAATCCATCTGAAAAATCAATGGGTAATAGTATTGAAATCATGGTGTAAAATTAATGCATAATTGCTTCCAACTTCAGGTGCTACAGTTTTGGATTGTGCAGAGATTCTGTAACTACAGTAATTTGAGACAGCTTAAGAATTTGAAATTTTTTTTCAGAAAATCAAGTTAAGTAATTGGAACCAGTAAAAATGCTGTTGGGTTGTTACAAAATACCAAGGACCCTTTTAAACAACTGCGCTTTTAACCAAGATGCATTCTGACTTGAGTATGATGCCAGTGTGGTTATCTCTTAACTGGCCTCTGAAGTGGCTAAGAAAGCTATTCAGTTGTATCTCACTACAATTGACAAACAATGGATGGGCAATAAATGCCAATCTTTTCAGTGATGACTAGGTCCGAAGAAAGAATTTTTTAAAGTTAGAAGTTTTGAAGAATAGTGATAAAGAGGAGAATTGCATACAAGTCAAACTTGAGACAACAAGGACAATTTAAGGGGGTTTGTCTCTTAGAGAAAACAAAAATTAAAATAGCATTTCAAGAACATTAGAAGGCATCTTAAAACAATTAGCAGCTTTAAGGGGAATGAATTAAAAGTAGCAGGTAAAGATGAGGGGTAATGGTTTGCAGGTATATGTGTGTTACTCTAGACAAGTAATGGAATAGTCTTACTTGATAGCTGCTGAAGTAAAATAATGCCTGTGGTCAAGAGGCTGCTAAAAAATGACACTCCATGATATCATTCTCACTGGTCAACATTGCAGACCGCTGACTACAACGTTTCTTGGTAGAGTCAGGCCTGTACTGCGTGGCAAGTACAGAAGCTCCTGCTGTTAACAATTCTGCTTCTCTGCTATGTACGGAATGTAGATTCAAATACATCTAGCGAATGATCCATAACAGCAGTTCTGAGCATGTTGGCTCATCTCCCTATCTGCAACAGTTCAATCAGAAAGTGAACCAGTGTCACCTTTCTGTATATGTGAGTGGATGCTAACTGGAAGATAGACAGACTGACCTGTGTCCTTTTCTTAGATCAGGATATCTTGGAGATTCTAACTGGAAGACTTTACTGTTAGTAGGAGCTTGAGGACAACTGTCACATTGAGTCATAGAGTCATACAGCATGGAAACAGAACCTTCTGTCAAATGAGTCCACGCCAACCATTATCCCAAAGTAAACTAGTGCTACCTACCTGCGTTTGGCCCATATCCCTCCAAACCTTTCCTATTCATGAAATTATCCAAATGTCTTTTAAATGTTGTAACTTCACCTGAATCCATTGCTTTCTCTGGCAGTTCACACACAAACCACCCTCTGTGTAAAAATGTTGCCTGTCATATCCTTTTTAAATCTTTCTCCTCTCACCTTAGAAATATGGCCCCGAGTTTTGAACTCCCCCACCCTAGGGAAAAGATTCTTCGCAAAGCCTCTGAAGAGTCTCAGAACCAACAGGAGAGAAAAACACAAAAATGTACAGTCAAGAAATGGCCAAAGCCCTCTTGCTTGCATCGTTTGTTTTCTCCAGTTTGAACACAAAGTTTGGCTCAGTATCTAGTATATCTGCTGACCAAGCAAACGGGGACTTTCACTTCCAAATCCACTTGTCTGCTTTGAACAAGAATTTGCACCATCTTCCTCAGATACAACAAGAAATAGGAAGTGAGTCTAAAGCAGGTAGAAATCTTGAAAAACCAATCTCTGCTGAATGTTTGTCTCTGTTACGTTTTACTTCCCTATCTATGGGTTATAATATTGCCAGAAATTAACCTTATGAGAGATGTGGTAAACATGTTTCATATTGAGAGTGCTTATCCCTTAACTGATAGTCACCCAGGAAGTTGACAAGTTTTCCTCTCCACTTAGAAACTCACTGGGTGTATACTGAAGAGAGGAATTAAAAGATATAATCCTAATTCTCCAATATGTGTTTGTTGAGATCAGAGCCTTTCAACATCAGCCTTTATGGTGCAGTCATCACAGGAATGCCTCATTTAACTGACTTGTTGGTAGAAGATCTGTGGAACAAGGCATATATGGGCAAATATGCCAACTCTGGGTGTATTCCTGGAGATCTTCCACCCATAGTGCAAAATCCCCACATTCTCAGGATTCATGCATCGACTTCACCCATCGATTGGAAAGCATGTTGTGTTTTTGACATCCTATTGTAATAAACGTGACCCCATCAATCATGCAGCATTTTCTTCCATCTAATATGTTTAAAGTTAAAAATTGAAAGAATTTTTAAAAATTTATTTAAATGACCTTTTTTTTATTCATTCACAGGATGAGGGCATCACTGGCTAGGGAGGATCTATTGCCCAGAGGGAAGTTAAGAGTCAATTGCTGTGGGTCTGGAGTCACATGTACACCAGATCAGGTAAGGATGGCAGCTCCCATCCCTAAAACCCATATGGGTTTTTCCCAACAATCGACAATGGACTCACGGTCATCGTTAGATTCTTAAATTCCAGGTATTTATTGAATTCAAATTCCACCATCTGATGTGGTGGGGTGGGGGGTGGGGTGCTTCCAAACCCAGGTCCCCAGAACATTATCTGTGGGGCTCTGGATTAACAATCCAGCAATAACGAGGCCATCACCTCCTCAGGACTACTTGCAGCATTGTGCAGAACTTTAATCTTCAATGGCTAGAGTCTCCTTTAGCGTAGGTAATTACAAGCTTTGGTTCAGTGGAGGAACTAGTGATGGAAGAACTGCTTGAGAGGGTGCTCTTGTTTTCAATCTTTAACAGGAATTGGCTGGGAAAATCAAATTTCTTTTCTAACTTTAATGATCCAATGATAATTATATGTGCACATTTATTAGGCACTCAACTGTTATGTGTGATACGGTGGCACAGTGGTTAGCACTGTTACTTCACAGCACCAGGGACCCGGGTTTGATTCCATCCTTGGGTGACTGTATGGAGTTTGTATGTTCCCCCATGTCTGCGTGGATTTCTTCTAGGTCTCTAGTTTTCTCCCACAGTCCAAAGCTGTGAAGGTTAGGTGGATTGGATATGCAAAATTGCCCAATAGTGTGCAGGCTAGGTGGGATAACCATGGAAAATGTGAGTTTAGGATGAATGGGATGCTCTTCAGAAGGTCAGTGCAGACTTGTTAGGCTGAACGTCCTCTTTATGCACTGTAGGGATTCTAGATTTTTACTGCCCCCTTCTGTAACTTTATTTGGCATATTTTTGAATGATAGACTGAGGGGTTTTTTAATAGCACATTTAAAATGCTAGGGTAATTATAGTGCGGCTGGTACTGGGCTTATAGGGCAATGAGGGCCAGTTTTGAACACCCCACCCGATGTGCTCCGACCCCTGCGGTACTGTATTCAGCTCCCTAATCTAGCATGAGTGAGGCTTGTCTGTCACATCCCAAGGCTTTTGGAGACTGTAAATGACCAGAGCTGCAACTGCTGATTGCCGTCCGTATCCTCATTTGACAACTCGACAGGGTAGCATCAGGCTTGATTGTGATATCTTCCACAGCTGAGGAAATGGTTGTTGCTCATTGTGATTTTGGACATGAAGAATGGTCACTTGGCTGAGGTACCAGAGAATGAAGGGGCTTTGAGGAGCTGCAACCCAATAAGGAATGGAAGAAGAATTTGAAACATCTTTTTTGACTGAGCATTAAAAGGAACTTTAGAGGTCACGCTGACCTCAATGTAGACTAATATTATTTGATAACATTGTACTCACTCAGCTTACACTTTAAGGGAAGTGACATAATTAAGAGCTTTTACCCACACAGCACAATTATTGTTTGCTGCGGCTTTCCAGCTTTGAGCCTGTTACAACTGGTAGGTCAAATGTCCAGAGGGAGAAAAAAGAGTTTAAACAAAATGTGACACAAGACCTGTTGTGAAATACAGTACAAAATGCTCACTCTGTTGCATTTTCGAAAATATATAGAGATAAAGGCAGGCTTTCAGATAACAAAAATCCCCAGGATATTGAAGCGATGAAGAAAAAAAGATTCGCATCTGTACAGAGCCTTTTAAAGTTTCAGTTTCAGTTTGTCCTACACTGGTTCACTGCAAATGAAGTATTTTTGAATGGTAGTTATTGTCACATGTGAAAGGCAGCGGTCATGTTTACTTCTTATGTTTGTTTCTGCCTGAATGTGCTCTTTTGGCGTGAACTCTCACCATGTTAATATAACTACACATAATTTCCTGTCAAAATAATGATGAGGCTAATGATACTCACTGTTGCCTCTCCATAAAACTACAGCAATGTCAGGCGAGGGAAGGTAGTGACTGAACATGAAAATCCAAACTTACTATGAGCTTCATGAAAACAACGTCTCGTTACCTGCTGTACAATTTGATTACATTGAGCCGTATGAATTTATGCAATGGAGTTTAAAAATAAGGAGGTTGTGCTGCAGCTTTTTAGGGTGCTGGCAAGGCCACACTTTCAGTACTGTTTACAGTTTTGGTCTCCTTACTTGAGAAAAGACATACTGGCAGAGGAGGTTCACAAAGCCGACTCTGGAGTTGAGAGGGTTGGCTTATGAGGAAAGATTGAGTGGAGTGGGCCTAGGCTTATTGGAATTTAGAAGAATGAGGGGGGACCTCATAGAAACATATAAAATTATGAAGGCAATAGTTATGATAGAAGCAGGGAGTTTGATCCACTGGCGGGTGAAACTAGAACCAGGGGTCATAGCCTCAAAATAAGCGGGAGGAGATTTAGGAATTGTTGGAGGAACTTCTTCACCCAAAAGGGTGTGAATCTGCGGAATTCCCCGCCCAGTGAAGCAGTTGAGGGTACCTCATTGAATGTTTTTTAAGGCAATGATAAATTATTGAATAGTAAAGGAATGAAGAGTTAAAGTGAGCGAGCGGTTAAGTGGAGCTAAGTCCACAAAAATATGATCTTATTGAATGGCAGAGTAGGCTCAATGGGCCGGATGGCCGACTCATGCTCTTATTTCTTATGTTCTTATGCTGTTGAGAGGCAGACATAAACTCAACTCACCACAGAAAGTTACAGCTGGAATGAAACGAGCTTATTTGGACCATTTAATGTCCTCTGATATTTCGTATAACAGAGATAAGTGTGAAATTATCCATTTTGGTCAGATGAATAAAAAGGTAACATCATTTAAATGTAGAGAAACTGCACAATACTGCAGTGCAGAGAGATCTGGAAGTCCTTGTGTGTTGATCACAAAAAGCTAGTATGCAAGAAGTAACAGAAAGGGAGGTCAGGCAAATGGAATCTTGGAATAATTAATCATCTCACTGTTAGGGATCCTCTCGGAAGGAGCGAATTTAAAATACAGATGGAGCGTGAGAAGGTTAAATCCAGTACCTATGTCCTGTGCTTAAACAAAGGAGACTATAAAGGAATGAGGAAGGAGTTAGCTAAAGTAAAATGGGAGCAAAAACTTTATGGTGGGTCAATTGAGGAACAGTGGAGGACTTTCAAAACAATTTTTCACAGTGCTCAGCAGAAGTATATTCCAATGATAAGGAAGAACTGTAGGAAAAGAGAGAGCCAGCCATGGGTGTCTAAGGAAATAAAGAAAAATATCAGATTGAAAAAAAACACATACAAAAAAGCAGAGTAGTGGGAAACTAGTAGACTGGGAAATCTTTAAAGGCCAACAGAAAGCCACAAAAAAAGTTATAAAGAAAAGTAAGATAGATTATGAGAGTAAACTAGCTCAGAATATAAAAACAGGCAGCAGAAGTTTCTATGATTATGTAAATCGTAAAAGAGTGGCAAAGGTAAATATTGTTCCTTTAGAGGATGAGAAGGCCAATTTAATAACTGGGAATGAGGAAATAGCCTCAGGCATTAAACAGTTATTTTGTGTCGGTCTTCACATTGTAAGACCCAAATAACATGCCAAAAACTAATGGCAAGAAGGTTACAGCTGGTGAGGACCTAGAAACTATCATCACCACGGAGGCAGTACTGGGCAAGCTAATGGGGCGAAAGGTAGACAAGTCAGCTGGCCCTAATGAAATGCATACCAGGGTACTAAAAGAGGTGATGGGGGATATAGCAAATGCACTAGTAATTATTTACCAAAATTCACTAGACTCTCAGGTGGTTCCCGCAGATTGGAAAACAGCCAATGTGATGCCACTGTTTAAAAAAGGAAGTAGACAAAAAGCAGGTAACTATAGGCCAGTTAGCTTAAGTTCGGTAGTGGGGAAAATGCTTGAATCTATCATTAAGGAAGAAATAGCAAGACATTTGGATATAAATTGTCCCATTGGGAATACCCAGCATGGGTTCATGAAGGGTTGGTCATGTTTAACTAAATTGGTGGAACTCTTTGAGGACATTACTTGCATGGTGGACAATGGGGAACCTGTGGATGTGGTGCATCTGGATTTCCAGAAGGCATTTGACATGGTGCCACACCAAAGGCTGCTACATAAAATAAAGTTGCACGGTATTACAGGTAATGTATTGGCATAGATAGAGGATTGGTTGACCAGTAGAAAGCAAAGGGTAGGGGTAAATGGGTGTTTTTCTGGTTGGCGGTCAGTGGCTAGTGGTGTGCCTCAGGGATCAGTATTGGGACCGCAATTGTTTACAATTGACATAGATGATTTGGAGTTGGGGACTAAGTGTGGTGTGTCAAAATTTGCAGATGACACTAAGGTGAGCGGTAGAGCAAAGTGTGCGGAAGACACTGAAAGTCTGCAGAGGGATATAGATAGTCTAAGTGAGTGGGCAAAGGTCTGGCAGATGGAATACAATGTTGATAGGTGTGAAGTCATCCATTTTGGTAGGAATAACAGCAAAATGGACTATGTTTTAAATGGTAAAAAATTGTAGCACGCTGCTGTGCAGAGGTACATGGGTGTCCTTGTGCATGAATCACTAAAAGTAGGATTGCAGGTGTAGCAGGTGATTGAAAAGGCATATGGAATTTTGTCTGCCATTGCTAGAGGGATGGAGTTTAAAAACAGGGAGGCTATGCTGCTGCTGTATAGGGTCCTGGTGAGGCCACACCTGGAGTATTGTGTGCAGTTTTGGTCTCCTTACTTGAGAAGAGATATACTAGCACTGGCGGGGGTGCGGAGGAGATTCACTCGGTTGATTCCAGAGTTGAGAGGGTTGGATTATGAGAAGAGACTGAGTAGACTGGGATTATACTCATTGGAATCCAGAAGAATGAGGGGAGATCTTATAGAAACATATAAGATTATGAAGGGAATAGATAAAGTGGAGGCAGGGAGGTTGTTTCCACCAGCAGGTGAAACTAGGACTAGGGGACATCGCCTCAAAATAAAGGGAAGCAGATGTAGGACTGAGGTCAGGAGGAGCTTCTTCACCCAAAGGGTTGTGAATCTGTGGAATTCCCTGCCCAGTGAAGTGGTTGAAGCTACCTCACTGAATGTTTTTAAGACAAGGCTAGATAAATTTTTGACAGTAAAGGAATTAAGGGTTATGGTGAATGGGCGGGTAAATGGAGCTGAGTCTCAAAAAGATCAGCCACGATCTTATTAAATGGCGGGGCAGGCTCGAGGGGCCAGATGGCCTCCTCCTGCTTCTAGTTCTCATGTTCTTATGTTCATTTATTGCTCAAGGAGTGGAGTATAAAAACCAGGAAGTCATGTTGCAACTGTACAAGGTATTGGTGACACAACATCTAGAGTACTGCACACAATTTTGAACACCTTACTTGAGGAAGGATATGATTGTATTGGAGGCAGTTCAGAGAAGGTTCAGCAGTAATTCCAAAGATGAAAGGAGGAGGAATGACTTCTCTTAAAAGATCATAAAACTGTGGAATTCACAACCCCAGAGAGCAGTAGGTGCTGGAATATTAAGCACATTTAAGGAGGAGAAAGATAGATTTTTATTTACTAATGGTTTGAAGGGTTATGGGAAGTGGGCAGAGAAGTGGAGTTGAGCCTGTGATGATCAGCCATGATCATACCAAATGGCAGAGCAGGCTCAAGAGGCTGAATGCCCTATTCCTGCTCTTAGTTCTTATGTTCTTAAATTTAGAAGCATCCCTGTCAGATAATTAACAAAGTGCTAAATGTTAATTATGCCTTAAGTAATCTCGGGCAACAATTATTTTCCAATGTCATCTCTTCAAATTTATTATCGCAAATTTGAAAATGTCGAATTTAAAAGTAATTTATTCTTCCTTTCCTTTCTGCCTGTTGAGAAGCCTACTCTCCTGACAAACCCATGTGCCCAGGCATTTTCATGAGAAGAGGATGAAGATCCTCTCCTTCCATGGAATATCTCCATCACCCCCTAGGCCATTCTGTAAATGGTAACTTCTGATACATTACTAATGTCACCAGCTCCCACTTGGAAGGAATTTGTTGAGAAGAAGAAAAGGGTGACAATGATCTTCACAGACACCGAGAGTCCTCCAGGTCTTTGCGAAAGAGGTAGTGTTACTCCATCAATCAGCTCCTTAATGAAGTCTGCACATGGGTCAGCCCCATGTGGGGCATGTTTCTGCTGAAAGACTTCCCCAACAGTAGGACCTTTGCTCTCATCCATTGATCTCTTTGGCTGCACGTGGGAGATGCATCTACATCTGCCTGATGCTGCATTGCCTACAGGAAAGCAACCACACCACAAAGATGGAGATATCAAGGTGTAGAGCTGGATGAACACAACAGGCCAAGCAGCATCTGAGAAGCAGGAAAGCTGGCATTTTGGGCCTAGACCCTTCTTGGTCTAGGCCCGAAACGTCAGCTTTCCTGCTCCTCTGACGCTGCTTGGCCTGCTGTGTTCATCCAGCTCTACACCTCGTTATCTCAGATTCTCCAGCATCTGCAGTTCCTACTATCTCTGAAACAAAGATAGAGATATGTTTATGCAGTTGAAAGCTGTAGAATTATGCAGTTGAATTTACCGTTTCTTTAGGAAGTCATTGGCCACTGCATCACCACATCGTACAGTTAATAATTTTCTTTTATGCATTCATAGACTGTAAACATCACTGCCTGGACCAACATTTAGTGGCCATCCCTAATTGCCCTTAAGAAGGTGGTGGTGAACTACCTCCTTAAACCACTGTAGTCCAATTGCTATAGGTACACCCACAATGCTGTTAGGGAGGGTTTTTAAGGTTTTGACACAGTGACACTGAAGGAACTGTAATATATTTCCAAATCAAGATGGTGAGTAGCTTGGAAGAGAGGTTGCAAGTGGTGGCGTTCCCAAGTATCTGCTGCCCTTATCCTATGAATGGTAGAGGTAGTGGGTTTGGAAGGTGCTGTCAAAAAGAATCTCAGTGAATTATTCCATGTAGACTATATCTCTCAGTGAATTAGCTTATCTCAGACAGGGGAGTCCTTTGGATGCTGCAAGTGGCCTTGGCATCCCTTGGCTGGAGAAGAGAAAGAAAATTACCAGGGTTATGCTTTAAGTGAACACTGCTACCTACTCTGCGTAATACCAGTCTGGAGGATCTCTACCTGTGGGTGTCTGCACATACACTGCTTGCATACATAATATCCTTTATTTACATCTGGACTCAGTAGGTTCTCAAAAACAGCTCTCTAGTGTTGTGTCTAAGATCTGCCTCCTCACATGTTCACTTTAGGCTGGTGCCTTCTTCCTTACTAAAGTCAGAATCATGTGTTCAGTCGCATCGTCATGATTTATGTGAAGCACAATAATCCACAGGTACTTATCCGAAACCTATCCAAGTCTGCTGGTTGTCCATCAGGTCAGAAGTGCACTTTAAACTGCTATTTTGGGACTGTTTCTTGATGCTCATTACCTCGAACTGACAAAAAGGAATTGTCAAGTTTGGGATAACAAGGTGTAGAGCTGGATGAACAGGCCAAGCAGCATCAGAGGAGCAGGAAGGCTGATGTTTCGGGCCTAGACCCTTCTTTAGATTGGAGAGCAATTAGTGCCTAAGGGATAGAATGAAGGGCCAGGATAACAGTAATAAAGAAATACTTGAACTCCTGTAGAAGTTTTATGGTTTCTAATCGTTTATAACTAATGTAGTCATTGCTACAATGTGACAAATGGAGTCAGCAATTTGCAAACAGTAAATAGCACTGACATTAATGACCAAACAGTCTGTTTTCGTGATGATTCATATAGATATTGACCAGATTACCAGGGGAACTCATCAGCTGTTCATGGCTGATATTTTCTCAACCCCAGTCTCCTGCTTTCTCCCCATAACCCTCAATCCTGTTACCAATCAAGAATCTATCAAATCTGTCTTAAATACACTCAATGATTTGGCCTCTACAGCCTTCTGCAGCAGTAAGTTCCACAGATTAACTATCCTCTAGCTGAAGAAATTCCTCTTCATCTCAGTTCTAAAGGGTTGCACCGTCATTCTGAGGCTGTTCCCTCAGGCTGTAGACTCTCCTACTAGTGGAAACATCTTCTCTGTGTGCACTGTATCCAGCCTCTCAGTATTCTGTAAGTTTCGATGAGATCCTCCTCATCCTTCTAAACTCCTTCAGTCTCAGAGTCCTCAGCTGCTCCTCATATGAAAAGCCCAGGACCATTCTTGTAAACTTCATCTGGACTCCCTCCAACGCCAGCACATCCATCCTTAGATATAGGGCATGAAACTGCTCCCAATATTCCAAATGCAGTCTGACCAGAGCCTTATACAGCCTCAGCAGTACATCTCTGCTCTTTTTTCTGGCCCTCTTGAAATGAATGCTAACATTGCATTTGACTTCTTAACCACTAATTGAACCTACATGTTAGCCTTAAGAGAATCCAGAACTTGAATTCCCAAGTCCCTTTGTGCTTCAGATTTCTGAAGTCTTTCCCCATTTAAAAAATAGTCTATGCTTCTATTCTGCCTAACAAAGCACACAACCCTGCACTTTACACCACATTGTATTCCATCTACCACTTCTTTGCCCACTCGCCTAGCCTGTCCAAGTCCTTTTGCAGCCTCCCCACTTCCTCAATATGACTTGTCACTCCATCTATCTTTGTGACATTTGCAAACGTAGCAACAATGCTCTCAGTTCCTTTGTCCAGATGTAAATGTATAGTGTTAATAGTTGTGGTCTCATCACTGACCCCTGCAGAACTCCCCTAGTCGCTGGCTGCGTCCCTGAAAAGGACCCCTTTATCCCGACTCTCTGCCTTCTACCAGTCAGCCAATCCTCTATCCATACCAGTACCTTGCCCCTAACACTGTGGACTGTTATCTTATTTAGCAACATCCTGTGCAGCACCTTGTCAAAGATCATCTGGAAATGCAAATAGATCACATCCATTGGCTCTCCTTTGTCTAACTTGCTCATTAACTTCTCAAAGAATTCCAACAGATTTCTCAGCTATTACCTCCCTTTGACGAAGCCAAACTGACTCTGCCCCATTTTACCATGCACTTCCAAATGCTTCACAATCTCATCTTCAATAAAAGCTCTAAAAGCTTACCAATGACCGAGGTCAGGCTAACTGGCCTATAATTTCCATCTTCAGCCTCCTTCCCTTCTTAAACAAGGAAGTTACATCAGCCATTTTCCAGTCCTCAGGCACACTCCCTGACTCCAGCGATTTCTGAAAGATCACCACCAATGCTTCCACAATCTCCTCAGCTATCTCCTTCAGAATGCTGGGAAGTAGTCCATCTGGTCCGGGAGATTTATCCAACTTCAGACTTTTTGGCTTTCCCAGCACCATCTCCTTAGTGATGGCTATTACACTCACCTCTGCCCCCTGATTCTCTCTCTGGTATGCTGCTGGTGTGAAAACTGACACAAAGTACCTTTTCAGTACCTCTGCCAGTTCTTTGTTTCTCATTACTACTGCTCCAGCCTCATTTTCCAGTGGCCCAATGTCCACTCTTGCCTCTCTCTTATCTTGCAATCTTTTATATTACAAGCTAGCTTACTCTCATATTTCATCCCCCCAACAACACTTATTGCTTTTTTAGTTATCATCTGGTTTATAAAGGTTTCCCAATCCTCTGGCTTCCCATTTATCTGCCCCACATTGTATGCTTTCCCTTTTGGTAATCTGCTGCCCCTCACTTCCCTCATTAGCCTTGGTTTTCTCATCCTCACTTAAGTATGTTCCTCCTATCTTGGGATGAATTTCTGCTGTGCCTCCCAAATTAGCCCCCCAGAACAACATCCACCCCGGACAGGACAGTTAGCGGTCAAGGTTAACCATTGATTTATTTTACCATATAGCTTTCCTGATTTGGGAAATGATTGACTTGGGAAATTGAAACAAGAAATGAAATATCCTACAACTAATATGATTGCTTTGTGTCCTTTTTGTGAATCAATGTTTTATGAATTCTACTGTGAATTAATATTGCAGTTGAGTTGAGTAGTTCTGCTCCAAAGAGCATAAGTGCTGCCTACAAATTAGACTGAGGGCTGAGTCTGCCAATGTATGTCAGCAAACAAAGGGGCAGGCAAAAAACAAGACGTCAGGCAACACGACAGATGACCCCATGTCAATCTGTCTCCCATTGTTTCAAAATTACTTTTCCTAACAATATTTGTCACAGACAATACAGACAGTCACGTGGGAAAACTAGATATAATGGGGAAAGGAATGAAAGGATACACAAGCAAGTTTTGCTAAAAAGGTGCAAGAGGAGGCTCATATTGCATATAAATGCATCAAATTTTCTGTTATGGCACTGACTTTAGTATAACATCAGTTTTAAGGCTCATTTCACAGATGAAAGGTGCTGCAGCAAGATTCCAATTAACTTCAATTCTGTCTTTATCTCTTGATTAAATTTTTCGCTGCCGATTCAAAACTAGCTACCTGACCCACAGAAAGCACTAATAGTAATTGCTGTCAATGTTTTTAATTTTTTCCAGTTCACGTCACCAGGCTAGTGAATGCCAGATCAGGGAATTTGTTCAAAATTACTCCATATCTCTTTGACCAAACATTTGATCACCTGAATCAATGTTCCTTTACATGGCTGGTTTCAAATTTAATCTGAAAATGTTCTCTCAAGGCACCTTGTTATATTAAATGTGCCGAAATGAATGCAGCTCCAACAATCCTCAAGAAGCTCACCACCATCCAGGACAATATAATCTGTTTGATCAGGACCCTATGTACCGCCTTAAATATTTACCCTGTCCACTACCAATGCACAATGGCACCAGTATGTACCATCTACAAGATGTACTTCAGCAGGTCACCAAGTGTCCTGCCACAGCACCTGCCAAACCCGTGATCTCCAACACCCAGAAGGACAAGGACAGCAGGTGTATACAAGCACTACCACCTGCAAGTTTTCATTTCAAGCCACAAATCACCTTGATTCGGAATTGTATCATTGTGGCTGACTCACATCCTGAAACCCCTCCCCTACAGCACTGTGGGTGTGCCAATAGCACGTGTTCTGCAGCAGTTCAAGAAGACAACCCAGAACTACTTTCTCAAGAGCAATTAGTTTCGCACATCAAATGCTGGCCTTTCTCATGTTGTGTGCATCCAGTGAGTGACTATGAAAATCATGCTGTATAAATGTGAGTTGTTATTCTGTAGCCTCTGTGCACTTCCCCAGATTCAGAAACAGGTCAACAACTGCTGAATGGAAAAGTGATTGACAGTGAGATCCCAACTTGCAAGTGAGTCCCCCCCTTGGTCGGTGAACTATGGATTAGTATAGACCATCTTTTTAAGTTACAATTATTCCAGTTAAAACAAACAAGCAGGCAAGCTTTTGTTTGAACAGGTTCAAGGTTTGTTTATTAGAAGTTATTACTGATGATTCCCTCAATGTTATGTTAACAAGTAATTACAGATATCAAGATTGTAACAAGTACCAGTAAAACAAAAGAGTATTTCCAAGAATAGAGTCCCAAAACATTTCTGTAGTACACCATTGTAGCTCATTGTTTGAGTTCTTTGTGTTATGAGGTTAACATTGGAGTCAAATCCAGCAAATGTAATGACTTCTGTGTTGGATAACTAGTGTTTTCTTCGATAGGCATCAGGGCAGCAATCGTTGGGGAAAGAGAGAGAGGGAGCATCCCTGGCTTCTGATTCTACATATGGCCATTTTTGGTGCACAGCTACTTCACCACAAGCCATGAGCTGTATCAAAGCACCTCTGTCTTCTTCACTGTCTCTGCCTGGAGAGATAGTTCAAGATGAAACCTCTCATTGTTTACGTTTCAGTTTGTGCCTAGTGTGCATTCCAGCAACTCACACAGTCTCTTTTATCGACAACTTCCAAACCCATCGCCTTAAAAATGACAGCAGAAAAATGGGAACACTACCATCTGCAACTTCCCTCTTTAGGCCACTCACCATCCTGAATTGGAAACATATTGCTGTTCCATCACTGTTGCTGGTCAAATTCTGGAATTTCTCCCTCACTGCACTGTGGGTATATACCCTAAGAATTGCAGTGGCTTAAGAAGGTAGCTCACTACAACTTTCTCTATGTAAGTTATGGATGAGCAATAAATGCTGGCTTAGCCAGCAATGTTCGCATTACATTCCTGATTTTTTTTTCAAAAGAGCCATGTTTTTAGCTCCTCATGCAGTCACAGTTAGATTAACTTTTTTTATTTAAAAATAATTCAATGTTTTTTCTGAAAACTAATCAATTCCTGCCTGTACAACAATAGTACCAGTTACAAAGCAGAAACATTTCTCTTTCTTCAAAGGCAAATAGGATCATAGGAATTACCAGATTAATAAAAAATATTCCATGTAGCTGGTACATGCGCAACAGAACAATACTGGAGTTCTAAAGAAGGGTCACTGGACCTGAAACATTAACTCTGCTTTCTCTCCACAAATGCTGCCTAACTTGTTGAGTTTTTCAGCAATTTCTGACTTTGCTTGTGACAACAATCTTTAACAATTAAAGTACGACAAATCATAAAATGACCTGGAACAAACCCCTGTGTTGAAGATCTTTCAAATCCATAGGTCCGAAGTTTTTTGGAAGTATGCTAAAGATGACATGTCACATCACAAATTATTCCTTTATGACATGGCAAAACATTACGTTCTGAAAGAAATTGATCTAATTTGTATTTGAATGAATTAATTCTAACTGTTTCTATCATCTCCTGAGGAAGTCTGTTCTGTAGACTGTTTGCTCATTCATCGAAATATTGTTAGTGCTGATTCATTTTGAATCGATCCCCTTTCGAAAGCAGGCCTTGTCCTCCAGATTGATGAGATAATTCAACAATACAAATACTTGAATCCTAGAGAAGTATAACAAGTCAGATTGGCAATGAATTAAATTTAACCCATTTGAATCACTTGAGGGAGATTTGAACTAACAGGAACAAACACAGAGAATGCTGAAGAATCCCAGCAGGTCTGGCAGCTTCTGAGGAGAGAGATGTTTTGAACTGTTAAATCTGTTTCTCTCTCCACGGATGCTACCAGGCCTGTGGAGTTTCTCCAGCTTTCTCTGTGTTAGTTTCAGATTTCCAACATCTGCAGTGTTTTGCCTTTATTTGAATTAACAAGAACTGAGTAGATCAATGTTGCCCACGTGCCTGCCTAGCTGTTACAGAGCTGTCAATGATGCTCTGCTGACAAAGGTGCATGTTTTCCACCTGGCCCGTGGTATCAACACAGGTGCCTAAGTCAATACCCATGGCCTAATCAAACCAAAAGGGCTATGCAGCTACACTGAATGAAGTATTCTATGCTCAAGGTATCTAATTGAAGACCCCATGCATGGATATGTATTACTTAGCGGCACTTTGTTTAGCATAGTCAATCCATACTTGATTAAAACCATTAAAATGTCAAAGTGCCGACAATGTAATCAAAATAGTCTAATACTTTGCTCCCATATGAGCAGGATCTGAATTTAAAACATGAGGACATTTTAAGTGTATTAGGATCTCTCAGCTTTTGTTGGATTTTCCTTACAACAGTAAAAGTTCACTTTGGTTCTGGTTTAGCAAGTTTAAGATTGCATTCCTTATCTCAAGCCTGACTGGTAAGATTCCAGTTTTAAAGGTGTCCTTTTGTAATGGAATACTAAATTATGCAACCTTCATTTCTCCCAGGCCGGTTGCTATGGTGGCGGCTGTAATGCCTCCTCTGGGATATTTGGACTTTTTCCCTGCCGGTGCTTGCAGGGATGATCCATCATTGGCTGCTCGTCTCTTCCTAACTTTCGGTAACTTTGCACACAGTGTCACTCCTTATCTCTTCACATTGCACGCACTTAGGGATTTGAGCTGTAAAGTGAACTCTTGCATTATGGCTTGCCCTGTATTTGATGCAAGCATGGAAACTTTTCAGCAACTTTTCATTCTTTAACTTGCTTTCAACTTTCCAAGGTCATCCCACTCTTCCCAAAACATTCCTGAAACATTTTGCCAACCTTCTGATTCAATGGACAAAGGCCTGATAATGAATCACAACACTGTATTGACATAACAATTCAGACAACGGATGATGCTGCGAGATCATGTTATGTAACTGGGAACTGGTAAATTAAGCAAGTAGTGCAAATCCAACATGATAAGACCTAACTTTTGTTCTCCAAACATGGGTATCACTGGTGAGGTTGGCATTTATTGCTCATCATTAGCTGTCCTGAGAAGCAGTTAGTCTCCTGCAGGGAATTTGGGTACTTTTTTCAAGTGTAGGGTGGCACAGTTTTATTCAAGTAGGGCAGCACAGTGGCATGGTGTTTAGCACTGCTGCCTCACAGTGCCAAGGGCCCAGGTTCAATTCCAGGCTCAGTCAACTGTCTGTGTGGAGTTTGGACATTCTCCCAGCGTCTGCTTGGGTTTCTTCTGGATGCTCTGGTTTCCTCCCACAGTCCAAAGATGTGCAGGTTGGGTAGATTGGCCATACTAAATTACCCATAGTGCCCAGGGAAGTGTCATGTAGGAAGGTTAGCCATGGGAAATGCAGGATTATAGGGTTGGAGAATGGGTGTGGGTGGGATGGTCTTCAGAGGGTTAGTGTGGACTCAATGAGCCAAATGGCCTGCTTCCACACTGTCGGGGATTCTATGTTGATAAAGGAATGAAACATATCCTAGCTAGTGTGATCTGTGACTTGAAGAAGATCTTGCCTGGTTCTTCTAGCATATTATAGCTTGTGCTTCCTAGATATAGAGGTACCAGGGTTGGGAGGTGCTGCCAAAGTACATTTGGTCAGTTGTGACAGTGTATATAAGAGTCATAGTTGTGTAAGGAGAAGCGAGAATGGTTATAAAATCTAGGATCAGGCATACAAATCATGAAGTTACTTTTTTCCATTACTTTACTTTTAAACATTAAACATTACTTTTTTAATGTTGAGGTTTTTTATTTCATTTAATGAGTGATAAATCCTTTTCAGCAGGTTGTTATGTTGGTTTCCAGATTGATTGGCTCGCAGACCACCTTAGAGACAATCGCATATCTTGAGGGAAGAATTGCATGTTGGGTGACAGGTTCCTTTCCTCAAGAACGCTTGTGAACCACATTGAGGCTCCTGGGTTTGAATCAGATAGGCCAAGAAATGTTGTAAAAACAATCTGCAGCTGACATTTGGTTCTTCTAGAATCTTCTTTGGATTGATTTGCTGTTACCAATCGTTCCCATAATTCTAGTTTACAAGACTTGCTATTAAGTAGTGAAGGATTAACCAATAATAAGACTTTGGCAGAAGAGACCCGAACTTGAATAATTAGAAGTGGTTTATTACATAATAGTAAGATAATAGGATACATTAGCTTAGGACTGGTTAAGTGACACTAACATTAATACCAGATAACAAGCATGGGGCTGGATGGACACAGCAGGTCAAGCA
>JAHRHZ010000020.1:53104905-53152165 GCA_024137785.1 Ginglymostoma cirratum | reverse complement strand
CCCTTGACCTGTCCGTCCTCCCTGGACTGACCTATCTCCTCCCTACCCCCCTACCTACACTCACCTTTACTGGCTCCATCCCCGCCTCTTCGACTTGTCTGCCTCCTCTCCACCTATCCTCTCCTCTATCCATCCTCTATCCGGCTCCCCCTCTCTCCCTATTTATTTCAGAACCCTCTTCCCCTCCCCCATTTCTGATGAAGGGTTTAGGCCCGAAACGTCAAGTTTTCCTGCTCCTATGATGCTGCTTGACCTGCTGTGTTCATCCAGCCCCATGCTTGTTATCTCAGATTCTCCAGCATCTGCAGTACCTTTTATCTCTAACATTAATACCGGTTAGGAGACATTGGTATCTCTTCAGAGATTGTCACTACATCTACACAGTCATGGCCTGCTGGATTAGTGTGCTGGAAATCAAGCCTCACTATTCCTGGAGTCATCACAAAGGTAAGAATTATTTTTTAAACCGGTCCAAAGCACCCAATTTCCCTGACTAGTGAACTCAGGTTAAAAGAAAGCACTGACAGATTTCTGTACTTCAAAAGAAAATAACTTATGAGAATTATAATATCCCCAAGTTTGCAGATGACACAAAGTTTGATGGGAAAATGAACTATGAGGAGGATGCAGAGATGCTTCAGCGTGATTTGGACAAATTGAATGAATTGGAAAATGCATGGCAGATGAAGTATAATGTGGATAAATGTGAGGTTATCCATTTTGTTTGCAAATATGGGAAGGCAGATTGTTATCTGACTGGCAATAGATTGGGAAAAGGGCTATGTGCAATGAGACCTGAATGCCTTTGTACACCGTTTGGTGAAAGTAACCAGGTGCAGCAGGTGATGAAGAAGGCAAATGGCTTGTTGGCTTTCGTAGCTGAGCGGATTTTGAGTACAGGAGCAAGGATGAGTTGCTGCAATTGTACAGGGTCTTGTTGAGACCACAGTTGGAATATTATAAACATTTTTCATCTCCTTGCCTGAAGAAGGATGTTCTGGCAATATAGAGATTGCAACAAAGGGTTACCAGACTGATTCTTGGTATGGCAGGACTGATATAAGAAGAAAGAGTGGATTAGTTAGGGCTATATTGATTGGAGTTTCGAGGAATGAAGGGGAGTCTCGTGGAAACCTATAAAATTCTAACAGGACTTGCCAGGATAAACACAGGAAAGAAGTTCCCAATGACTCGGGCATCCGGAACTAGGGGATCACAGTTTAAGGGTATGATGTAGGCCATTTAGGACTGAGATGAAGAGAAATTGCTTCAACAAGAGAGTGGCAGGCCTGTGGAATTTTCTACAATAGAAAGCAGCCGAGGCCAAAACATTGAATGTTTTCAAGAAAGAGTGAGATATAGTTCTTAGGTTAAATGTATCAAAGGCTATTGAGAGAAAGCAGGAACATGATATTGCGTTGGGTGATCAACCATGGTCATGTTGATTGGTGAGGTAGGGTCTAAGGGTAAATGGCCTTCTCCTGTTCCTATTTTCTATGTTTCTACAGTTCATGATAAGTTACTGGTATCTTTCATTTCTGATTAATATGTATTGAAATTTAAGGCAACAGCACTTTCCAAATCCCCATGCCCTATGTATTCAAATGGCAAAGCTAGTAACTAAGAAATATTAATGAAAAGTGGAATAGGTTATATGGATGTCTAGGTATTAGCTACCCAGTCACAGAGACTCATCAACTGCTGACTGTTTCTCTTATTAGCAATGAGTTACGTATATAGGACAGAAATAGGCTGCTTGGTGCAACAGGTCAATACTGGGTGCTTATGCTCCAAATCAGCCATCCCTCCCCAAGCAACATGATCTTCTATTCTTTCTTTCCCTCGTGTGCCAATCTATCTTGTTAATGTTAGAAATGCATGTTCTTTAAGGGTCCTTCCATCCTATCAGCATGGTGAACATATGCTGCACTCCCTTAATGTCAAGTATATCCTTTCTGAGGCAGGGAAACCAAAATTGCACACAATACCCCAGATGTGGTCTCACTATGGCGCTGTATAATTGCAGTGAGATATCCTTACTTCTGTTCTCAAATCCTCTTGCGTTGAAGGCCAATGTGCTGTGTTAATTGCTTGCTGCAGCTGCCTGTCTACTTTCATCGACTGTTGTACGAGGACACCCAGATCCCTCTGTACACGAGACCATTATATTCCAAATATATCCCCATTTAAATAATACTCTATCATTTGGTTTTTCACAACAAAGTGTATAACTTCACATTTACCTATGTTGGACCGCATCTACCATGATTAAGCCCACATATTGAACTTGTCTAAATCACCTTAAATCCTATTTGCATCTTCCTTATACCTCACAATCCCACCCAGTTTTGTTTTGTCACCAAACAAGGTTATTTTTAGAGATCATGAATAGTGGGGTCTGAGCACTGGGTTCTGTATTACCCCGCTACTCAAAGATGACACAGGCAGTTTGGGGTTTAATGTTGCAGTCAACCAGATTGAGGTGGGAAAAGATTGGTTAAGTTCTCTAAAGCCCTGCGCCTTTTAACTGTTCCTGCCTCACCACTCCAGTTGGCAGAAACTAGGATTGGGGAAGAACTTGTTTTTGGTGTTCATTTGCGAGATGTGGGCTTCACTGGCTGGCTTGCCTATCCCTAATTGCCCTTGAGAAGGTGGTGGTGAGCTGCCTTCCCAAACTGCAGCAGTCCACTTCTGTGGGTTGACCCACAAAACCATTAGGTAGGGAATTTGAGGATTTTAACCCAGCGACAGTGAAGGAATTGTCATGCATTTCCAAGTCAGAATGATGAGTAGCTTGGAGGGAAACTTGTAGGTGGTTCTGTTCCCAACTATCTACTGCCCTTATCCTTCGAAATGGCAGTAGTCGTGGGTTTGGAAGGTGCTGTCTGAGGATCTTTGGTGAATTTCAGCAGTGCATCTTGGAGGTAGTACACACTGCTGCTACTGAGCGTTGGTGTTGGAGGAGGTGAATGCTTGTGGATTTGATGCCAAACAAGTGAGCTCCTTTGTCCTGGATGGTGTCAAACATCTTGAGTGTTGTTGGAGGTGCACCCATCCAGGCAAGTGGGGAGTATTCTAGCAGACTCCTGACTTGTGTCTTGTAGATTGTGGGCAGTCTTTGGAGAGTCATGAGGTGAGTTACTATTTAATAACTCATTCAGTAATAATTTAAGCTTCTTAGGAACTACTTAGTATTAATTTAGTAACTACTATAGGGTGGCACAGTGGCTCAGTGGTAAGCGCTGCTGCCTCATAGTGCCAGGAACCCAGGTTTGACTCCACCCTTGGGCGACTGTCTGTGTGGAGATTGCACGTTCTCCCCGTGTCTGCGTGGGTTTCTTCCGGGTGCTCCAGCCTCCTTCCACACTCCAAAGATGTGCAGGTCAGGTGGATTGGCCATGCTAAATTGCCCTTAGTGTTCAGGAATGCTTAGATTAGGTGGGTTATGCAGAATTGGTCGGGGTGGGATGCTCTGAGGTTCGGTGTGGACTTGTTGGGCGGAAGAGCCTGTTTCCACACTGTAGGGATTCTATGATGTATCTACTTAACGTTCCTAACCTCTGACCTGGTCTTGTAGCCACCGTGTTTATGCGTCAAGTCCAGTTGAGTTTCTGGCCAATGGTAACCCCCAGGATGTTGTTAGTGGAGGACGCAGTGATGGTAGCACCATTTTATATCAAGTGATGGTGTTTAGATTGTCTCTAATTGGTGATGGTCATAGCCTGGCATTTGTGTGGTGTGAATGTTACTTGCCACTTTTCAGTCCAAGCCTGGATATTATCCAACTTGTTGCATTTGAACACAGACTGCTTCAGTGATGAAGGAGGCGTGAATGGTGCTGAACATTGTGTATTCATCGGTGAACATCCCCACTTCTGACCTTATGATGGAGGGAAGGTCATTGATGAAGCAGCTGAAGATGGTTGGGCCGAGGACACTACCCTGAGGAACTCCTGCAGAGATGTCCTGGAGCTGAGACAACTGACCTTCAACAACCACAACCATCTTCCCATGTGCCAGAATGCGACCAACCATCAGCGAGTTTGCATAGAGTTTGCCCCTGGTCCCCATTGATTCCATTTTTGCGAGGGCTTCTTGATGCCACACTCAGTCGAATGCAACCTGGATGTCAAGAGCTGTCCCTCTCACCTCACCTCTGGAATTCAATTTTTTTGGCCATGTTTGAACCAAGACTGTAATGAGGTCAGGAGCTGAGTGGCACTGGTAGAACCTAAACTGGGCGTCACTGAGCAGGTGCTGCTTGACCGCACTGTTGATGACACCTTCTTTCACTTTACTGATATTTGAGAGTAGACTAATGGGACAGTAATTGTCCGGGTTGGATTTGTCCTGCTTTTTATGTACAGGACTTACCTGATCAATTTTCCACAGTGCCAGGAGCATATCTGTACTGGAACAGCTCGGCTAGGGATGTAGCAAGTTCTGAAGCACATATCTTCAGTAGTATTGCCGGAACATTGTCAGGGCCCGTAGCCTTTGCAGTATCCAGTGTCTCCAACTGTTTCTTGATATCTTGTGGAGTGAATCAAATTGGCTGAAGACTGACATCTGCAATGCTGGAGGAGGCCGAGATGGATCATCCACTTGGCACTTTTGATGGAAGATTGGTGTGAAAGCTTCAGCCTTATCTTTCGCAGTGATGTTCTGGGCTGTTCCATCATTGAGGATGGGGATATTTGTGGAGCCTCCTCCTCCAGTGAGTTGTTTAATTGTCCACCACCATTCACAACTGGATGAGACAGGACTGAGGTGCTTAGATCTGATCCATTCATTGTTGGATCGCTTAGCTCTGTCTATCACTTGCTGCTTATGTTGTTTGGCATGGAAGTAGTCCTGTTTGGTAGCTTCACCAGGTTGATACCTCATTTTCAGGTATGCCTGGTGCTGCTCCTGGCATGCCCTCCTGTACTCTCCATTGAACCAGGGTTGATCCCCTGGCTTGATTGTAATGATTGAGTGGGGAATATAGAATAGAATCCCTACAGTGTGGAAACAGGCCCTTCGGCCCAACAAGTCCACAACTGAACCTCGTAGCATCCCACCCAGACCTCCCTGGACGCTATGGGCAATTTAGCATGGCCAATCCACCTAACCTGCACATCTTTGGACTGTGGGAAGAAATCGGAGCACCCGGAGGAGACCCACGCAGACATAGGGAGAATTTGCAAACTCCACACGGACAGTCACCCGAGGTTGGAATTGAACCCGGGTCCCTGGTGCTGTGAGGCAGCAGTGCTAACCACTGTGCCACCATGCCGCCCCTTTCAGGATACTGTGCAATTTGGAGGAGACTGTCCAGATGGTGGCAATCCCATGCTGGGCCGTGAGGTTACAGATTGTGCTGGAGTACAGTTCTGTTGCTGTTGATGGCCCACAGTGCCTCATGGATGCCCAGCCTTAAGTTGCTAGATCTGTGCGAAGTCTGTCTATTTAGCACAGTGCCACACAACACAATAGAGGTTATTCTCAGTGTGAAGGCGGGACTTAGTCTCCACAAGGACTGAACGGTGGTCACTCTTACCAATACTTTCATGGGCAGATGCATCTGCAGCCAGCAGATTGGTAAAGATGTGGTCAAGTGTGTTTTTCACTCTTCCCACTTGCCCTCACCACAGGCCTAGTCTAGAAGTTACGTCTTTTAGGATTCAAACATCTCAATCAAGCAAGTACTGCTGCTGAGTCATTCTCGATGGTGGATATTGAAATCCCACCCAGAATACATTTTGTGCCCTTGTTATCCTCAGTGCTTCCTCCAAGTGTTGTTCAACATGGAGGAGTACTGATTCATCAGCTGAGGGGGGATGGTATGTGGTAATCAGCAGGAGATTTCCTTGCCTGTGTTTAACCTGAAGCCATGAGACTTCACATGGTCTGGAGTCAATGTTGAGTAGTCCAGGGCAACTCCCTCCTGACTGTATCCCACTGTAGCCTCACCTCTGCTAGGTATGTCCTGCTGGTGAGACAGGACATATCCAGGGATGGTGATGGTGGTATCTAGGACAATGTCTGTAAGGTATGATTCTGTAAGTATGACTATATCAGGATGTTGCTTGACTAGTCTGTGAGATAGCTCTCCAATTTTGGCATTAAGCCCCAAATGTTATTAAGGAGGTTTGGCAGGGCTGTTTCTGCTCATGTCTTCTCTAGTTCCTAGTTTGATACCAGGTGATTCATCTGCTTTAACTTCTTTTGAGACTGTGTAACAACTGATACAACTGAATGGCTTGCTAGGCCATTTCAAATGGCAAGTGAGAGTCAAACACATTGCTGTGGATCTGGAGTCACTTGTAGGCCAGACTAGATGAGGATGGCAGATCTCCTTCCCTGAAATAAGTGAGACAGATGGGTTTTTCCAACAATTGACAATGGTTCATGCTAATCAATACTTTCTCAAATCCATTTATTGAACTCATAATCTGCCTTCTGCCAAACCTGGGTCACCAGAACATTAGCCGAGTTTCTGGATTAATAGTCCAGCGATAATACCACTAGGTTGTTGCCTCCCCTGTGAAGGCATATGGGGAACTCATACCATAAATCATGCTCATGGTGTCTGAGAGTGACATTTATATCTGGGATAAAAAGTATCTGAATGTTTTGTGCGGAAAGTTTTGCCAGACTCCGACCTTAACTCTGATGGAACACAATGGATATTATTGGTGACCTGTGATGCCTACCCAGCATTTGGACAATTACCTAGGAAGACTTGCAAGAGACAGAGTTTCTACTTCAAAGGAATATTTCTAGAGAACAAAGTGAAATTGGAAGCTCAGTTGACACCAGCCAGATACACCAAGAAGGGAAACAATTAGGACGCAAATGCCTCCTAATTGAATGAAGAAGTTGGGGAAGGGACGTTGTTTCAGATCTGAAAGCCTTGTTACTGGAATCTTTTTTTAAAAAGTTCTGGACAGGTCCCTTAACTCTGTCCATTCACAACAGGACCAAAGGAAAAGGATCAGTGACGGGGAAAACTGTATAACAAACTCCAACCCTTGGCACCAATATTGCGCAAATTTCTGTATTTTTGAGGCAGTCTACGTTCTCTGTAGCGTCCACACTGCCATCTGCTCTGTGCAGATTGGATCCCCTCCAAGAATCATGCTCTAGATACAATCCCAGTATGACTTCACCACAGGAGGTCCAGCCAAGGATTTTTGGCGTATCTGTCTTTGAGTTGACCAAATAACTCAGTGTTGCTGGGTAGAACAAAGTTAAAATTGACGTTAAGAAGGAAAAAGCTACTGACCTACTCACAGGGAAAACAAATTCTGGATGTACTGCTCATTTTGCACCATCATAAATAAGTTGGAAATTATGACAGCGTGACATTTGTTAATATCATAGTAGAAAAAGGCTGCTAATAGTTCAACTAAGTGCCCCTTTTAATGGGAAATTGACCTCAGTAGGACTGAATTTAATGTATGTCTTTATTCGAACCTCGTCCATTTATGGATTTTTTTTTCCGTGTGCTGCCTGTAGCCCTAATGGAGTTTCTTTCACCAGGAGTTCCGTGGGTGTAGCCATTACCAGTGTTGCTCCATGTAATTGCAAGCCAAGAGTAATGTACCAATCACTCGTCAGTTACAGTTCTTTTTGTCCCTGTCAGGAGGAAACACTGTATCAGCACTGGCCTTTGCATGAGCTTTTGTGACTGAGAAACAAGCCAAACCAACTTAGTACAGCCAAACTAGAATGACATCTTTAAAAGAGTTAGGTTGTCTGTTGCTTTAAAAAAAACATCCATTCACTAACTGTTAAACCTGTGAGCTATATCCTTCTCCAAATATGTAGCAGATTCAACCCACTTGTTAATTCTCCGTGCACTCAGATCTAACCCAGAAAAATAGTTCTGAGGAAGGGTCACCGGACCCGAAACGTTAACTGTTTCTTCCTTCACAGATGCTGCCAGACCTGCTGAGCTTTTCCAGCAACTTTGTTTTTGTTGTTAATTCTTACATTTTGTTTTGTACAAATTGTCTCTTTAGTTCTGGTGCTGCATTCCTAAGTAAAAGATTAACCTGTTTCATTTCTGTCTTAAAGTTTTTTTTCTCTGATGAGCCCATATTTATGGAAGTTTGAACTTTTAGTTCTACTATTTCACTTGTAAAAGATTCAGCTCTGAAATTACATTGTGTGATTTAGTTTTTTTTTTAATAAAGATTTTAAAAGAAGGAGGATTTAGATATAGGTCTAAGGGCTAAATGTCTCAAAGGGTATGGGGACAAAGCAGGAATATGGTACTGAGTTGAATGATGAGCCATGATAAAATTAAACGACAGAGCAGTCTTGAAGGGCTGAAAAACCTACTCCTCTTCAATTTTCCAAGTTTTTATGTTTTTGTGTGTGCGTTTCTGTTCCACATGTAACAATTCACCAATTTTGAAATAAACGGCTTAGTCAAGGAATGAAACAAAAACTGCAGTTGCTGCAGAAACTCAGCAGGTCTGGCAGCATCTGTGGAAAGAGAGCAGAGTCAATGTTTCGGCTTCAGTGATCCTTCGTCAGAACTGATCTGATGAAGAGTAACCGAACTCAAAATGTTAACTCTGCTTTCTCTTCACGGATGCTGCCAGATCTGCTGAGTTTTGCCAGCAATTTCTGATTTATTTCAGGTCTCCAGCACCCACTGTTGTTTATTTTATCACAGAAAAGGAATGTGTTTACTTGAGGTGGAGTTTAACAACAATGTTCAGTTAATTTGTTTGCGTGGATTTCCTTTCTATCCAGTGTGTTCATGTCTTTATAATGGAGAAGCCCTGTCCAAAAATACTTTCAATACTGAGGTCATTCCTATCTACTTTATCATTGCCTCATTCTGAGGGATTAATATTTTTATTACAGTCCCCGACCTGTCCAGAACAGGTTGATGATAGCCTGAATACTGCAGGGAAAGACCTACCCTCCTTTGGTTGTCCCTACTAGCAGTAATCCTTCTCCGGGTATGCTTAAGCAAGATATGCAGGAAGACAGATCAGTATAGGGGAGGATGGGAAGCAAGTTGAGGGTCACTTTTCGGTGCATCAGTCTGTCAGGTCCTACATTTTAATAATGAATCAAGTGCAATTGTCCTTTGGATCTAATCTGTGTCATATTTTATGCTGTTGTCTTATATCCATCATTGCCTTCATTGCTCAGTCCTTTGAGTATAGGAGTTGGAACTTCATGTTGAGGTTGTACAGAATGTTGGTGAGGCCTCTTCTTGAGTACTGTGTGCAGTTCTGGTTACCATGTTATAGGAAGGATGTTATTAAGCTGGAGAGGGTTCAAAAGAGATTTACCAGGATGTTACCGGACATGGAAGGTTTGAGTTATAAAGAGAGGTTGGATAGGCTGGGACTTCTTTCACTGGAGTGCAGGAGGTTGAGAGTGACTTTACAGAAGTGTATAAAATTATGAGGGATATAGATGAGGTGAATGGCAGATGTCTTTTCCCCAGGGTGTGGTATTTCAAGACTAGGGGTCATATTTTTAAGGTGAGAGGAGAGACATTTAAAAAAGACGAGGGGCAAATTTTTTACACAGAGGGCGATTCACCTGTGGAAAGGACTCCCTGAGGAAGCAGTAGATGTGGGCATAATTACAACATTTAAAAAATATTTGGATAAGTACATGAATGGGTTTGGAGGGGTATGGGCCAGGAGCAGGCAGGTGGGACTAGTTTAGTTTGGTTTATGTTCAGCATGAACTGGTTGGAGCGAAGTTCTGTTTCCATGCTGTGTGACTGTATGCCTTTAAGTGGCTGGGTTCAGGTTTCCCAAGCTTGTTGAGCTCTTCAGTGTTAGAATCAGAACAGTTGAAACTTAAAGCACAGGAGGAAGCCATTAAGGCTGTCATGAATCAGAGGTTATTTGAGAAAGACTGTTCATGCTTTATCGCGCTCTGTCTTTCTTTTTGTCTTTATCTACTGCTGATTCATCCAATAGTTTACGTACTAAAAATGCATGTCAAAATTGAAAAAATAATGAGCATATTCAAATAAACCATTTTGGCATGCTGGCTTCACTTCACTGAAAGGATTTCGTCAATTGTGTTCCAAATCTTGATTGCAGATTAACCTCTCTATTGAAAGAAACTCAATTTTCATTATCAAGCACAAAATAAGGCTACAATTGATTGCATGAGAATTGCAAGTGCATTTTAGAGCTTGTTCTATAGCATAAGATATCAAAGAAATTATGGCAAACGTCATTATTTGTATTGGCTGTGTTTTACTGGATGTTTTATTTTGTTGGACCTTTTATTTTCCTGGAATAATGAACACTCAGTTATAATGGCCCAGATTTGCTTGGCACGTTCCTTTTTCCTGAACCTTTGGCCTTGAATATGTACTTCTCTGTGAGCTGTTAGAAGAGCAAATGCAAACTAGTGGCAAGGCCAGAAAGTATGAGACATTAGTGAATCATCAAATCACCCTAGCTTTATCAAACCATGCTTTCATTACAGAGAGAGACAACTGGTAGTGATTTAACCTGAGGGTCACCATGACTCAGGTGAGGAGAGTGGTTAAGAAGGAGAGTCCTTCATAGTAACCTCACCTGGTGATGGGAATCGAACCCACGTTGTTGGCATCACACTGCTTTGCGAACCAACCATTTGGCCAACTAAGCTTAAATGACAACCGATGTTGAACAGGCCCAACAGTATATCTCCTTAACCCAATACAAGCCTAGAATTGAGAAAGAAAGCAAGGTGCGGTGAAGAAAGATGGTGAAGTTGAGCCAGATGCTGAAAGAGAAATAAAGAGGAACAAAGGTTGGATTAAAATCAAAAACACCAAAAGGAAAGTTTTTTTCTCAATTTTTAGATTTAATAGCTCTCTTAATTTACCACATTCAAGATTGAGACTCAACAGTTTCAATTATTTGCTTTCCAGCTAGAGAGACTGATTGTCTGGATAATTATCATATGGATAAAAGGGACCTTACACTCTCACTTGCTCTTATTGTCTATAATGATTGGAACCAGGTGGATCTTGTTGACTACGAGACTGGTGTTGTTAACCTGGGCCAATCTGGAAGCCCTGCCTGACCAATATAACCAGCTGGCTGGCTGGCTGGCTGGCTATGTGAAAATCCAAGTACTTAAGAGTGGAGGGTAATTTGAGACTGAATGGTGCTTTGATTGGTATGAATATAAAGAACAGCTTTGAGAAAGTGTTCAATAAGTTTGAGTGTGAAAAATCAGAAAGTTTTCCAACTTGGGCTATTGAAATTTCTGAAACATTGATAGAATGCTGACTGTCATGACCCACTGTGGTCATGTGCTGGAAGTCAAGCTTAACTATCATCAGGGTCACAATAAATGTGAACATTTAATGATACCTCTGTGATTCCCAATTTGTCTTTGACTGTTAGCCAGGATAAAAATACACCTCACCAGATTCTTCATTAACAAGAAAAATAATCTCTATTTCTTGTAACACTCAACTTTAATGAGAACAGGATTTCTAATTTGTGTTTAAACTTTGCTCTTCTTAAAGTTCACACATGCAAACAAAACCAGGCAAAAGTAAATTTTATGAATGAAGGGGAAGAAGTAGTCAGAGGAATGCAGTTTGTATCACCAGTCCAAAATCACACAATAAGATGAGTTGGTACCACAATTCATTTCCTTTCTTCAATGATGTCCTGATGTTATCTGCAGAATGATGATCAGTTTTTAACACACTTGTTGCTTGGTCAGATATTGGATCCTTCTGGTTGTCTCTGGGATTTAGAATTATTTCTCAGGGGTTCTGAATGTATTTTCCCGGTCTTTTGACAGAAAATTGGAGATATCAACTTTACGGAGAAAGAGGATAGAGAGAAAAGGTTGATACAGCTAGCTTCAGGAGAGCCCCTGCTGCCCTGTGTCCATTTCACTCCCCTTACAGAGTCTACGATAAATTGCAACCTGACCAATGAGAGGCTTGTTGCTGTGCTGAGCTCTCCTGAACCCATAACAAACAGTGACACTTTGTCTGGATTCAATGCCCCCAAAAAGTAACATTGTTTCATATGATCCAGTTAGTTTCCCTAGTTTTTCACAAAGTTGCACATGGCACTGTATTTTTAAAGCAGTGTTTGTTTTTCTCAAGAGATAGTAGGAACTGCAGAAGCTGGTGAATCTGATATAACAAGGTGTAGAGCTGGATGAACACAGCAGGCCAAGCAACATCAGAGGAGCAGGAAGGCTGACGTTTCGGGCCTAGACCCTTCTTCAGAAATCCTTCTACCTGAAGAAGGGTCTAGGCCTGAAATGCAGCTTTCCTGCTCCTCCGATGCTGCTTGGCCTACTGTGTTAATCCAGCTCTACACCTTGTTATCTCTTCATTTTTCTCAATTTCAGTTCATAGTTTGAAAGAAGTAGAGCTGTGGGGCTGAAACCTGTAAAGGTCTGAGCAATGTGCGCTACAGAGAGATTCATGGCAGCATCAGATGAGAAATGCTGTGAGACTGATCTCAACATTAGGAGCATCTCATTCCATCTTCTGTCCTTTTGGCAGAGAGCAGCAAATTGTTAATTCTTGGGGATGGTTGCTCAATAATCGAAACTACTTTATTAATATTCACCTTGCTATCTTCCCAAACACTCCAAACAACCTCGACCTTGAGCAAAACTGACTTGGAAATCAGAGCCACTTGCTACAAAATACTTCCATGTTGCTTAAGACTAAACACCATCTCCAGGCATAATGCATGGACATCAACAATTAGCATTTGCTGACCCCTGACAGCCATCATTGGCACCTCTCTGATACACTGGCAGGGTGCTCTTGCATTGCAGGGTGCATGAGCAACTCGTGTGGAAATGCTGCAACAGGGACACTATGCATGCTAGGACAGGGATGCAGCTGAAGGATTAGGCAAGGCTGCAAGTCAGGGCTTGCTCATTTAGCATTTGCCTGCCTACTTGCACTATCCATGCCTTGCCAATTACAGTCACACTCTCCAGGCAGCTTGCCTTGCTGCCAGCAGCCCACAGTTAGGGGGAGCATATATCTTGCACTGTGCCACATTAGTATCAATATCACACTTGCACCCTGTGCCAGCAGCTTCTGTGGCAAACAACCAGCATGTGAAACAAGCAGGCTGAAAAGTCCATAAGTCTTAGGGGAATGATTCTCAATGAACTGCATGGATGCACCTGTCAGTCAGGGGATCATGGCACAGTAAACCAAAGGTAGTCTGCCATTCCATTCCAGAGATTGGCCGTGGTCAGGCATCTGGTTGGAGTATTCTCAGTCAAGGGCTCCATTTGACAGTAGTTTGGGGAGTGGGTCACGGTCACTCCTGTGGTTCCATCGCAGCCCGTCTGGGCATCAACAACCAGATGTTAGGTGAAAGCAGTGCCACGGACCAAATAATGTTGTGTATTGTCACCCATGCCACCCATGCCCTCAACAAGTTTTCTTCTTCTTCTCCCTCCCACTACATCTTAGTGTGTTCGCCAGTTTAATAGCTGGGGTGAAGGGATCCTATTCAGCAATGGAGCTTTTTGGTCCTGGAGGGTAGGTGGGATGACCACAGGGGCACTTGCTTCTGGATGGGCCAGGCATGCCTAGGGTCTTGCCAGAAGCAAGTGGACTCTCCATAGCATGAACTTCCAATTTAAAGATGGGGGGTGGGGGAGGGGGGGAGGTGGTGGAGGCAATGGGAAGTCAAAGGTGGTGGGCTTGGTCAACTCAGGAGCATCCTGACTGGAGATTTTTGAGGGAGCTGTGTGTAGCTCTTCCTCTGTCTGGACAGTTCCTGGCACAGTACTTGTGAGGAGGAGGTCTCAATATCTGTATCCAATTCTTCACTTGAAACAAGAAGATCAATTTCATTTGATGCCACAGTGAATTCTTCTGTGTCGGTTTCTAAGATTATATGGAGTCAGCCTGGCTCCCAGACCAAAGTTCTTGGTTTGGAATCATCAGATTCTTCCTTGCAATTCTGACTCAATGAAATATTCCAGCATTCCTGCTTTAGCAAAGTCATCTTTAAGATATGAACGAGGAACATTTTTCCACACTTCTGCCTTCAGGAACATTTCCCTACTTTCACCTGCAGTTTCTTCACTTATGTTCACTTCCGCGGACTAAAGGAGAAGCCTGATTGCTTCAAATAGCTGACTAATATATTTGCTAAACAACGGTACTTCCCTGGAACATCTGTTGTGTTGAGCCATCACAACAGATTCAGAATCTGATTTAGGAATTTCACGTCTAACTTTTGTACTCAGCTCCATTAATTCCATAATGTCTGAAGCAAGAGCATCTAAACTTCCTGACTACATTGTTTTATCCAAACCTATCTGCTCATTAGCTGAACACCAATGCAATAATCTCTGTGGGGAGTTTGAATCTGAAACGCTTCAGGTTCCGGTTCCAAATTTGATTCTTCTAGTTGAATGTTAATTTCATGTGCTAGGTTAAATGCATTTCCTACTTTCTCTATCTGAATGAAGGCCCTGCTCATCTGCATCAGAACTATCAGAGAATTTCACCATTTCAAAGTCCACATCAAGCACTCAGATAAATATTGATCCTTCCTGACGATAGTTTTACAGATCTACATTGGATTCTGAAGAAGAATCGGGAGTAGGATGCTCAACAAAGCTTTTGTGTTCTTTCAGTTGTATAAAGGCTGTCTGTATATCCTTAATCTCACCTTCACCTTACTGTTACCAAAGCACAGTACAAGAGATGTCAACACAATGTGTCCATCGAAGTTGTTAAAGGATGCTCTATAATGTTATGAAGGAGGAAAATACTGCAGGTGCTGGAATCTGTACTGAAAGCAAAAAATGCTGAAATCACAGTGGTTCAGGCAGCATCTGTGGAGAGCAAGCTAACGTTTCGAGTCTGAATGATGCTTCATGAAACGGTAGCTTGCTCTCTCTCTATTATGTTTATTTACTTGCAGAGAGCTTGCTTTCATTTTCTTGTTCTCCAGCACATTGGGCAAAAATAAAACTTCCTGAGCACAGCAATCAAGATTTAAACCTATTGGTATGAATGATTCTGTTATAGATTGATGAAAAATTATTCCATTTTCCAGGCTTTTATTGTTTGGTCCTGAGCAATATGGAAGTCATCCTAGATAAGTGGTGAGCTGACATTGCCAGGCATCCACGCTGATTTCATGTTCAGGTTTCTTGACCTAGCTTTGTTTACTGCTTTGGGTAAGATGGGGAATATCTGTTAGGCAAATTCAGCCATTAATAAAGCATTTCACAAGCAATAATCCCTCCTCCCGAATTGGCAACTTGCTTTGCAAGAAATCTCCTTGCCACTTGGCAAAAGCATGAAGGATGGAGACAGATGTTCCCGATGTTGAGACTGGCCTCACTGGGCTCACAAGATTCTGCTGCAAACCTCACCATAGCCCACATCGGCTCAGACTCATGTTAGATTCTGCTCATTGTTTCATTCACTCAAGTTAACTTCACTTGTTTCTCTAAAAGTTGCAAACTTGCACTTTCTCTCCTGATTGAAGCAATGTCCATTTTCCTCATTTTCAGTTTGCAGTCCAAAAAAATTTAAAAAAAATGGTCTCTTACATGACAGTCACACATAAATAAAAAAAAAACACCAAAGAGACAATATGAATAATGGACAATTCGAATTCTCTATGTGACTATTCTTCAGAAGTATTGGCTTTGGCTGTAAAGAACTTCTGAGATAATTTGAGATCATGAAAGGTGTTATCCAAATGCACATCTTTTTTTGGTTCAAGATAGCTGTGATGCCTCTGGTTTGCCTTTTGGCCTACAGAATGAATATCAACTCTGCTGGAAATTCGGGTTTGTTGGCTCAATCTTGACACCGTGAAGAAATGTATCTGCACGACTTCATGACGCATAAGAAGATTTCTTCTCTGAATGTTCAGTAAAAATGTCCTTACATTTTATAGAAACAAGATATTTGCAGGAATTATGATTCTATAAACCATGAATTTGAAACTTTTATCTGTGGGACTCAAACTGGAAATGTTGACTTACTCCACGGGACTTCAGTCTTCACTAAAACACATCATCCTTCAAAGGAAACTGCAATCATTTCAGAAAAAGATTTATTTCTGCCATTAGTGTACAGCAAACATACTCGAAAGTCAACAAATATGGGGAAACAACAGACGGCAGAATTATCAAGACTTGGCTCTCATAGCACACAGTATAGCAAAAATTCAAGAAGTGAAATGCACTGAGGCCCCAAAAACTCATGGACCACTGTTTACAAACCTATATCACACCTACATTTCATCATTTACACTTTGCACTATTTACAATACAACATGGTTGCAATAAACATTTACAAAGTCAGAGCTTTCAAACTGAAACATTGAGCTAATTCTGCAAAGTGTTGTCAAAGGATTTTATTAAAAGCATAGGTAGAACTTTTAAATTATTTACAAAGGCTGATATAAAGACTGAAATGGATTTTGAGACCAATGATCGCAATGTTTACATCCTGCAATGAGAGTCTGTTTTGAAAATACTGAAATATAATATTCCGCTTACCCTCTGCAACACAGCCATTTTTCCAAATTTACTGTGTTTTGGACAAGCTGCAAATAGTAACATTTTCTTGTGGATTCCTTGGTCACAAAAATAGATAATGATATTCAGTTTTATATGAGGCTTCCAGCTAACTCTGTCTTTGAGATGTCTGGGTGACAGTTCCTTTATTTTCCAATACATGTTGTATGTAGGTAGCAAACACATATGGTTGGCTGCATTGCAATTACTTTGTCAAACATTACAATGGGAAAGGCTGTCCTTCCTAAATGATTTGATTACTGTTTGCATCAACAACAGGATTGAATGTTGAAATTAGTTTGCCCTTTTTGACAAATTTTCAAATTCAACTTGGTGACTGCATGCTGAATGAAAAAGTAATCTTGTCTGATGTCAAATGTCAGAAAAATGTAAGTCTGAATGGATCACTGATGTGAGGTTGTTTCTTAGGAGGCAATGTTAAAAAGAGGCTGTTTCGACAAAGGAGAATAATTTCTTATAATTAACGGACCCTCCTGCAGATTTGAGTCATTGAGTAACCTAGCTTCAGTATGTAAATACAGGCAATAAGAACTTTATTTGAAATGAATGTTGTGTGTTTATAATTGGAGACTATTCAAACACATAAGATTCTTAAGGGACTTGACAGGGTGGAAGCAGAGGGTCGATCTCCCCTTGTAAGAAAGTCTAGGATCAGAAGGCATAATCTTAGAGTAAGGGGTCATCAATTTAAGATTAAGATGAGGAGGAATTTCTTTTCTCAGAAGGTAGTAAAGTTGTGGACTTCTTTACCGCAGAAGGTTGTAGAGGTTGGGTCATTAAGTATATTCAAGGCTGAGAGAGTTTTTGTATCAGTAAAGGAGTTACGGGGAAAAGGCAAGAAAGTGGAGTTGAGGATCATTAAATCTTTCGTGATCTCATTGAATGGCAGAGCAGACTTGACAGGCTGAATGGCCAACTTTTGCTCCTACCTCTTATGGTCTTCAAAGAACCAGTTGAAAGTAACAAAAAGAATTATTTTTGCTGTCTTGGCTCTAACCAGTTGAGTGTAATTATTGAACAATTAAACACGGTGGCTCAGTGGTTAGCACTGCTGTCTTACAGCACCAGGGACCCAGGTTTGATTCCAGCCTCCAGTGACTGTCCGTGTGGAGTTTGGACATTCTCCCCGTGTCTGTGTGGGTTTCCTCCAGGCGCTCTGGTTTCCTCCCACAGTCTGAAGATGTGCAGGGTAGGTGGATTGGCCACGCTAAATTGCTCACAGAGCCCAGGGATTTTTAGGTTAGGTGGGTTAGACATGAGAAATGAAGGGGTCTGGGTGGGATGCTCTTTGGAAGGGCGGTGTGCACTTGTTGGGGCAAATGGCCTGTTACCACACTGTAGGGATTCTATCATTTCTGAATTTGTATTATTTTATTGAGAAATAAACAACTGACAATAGTTTTAGATTGGACACAATCGTTTAGCAATGTACTGTTTTTACATCTTCTGAAGACGTGGTGGGAACCCTCAAATTCACTGACCAGTAATTTCATGGATTCAAGGTTGCTTAATACATCTGTTAGGAAATAACTGGCAGGAAATGACATCATAGTGCTCAGTTCACAAGAACAGAGAGGTTATTGGTGAACTTACATAACGTTACACCTCAGCTAGAAAATTGTGTACAGTTGTAGGCACCACCCTTTACGAAGTTTGTGAATGTATTGAGAAAGTGCAGAAGAGTATGATGAGAATGATGCACCAGTTGACCAGTTTATGAGGAAAGATTGGAGAAGTTGGCACTGTTTTCCTTGGAGAGGAGAAGGGAAAAGGTTGAGCGAAAATTTGACAGAAGTTTCCAAAATCATGAGTGGCCGAGAAAGAGAATAGAAATGGAGAAATTTCTTGCGCTCATGTAAGTTTCAGGAACTAGAGAATGCGGTTTTAAAGTGTTTTGCAAATGAAACAAATGCAAGGGGAGGAAAAGCTTTCACTCGGCGAGTAGTTAGTGAATGGAATACGTGCCACTCCAATTGTAAAATAATTATAAAATTTATAAAAAAAACTCACACAGAATTATAAAATTAACAATTCAGAGCCGGAACCAAAAGTGCGGTGAGGTAGGTCATTTGAGGCATTTAAGAGGACGTAAGATGATTATTTTAAAATAGAAACAATGTTTAGGGTTATAGAGGTAGGAGAAAGGCAGATAATTGGCACTCAGTCAAAATGCTCAGAAAGCTGGTGCAGGTACAATGGGCTGTATGACTTCTTTTGCACCTTAATAGTTCTGTAATTGTGTGATTTATAGAAACTCTTGCCCAGCTAAACATATAAGAATGCCAACTGGTGAGAAGCATAAACTACCACATGCTAAATACTCTAAAAGAATAATAACAAATAATAACATGCCGTTCCTTGTTAACTTTAACAACAGAAACACTGTTAACAATATGGGAACTATAAGTTCTTGTGGACAAACTTAGAATTCCCAATAGGAGCTTCTGGATAGCTGGGGAACGCAAGCATAGTTATTTCCGCAAAAGTTGTAGTCATCCAATATATACATGCAACAAAAACATTGAGCTTTTGTTTGTGTGGCTCCTGTGTCAACCAAAGTTTACTTCCGATAATACGTTGTGTCGATTATTTAAAATCTACGAAAATAACAGGTGATGTGATGATTTCACATCCATTGTACGCCATACAGAAACTTAACAAGTAGAATAACATCTATTAAAATAACATAATGTATTGCAATATTCCCTACATTTCTGACATTTCTGTAAGTACTAAGTTAAACTGATTAATCTCCCCCGATTTCTTCATGATGAAACCCTGTCCCATAATGCCATTGGTGTTATACTAACTAAGATACAATGTGTTATTCTGCTAATTTGGAACTATATTTAGGCTGGCCTGTGATTGCGGATGGAGGCTATAAGCTAGCATTAGTCATATTTAATTGATACATTGAGATACATTGATAATTGGAATATTCTCACCAATTACAGGTTATAGTGAAGACACAGTCGTATTTTAAAATTCTTTTACAGTTACTTCACAAAGGATTATGTTTCCAGTATGATCACTGTATATGCTGACATGCTATTTTTAGTACACCAAATACAGATAACAGGCCAGAATGTATGTAGCTGGTGAAAAAAAAGGTGCCTTTCACACTTAAATTCCATGAGACTTTGCATTGGAAGTTGCTGTTCGTGTGTAATGAAAATGATGGATTGCCCTCTACAAAGCAGTGGAGATCTGTGAGAATAGAACATGCAATCGTCTATATCTATCACCAAGAATGATGAAATTGTAAAATAATTATAAAATTTAAGAAAATCATACAGAATTATGAAATTAACAATTCAGAGCCGGAACCAAGGGTTATAAATTGAAAGAGTGAATTCATCAAACAAGATAAAGAAAGCATAAATAAGAGACAAAGTAACATTGGGATTAAGACAGAGATGTAGACATAAATATTTAAGAAGTGTCCAAAAATTAGAAGTTGAATTAATGCAAATCAACACTTGTAAAACTTAATTTTTGGTATCTTTTTTCAAGATAAAGTCAACATCATTGCCGTTTTTAAAACTTGTTCCACGTTTATCAATGTGAGGATGATAGAACCGCAGAGTTAATTTAACCTTCAGTGCCAGATAAATTGTTCAGCTATAACTAAAGTCATCAAGCTGTTAAACAAAGGGATTTTGGACTGAAATGGACAAGCGCAAACTTTAGTTCAGCAAAGTTTAGTTTGTATCCATCTTGAAAATACAGAAACTTCACATATAGAACCATGGAAATGATACAGCACTGAAGGAGACAATTCAGCCCATCTTGTCCATGCTAACCCGAAGATACCTGGATGCCCTTTCTGATTTCATCCTCCTGCACATGGTCCATATCTCTGCAGCTTACAGCACCTAAGGTGCAGAACAAGGTACTTTTTAGAACAGTTTAGGGTCTCTTCCTCCACCACCAACTCAGACAGTGAATTCCAGACACCCATCACTCTCTTGTGTAAAAAGTGTTTTCCCTCATGTCTCCTCTAATCCTTCTGCCACTTCGCTTGAATCTATGACCCCTGATTTTTGAACTCTCTGCCATGGGAAATATGTTCCTCCTGTCTACTGTATCTATGATGCTCACAATATTGCATATCTCAATCATGTCATTCCTCAGCCTTCTCTGTTCCAAGGGAAACAAATCCAAACTCTTCAATCTCCCCTTGCAACTACAGTTCTCTGGCAACATTCTAGTTAATTTTCTTTGCACCCTCTCCAGACCAATTATGGCCTTCCTGTAATGTAGTGACCAAAACTATATACAGTACTCCAGTTGTGGCATCACTAGTGTCTCAGACAGTTTCATCATTCTATTCATATTTTGTATTCTATACTTCTGTCAACGAAGGAGAGCATTCCATATGCCTGCTTTACAACCTTATTACCTGTACTGCTAACTTTTGGGACCTGTACACTTGCACACCAAGATCTCTCACTTCATCTACCCCTCTCAGTATATTCCTATTTATTGTGTATTTCTTTTAATGTCTGAGCTCCCAAACTGCATTATCTCACACTTATCAGCATTGAACTCTATAAGCCACTTTCCTGCCCACTCCAACAACCAATCTGTGGCATCTGAGCTTACAGCTATCCTCCACACAATCCACCACACTGCCAATTTTTGTGTCATCTGCAAATTTCCCCAGTTGTACCCCAACATTCAAGTTCAAACCATTAATGTGTAAAACAAACAGCAAGGATCCCAACACCGAGCCCTGTGAAACACTGCTTGAAACAGCTTTCCATTCGTCGGACAGCCATCGACCATTACCCTTTGTTTCCTGGTATTAAGCCAACTTTGGAACCAATTCAACACATTACACTGCTTCCTATGGGTTTTTACTTTTTTGACCAGTCTGCCAGGCAGGACCTTGTCAAATGTCTTACTAATATCCATGTAGACACCAGCCACTGCACCACCCTCATCGATCCTGCTTGGCACTTCCTCAAATAATTCAATCAAATTCATAAGGCATGACCTTCCCTTAACATGTTGACTATCCCTGACTAGTCCATACCTTTTGAAGTGATGGTTTATCCGATCGCTCAGGATTGATTCTAACAATTTGCCCACCACCAAAGTAAGACTAACTGATCTAAAATTGTTTGGCATTTCCTTTGTACACTTATTAACAATGGAATCACATTTGCATTCCTCCAGTGCCTCACCTGTGTCGAGTGCAAATTGGAAAATAATCCTCAGAGCATCTGTTATTTCCTCCCTAACCACCTTCAACATTCTAGGGAACAATCAATTCAGCCCTGGCGACGTCAAATTTAAGGTGCAGAACTAGGTACTTTTAAAAACAGTTTAGGGTCGCTGCCTCCACCACCAATTCAGGTAGCAAATTCCAGACACCCATCACCTTCTTTGTAAAAAACATTTTTGTCATGTCCCCTCTAATCCTTCTGCCACTTCGTTTGACCCCTGCTTTTTGAACTCCCTGCCAAGGGAAACAGGTTCCTCCTGTCTACTGTATCTGTGCTCCTCTAACACTTTCTCTCTCATTATGATTATTTTGTCCATTATTTCACACTGCTGCCTTGGATTACTATATATCCACATCACCAATTCATTTGGGAATATGGAGACAAAAATTTCATTTCAAATTCTTCCCATATTCTCTGCATCTTCACAAAAATTCCCTTCTTCACATCTGATAGGTCTCACTTTTTCCTTAACTATCCTTTTGCTCTCTATGTACTGGTAAAACATCTTCAGATTTTCTTTTATCTTGCTTGCCCTCTCTTTGATTTACTTATTTCTTTTTTTTAAGCTTGATCCCTGTAGTTTCCATACTCCTCTAGGCCATCTGCAGAGTTGACGTTTTTGTAATTACCATTTTTCTGTTTAGTCTTCCCCTGTATTTTTCTAATCAACCATGGGGGTTTGGCAGTACCATTCTAATTTTCAGAGGAGATGTGTCTGCTTTGTGCCCTAAGGGTCTCACTTATTAGTGCTTCTCATTGGTTTACCTGTTTATCGTTAGCAGCCCTGTCTAGTTCACCTCAGCCCAATCACTTCTCAGTTTTGTGAAATTTGCCTTCCTCCATTTAAAACCTTTTACTCCTAATTTATCTGTCCTTTTTCAGAGTGATACTAAATCTAATCGAATTGTGATCACACTACGGTCACCTACTGTCACTTTACCCGCTTGCCCATCCTCATTTCCGAAAACTAAATTGACAACTGTATCTCTTCTCATTAGGTTTGTTACATATTGTTTAAAAAATTTTCTGGACAGAGTACATGAAGTTTTCACCCTCAATGCCCCATGAATTGTTTGTAACCCAGTTGATTTTGGGATAGTTAAAGTCTCCAACTATTATTGCCAAATTATTCCTTTATATACTTATAATCAAAAGTCCCAACCTTTATTTAAGCTAATATATTCAGGCCCGAAACGTCAGCCTTCCTGCACCTCTGATGATGCTTGGCCTGCTGTGTTCATCAGCGCTACACCTTGGTACCTCATATTCTTCAGCATCTGCAGTTCCTACTATCTCTGAGAAAATTCTCTGCAGGTTCATTGACCAATTGGATGTTTATGTTGCAACCGTGACATTTTCTGAACTGCCTGAACTAAGACTGAGTACTGTACACAGTCTTTCAGCTTCACCTCCTCCCTCTTTCATGTCAATCTCCATTTTCATCCAACTCCAAACTTATTTAGCCAAGAAACATTGAGATCGGCTCCCCTTTACAGGCTCCAAAAACAATGCTTCTGAACTGCACCGATACAGTTCACATATCCAGCTTCACCTGAGAGTGGCTCAGCCGATTCCTGTTTCAGAAATGTGACTAAAACTGCACCCAACAAAACAGAGCAGTTTTTAGTAACGAGATTAAAGTACTAATTTAGATTGAAGATTAGCCTGAAATTAAGTTTAATTACCTTTTACCCCTCGAAACTCCCTGTTTACACCCAACTCCAAAACATTCTCATTCAACCAAGCAAGACACACAATTCAGCCACTCTAAATGCATTAGAATTCAGAATCAATCAGCGAGATGCTATTTTCCCAAAGATAACAAAAGAGCAGCCATGCTCAGACAGCAATTTCTGGCTGATTAACAACCCACCTGTTCTCTGTATTATTTGCTATGAGATTCATGCAATTTTATTGTTGAACACCATTAATTTGGTCTTTTAATTTGGCAGTCAATTTCGGCCACTTTATATATAGCTGTGTATATCAGAATTTGGGGGCGACAGTACTGCACAACTAGTTGGTTACCTTGGACAGCTGGTTTGTGATGCAAAGTGACGCCAACAGCATGGGTTCAATTCCCATACTGCCTGAGGTTACAATGAAGGATTCTCCTTCTCAACTTTTCCCATTGCTTGAGGAGTGGTGACCCTCAAGTTAAACCACCACCAGTCATCTCTCTATAATGAAAGAACAACCCTATGGACAATAGTAACTTTACCATGAATGCACAATATTTGGACAATTCAGAGTTTATTTACTGTTCTATTTCTAACTGTGAGCGTGTGATGTGAAGTGTTCCATTCTTTGGGTCTATGACCCTCACCTCTATAAGGGTGAAACATGCTTTAGAGAAGAATTAACATTTTTGGGTTTTTCTGGAAGAGATACATTTTGTCTTTGCAACTTGGAAGTTAACTGTCAGTCATCAGTATCTTGTGTGTTATCTATGACAACACCCCTGCCAATCAGAATCCACTAGTCATCCAATCAGTAGTTTCATTACATTCAGAATAAATGGTGTTTTCTGTTTATGTTGCTAATTCTTGTGAATTGGCCAGATGAGTTGAAGATGAAAGGCTTTGACAAAATGGGGTTTTTTTTCAGCAATATGCGAGGACTGTGGTATCAAATCACTAATATTTGGTTCTTGCAAGTATTGGTCAGATGATATGAAAGATCATGCAGAAGTATCATGTATGGATTTAGGAAGACCAACTTCTCTGTCAACATTTTAATTTCGAATTTAGTACAGGTAAATTAAAATAGTCATGCATAAATGTCACTTAGTGTCACTTAACGTCTTAACTATCTGAAAAGCATTGAATTATTTGGACACAAGTCTTGACAAACCTAAAAGTCTTACCTTTTCAGTGGCATTATCATTGAATATTCTTAAATTTGTGTTTAGAGTGATAAAACTGGACAACCCTGCAAGCACTTTCCATTCCCTAATTCTGTATATTGAGAACCGTGACCAACATTATGTAGAAATCAGAGGACAAGAGAGTTTTTGTCACAGCAAGTATATCTCTGTTGAGAGCAAATCAAGGATGTGTCTGTTGGACCTAATGCAATATAAGAGCTATCTCATCTCCTCTCATTTAGGAGTGATTCATACTTCTGTAAGAATAAAATTTTGTTGAATTCTATTGTGTGTAATCGATGGGTTACGTTGGAAAGAATATTAAACCTGCCGAAAAACATGATGAATGTACCAGTGTTAAATGCAAATTGTCGGTGTTAAGATTGATGACCGAATTTGAACTTTATTAATTGAAAAAAAAGAACATGCTAGAAATTGAAAACACGTTCATCTGGGTCAGATATTAACCCACCCAGAAACCCATTCAATTGCACCAAGTTAAAATCAGGTTCTCAGTCAATTAAAGAAAGAATACATCTTAGTTGGGAATAAAACAGGATTTTCTTAACTTTTTTCTTCAATGTTTCTATTTCTGATTGTTTTAGTGATTGGGATCTGAGTTTCTGACCTATTAGACTGCGGTAATGACATCTGCAGCGTCCTTGTCAACCAGATTGACGCAAGTTGTGATGGCTGACTCTTTTCGAACTGGGCAGCGTGATTGGTGTTTCGTACAACATGGGATTTTTCCACAGAAATACATGTATATCCAGGGATTTGTACAACTGTTTAAATTCCCCAACAGCATGAGGATGGTGAAAACAGCACCTGTGAACACAGAAGAGAAATTAAATGAAGGTAGCTGTCACAAACGAACATCTCAGGTGAAGCTCTGTTGCCACTCTGGTGACATTAGCTAATAGTTTCAGATTGCACAGACAGACGTATGAGTGTTTGAATCAGAACCATGTCTGAATCTTGAGCACAACAATTTTCTTTTCATTCATTCAGAGGATGAGGGTGCTCCTGGCAAGGCCAGCATTTATTGCCCATCCCTAATTGTCCAGACAAGAGTTAAGCATCAACCTCACTGCTGTGTGTCCAGCGTCACATGTAGGCCAGACCCAGATAAGGATGGCAGTTTCCTTCCTTAATGGGTATTAGACGATAGGTGTGCACAGCTTTGCAGTCTTTGCCTCTCTTCTGAATGCAATTTTTTCACTCGTCAAATGCAAATCACATTTTGGAAATTTAATTTTTCCAACTTATTGATATTTGGAAACTAAAAGGTTCATTTCTATCCTCTCTATCATGACAAAGGAACTCTTCAGAGCTGGAGTTCCCCACAGCTCTGTTGAGTTTTATTGTTGCTGATCTGGCAGTGATCAATAGATGGCAATTTAACTCTGACTGTCTAACTTCCAGAAGTACCAGTTTCAGACCACTAAAGTACTGTAGCTGCAGCTAATATTTTTTCAGTAACACAAATATGAGCATTTTTCTTCTACACTGACAAATAATAATGCTATGTCAGTGAGTTTATCTTAGTGCTGTTTTCCACAAGTTGGCAGCGAAGAAATGCAGTGTTCAAGCTAAGGTAGTTCTATGCCATCACTGGCTACCGTGGGAGTAAATAATTCTCTTTTATGCAAACAAAACGTTTGAAAGGAGCAATCTCTTTCTTTGGGTCCTATTTCAATCAGTTTCCCTAGTCTGAATAGCATAGTGTGCTTTCAGACAATTGTACTTTGAGTGCAAAATTTTCAATTGAGATGCATCTTGAATTAACCATACTAAGGGGCAAGAGTTTGTAAGATCTCTGTTTGTTTACATTATAGGAAAGTTTGCTACATATTTTCTCTTCTGTAAGATTATAAAAAGAGTTTAAAGAATTGAACCATCAAGCCAGACACCAACCGGGCTTAGAGATTTATCATCATTTCCTTCATTGTCACTGGGTCAAAACTCCTGGAAATTGATGACTTTACGAAACAGACCACAGTTGTTCAAGAGGAAAATTAACCATCATCTTCTCACAGGCATCTGGGGAAGTGCAATAAGTGATGGCCTAACATGTAATGCCCATATCCCAAAATGAATATAGTAAAAACTCATGTCTGATCTGTTCATATGTTGATTCCACTAAAAGGAGCAAACAGAAGGAATGTAGATGCTGCCTTTCCCATGTTAATAATTGGAACTAAAGCAAACATTTCTTTCCCACAAATCTATAGAGGTGGTATGTGCACATTGCTCTGTCTTCTGCACTCAAACCCCAGTTAAAAAAACAGTAAATTCAAAGATTTGCTATTAATTGTTCCATAGATTATGTTCATAATTGATACCCGTGAAGTTAATTTCAAATAGCTATAATAGATTTATGTGCAAAGTCTCAGCGGCAGACTTGTCTGAATTATCCAGGGTTTGGAGATAAAGGAACATCTCCAAGTGCTGTATCTGCCCAGTTCATTGGAGCAGTGCTGAATGGAGATCCTCTGACAATCCCGAACCACCTACTGAGTGGTTTAATTTGTATTTATGTCTAAGACAGAGATAGATAGGTTCTTGGTTAGTCAGAGGATAAAGTTTGGAGGGAGAAGGCAGGAAGGTGTTGATAAACTTATTAGCCATGATCCAATGGTGGAGCAGTCTCGATGGGCTGAATGGCATAATTATGCTCCTATATCATATGATCCAAGTACACAATTACATTCTTGCAGTGCTTCCAACTGAGTATAGAATGTATATACCTGCAGTGGCGCTTGCCCCCAAGCTAGAGACTGCAGCACGGGAACCAGGCTGACACTCTTACGCACTGTTGAGGGAGGGTTAAGCTATCGGAAGAACCAAAACATAATTTGTTGGGAAAGCTCGGCGGGTCGAGCAGCATCCGTGAGGTAAAATCGGAGTTAACGTTTCCTCGGAACTGAGGAAGGGTCACCGGACCCGAAACGTTAACTCTTTTTTTCTTCACAGATGCTGCCAGACCTGCTGACCTTTCCCAGCAACTTCAGTTTTAATTCCTGATTTACAGCATTCGCAGTTCTTTTGGTTTTTATCAAAAGAACCGTCTGTTCTGTAAGTGTCAAACTTTACTGCCTCAGTCACGGGTATATGGGGTTGGGGGGCCGGGGGGAAGGTCCTTTTGGCACGAATGAAATATCAGCTCTCCTTCCAATACTTAACCCTCGACCAAGGGCAACGATAATCAGCCCTAAACTATGGCAGTGCTGGGATCTTGCTGTGCGCCAATTCCCTGCTCGCTCCCTGCATCACTGCACTTTAAAAGTCATGCTTTGACCCTGGGCGACTGGCAATGGCGAGAGGCGTTATGTGTCAATGCAAGTTCTTGTTCCCTGCAACCCCTCCGAACACCACACTGACCGAGGGATTGCCCAGCACGGGGGTGTGCCCACTTATCTGAGGGCTTCGCGTGGAAAAGTCATACACGGATGAAATTCCCACCAACGCGTGCTCGCCCCATGCTGGCATCGGTTTATTGAGCGAGTCGTGTTGGACTGAGGTTAAGTGGTGGGGAGTTTGGGAAAGATTTGAAGGGAGGCACTGGGGAAAGTAGAACCAATGTGCGCGTTGAGCGATATTTTCCTGGAAGGGAGGTGGGCTATTTGAGAAAATGAATGGCAGAACTCACCCTCATTGAGGTCACTGGGATACCAGGCGGTGCTAAGCTGCACTGTGAAGTAGGGAGCCCAACACAACACATAGGCGAGCACGATGACCACAGCCATTTTCACCGTCTTGTTCATCGCCTTTGAAATGCAGTTAACGTTGCTGGCTCTGGAATGCACTCCCTGGCTGTCTGTTACCTCGGGTTGCTGGTGAGTCTTGGTGTAAATGTTCAGTCGAATCACCGTGCAGATCTTGACCTGGCATATGGTGAGGACGACAGTGGGGATGAAGAAGATGGCCATGAAGATCCAGGTCACGTAAGCCTTGAGTCCCCAGGGCTGGATGAACTCGGCCCAGCATTGCAGCACCCCGGGGGCCACCTCGGTCCTGGAGAAGATGAAGAGTTGGGGGATGCTCAGGGCCAGGGAGAGGAGCCAGCTAGCTCCGATGGCCGGGTTGCAAAACGCCTTTCTCTTCTGGAAGGTCACCATGGGATAGCAAACGGCCTGAAAGCGGTCCACCGTCATCGCCACCGTCACGTAGGTCGAGGCAAACATACCGACCAGCTGCAGGTAAGCCACCGCCCTGCACAGCACATCTGGCCCAAGGAAGACCTCGGTGCTGTCCCAGATGAGCTGCGGGAGGACCTGGAAGACGGCGACCACCAGGTCGGCAATGCTGAGGTGCATGAGGAAGACGTACATGCGGCTCATTCTCCTTCTCCTGCTCCACAGGAGCCGGACCAGCACGCTGTTACCCACCGTGGCCGCTACAAAGATGATAGCCAGCACTGCAATCTCTGCTTGGGCCAACTGGTCGTCCCGCTTCGGGATGCCCGGGGACTCGGAGTCAGCTGTGGCGTTCGGGGAGATGTACCACCCGCTGTGGATCGCAGCCTCATTCAGGACCAGGGACAGGTTCTTCATCGCTTCTTGAGACAACTTTATTCCTCTAACTCGGTGTGTTTGTGAGCGCTGGCGACCCTTTCCTCCTCAGCTCGACTGTGAGTGCCCAATGTCCATCAATATGGTGTTGCAGTCCCCTCTCACCATCCGTGATGTTGCAGCGCCGGGCAGCTCCCTCCGTCCCTTCCTTTCACCCAGGGCAGGATGCCAGCAGCTCTGAGGACCAATCATTTTAGTGCCCCCCTACCCACCCCCACCTCGATTCTCTTCTCCTGCGGCCGCGAAGGGGTTTTGTAGACACGGCTCCGGATCGAGAGGAAATTTCAGAGCCAAGATGTACCAATCGGCGCCCAGAATGAACGGATAATTTGAAGCCCCAGGAACCTCACCTCGGTGTGGGCTGGGGGATATGGGAGGTGGTGGGGTGGGGGGAGAGGTTGGAAATCGCAGATTAACGGGAGAAGACGAAAGGATTGATTGGACACTAATTACTGTTGAATTTCGATCTCACTCCTGCTGATGAATCGTACTCCGGCAGGGTAGCTGGCAGTCCGTGGTTAGTTTCTTCTTCCCTGTGGGTTTCGCTTCCAATGCAGCCGAAGTGCTCGCAATAATGGCAAATGTACTCACTTTGACTCACGAAAGGTCTGCATTGTAATTTTCACGTCTGTGGAAACGGGGTTCTACTTGCGCAGATCGTTGCCACAAGTGTCCAGCTGTTTTCTGCTAAAGCTCCCCAAATAATGGAACTCGTATATCATCTCAATGATTGTGATCATTTCCTTGCTTACATTAAATTTTGGGAAATGAAAGTAAAATATTAACTGTGCGTGCGAATTGCCATTTGCCTTCATCTGTTTTACGCTTCTCTAATGCAAGGATTTATTTCCTTCTTCTTAAAGCTTTTTGGGCTACCATTGAGCTTCTGGACACATATGATTGCAGGGACACCGGCCTCAACAAAGTCGGACAAGGCGAGTGGGAATAATGGGCAAACGAAGGATGGCTCAAGTATTACCGAGGAAACAATTTGCAAAACTAAAACCTAGCAAGTGCAGATTAAAATGGAACAGGTTAAGTGCGTGTGCATGCATGTCAGACAGAATTTACAGTGGATTTGATTCCAATTAAGATAGGCTGGTGTCAGTCAGCGGGCACATTTGAGAGGATTGATTGCTTGTAACGTTATCACATTTAGTTCTTGGTCGTTTCTTTTCCCTCCCAATCCTGATCCTGTCTGCAGCAACCCAGCAAAAAGCAAACGGTGGGTCTCTTTGATTGACGGCGTTCCTCGTATTTCGATGAAAATAATTTTTTCCTTCTTCGGCGAAAATGAGAAATCCCCCAGAAATGGTAACCACAAACCTAGCATCGACTGGCACAAAATCCCCTCTGGTCCACTTATGTCTTTCGTACAAGGAAATCTGCTACAAAAACAAAGTTGCTGGAAAAGCTGAGCACGTCTGGCAGCATCTGTGAAGGGAAAAAAGAGTTAACGTTTCGGGTCCGGTGACCCTTCCTCAGAACAGTTCTAAAGAAGGGTCACCACACCCGAAACGTTAACTCTGTTTTTTCCTTCACAGATGCTGCCAGACCTGCTCAGCTTTTCCAGCAACTTTGCTTTTGTTCCTGATTTACAGCATCCGCAATACTTCCGGTTTTTATTAAGGAAATCTGCTACCCTTGCCTGGCCTGGCCTAGGTGTGACTGCACGACAACGATATGGTTAAGTCTTAACTGTCCTGTGAAATGACACGAGCAAGCCATTCACTTCAAGGGCAATTAGATAAGGGTAACAAATGCTGGCCTTACCAGCAATACCACATCTCATGAAATAATAAATATTTTTTTAAAAGTACAGAACTAGACAATTACTGAAAAAGACATACTTTGACAAGTGTTTTCATCATGTACTCATCAGAACAATTCACAAGAATATCAACATAAAGCAGAACGACATTTTATACTGTATGAGACAGTTGGCAAGTGAACTCAGAATGGTAGAGATATGACCAGGCAGAATGCACCCTGAGTGGTGGAGGAAGTAATCTTGGGGGCTGCTTTGTCCTGGATGGTGTCAAATGTCTTCAGTATTGTTGAAGCTGCACCCATCAGGCAAGTGGGGAACATTCCATCACACTCCTGACTTGTGCCTTGTCAGGAGTCAAGAGGTGAGTTACTCACTACAGGCTTCCTAGCGTCTATCCTGTTCTTGCAGTCACAGGAATTTTATGATTAGTTGAGGTCAGTTTCTGGTCAATGTTAACTCCCGGGGTGTTGATAGAGGGAGATTCATTGATGGTGATTCCATTGTATGTCAAGAGGTGATGATTAGTTTCTCTCATGTAGGAGAAGGGTATTGCCTGGCATCTTGTGTGTCCAAATGTTACTTTTCACTAGTCAGCCCGAGCTTGAATATTATACAGGTCTTCCTGCATTTGGATGTGGACTGCATCAGTATGAGGACTTGCAGATGGTACTGAGACTGTGCAATCATCAGTAAACATCTGACTTTATGACAGAGGGAAGGTAATTAATGAAGCTGATGAAGTTGTCTTTGAGCTGAGGTGACTATTTTCAACCATCAGAGCCATCTTCCTATGTGCTAGATACAACTCCAAGCACCGGAGAGTTTTTCCTAATTCCTAATGACTCCAGCTGTGCTACAGCTCCTTGATGCCATATTCAGTCAAATGCAGCCTTGATATCAAGGACTGTCAATTCCACCTCACCTCTGCAATTCAGCTCCTTTGTCTATGCTTAGACCAAGGTTGTATTGAGGTCAAGTGGCCTTGGCAGAACCCAAATCAAGTGTCAGTGAGCAGGTTAGTGCTGCTTGATAGCACTGTTCATGCCACTTTCCATCACTTTACTGATGATCAAGCATAGACTGATTGGGCACTAATTGGCCAGGTTGTATTTGTCCTGCTTTTTGTGTACAGGGCATACCTGGGCAATTTTCTACATTACTGGATAGATGGTATCAGCATTATAGCTGTACTGGAACAGCTTAGCTGAAGGTGTTGAAAGTTCTGGAACACAATTCTTCAGGACTATTGCCAGAGTATTGTCAGACACCATAGCCTTTGCAATATTCAATGCCTCCAATTGTTTCTTGGTATCATGCAGAGTGAATAGAACTGGCTGAAGATTGGCATTTGTAATATTGGGAACTGCTGAAGGAGACTGACATGGATCATCCACTCGGCACTTCTGCCTGAAGATTGATGCAAATTCTCAAGCCTTCTCTTTTGCACTGATGTGCTGGGCTCCCCATAATTGAGGATGGCCATGAGTTGTTTAATTGTGCACTACCATTCATGACTAGATTCAGGATTACAGAGTTTAGAACCAAACTGATGGTTGCGGACTCACTTAGCTCTGTCTGTTATTTGCTGCTAATGCTGTTTGGCACATCTAAAGTCCCATTCTGTAGCTTCACCAGGTTGACATCTTATTTTCAGGTATGCCTGGTGCTGCTCGTGACAAGCCCTTCTGTAATCTTCATTGATCTCTTAGCTTGATGGCAATTGTAGAGTTGGGAATATGCTGGACCATGAGGTTGCAGATTTTGTCGGTGTATAACTTCCATGTTGCTGATAGCCCACAGTGCTTCATTGAGTTTTGAGTTGCTACATTTGTTTGAAGTCTATCCCACTTAGCATGATGATAGTGACACATGACATGATGGAAGGTATTCTAAATGTGAAGACAACACTTCATCTCCACAAGCATCATGCACTAGTCATTTCGTGTACAGAAGCAACTGTGGCAGGCAGATTGGTGAGGATGAGGGCAAGTATGTTAATCCATCTTGTTGGATCCCTCACTACCTGTTACAGACCCAGATTAACAGCTATATCCTTTAGAACTTGACCAGCTCATCAGTAGTGGTGTTGCTGAGCCACTCTTAGTGGTGGATATTCAAGTACCCCACGCAGAGTGTATTCTGCATCCTTGCCGCCCTCAGCACTTCCTCTAAGTGCTGTTCAACATGGACTAGTCCTGATTCATTAGCTTGGGAGGGGAGAGGACAGTATGTGGTATTCAGCAGGACGTTTCCTTGCCCATGCTACACCTGATGCCGTGAAATTTCATAGGGTCCAGCGTCAGTGTTGAGGACTCATAGAGCAGCTCCCTTCCAATTGTATGGCACTGTGTTGGCACCTCTGCTGGGTCTATCCTGTTGGTAGGATAAGACATACCCAGGGAGGGTGATGGTATTGTCTAGGATTTTGTGTGAAAGGCATGATTCTATGTAAAAGACGCTTTCAATTTTTGCATTTGCCCCCACCCCCCCATGTATATAAGGAACATTTTGCAGGATCAACAGGGCTGCGCTTACCATTGTTGTGCCCAGTGCCTTTTCTAATGCCAGTTGGTCCATCCAGTTCCATTCCTTTTTCCCTTTTGTGGGAGCTGATCCAACTGAATGGAATGCTGGGCCATTTCAGAGGGCAGTTAAGAGTGAAGACTTTGCTGTGGGTCTGAAGTCATGTGTAGGCGAGACCAGGGGAGAATAGCAACCTCCTTCCCTAAAGGATATTTGCGATTGAGTCTTGGATAACTTAATAATTCAATCTCTACAGTTAAGAATTCCACAAATTCATTGCCTCCAAGAGAGGAAATTGCTCCTTGTCAATTGTAAATAGTTGATCTCTTTCTTTGAGATTATGCCCTCTGGTCCTAAATGCTTCTAACTCTCCACATTTATCCTGTCAAACCCTCTAAGAATTTTATATTTCAACAAGGTCTCCTCTCATTTTACTAAATTTCAATGAGTACAAGCCCAACTGACTCAATCTTTCCTCACAAGAAAATCCCTCCAGCCCAGGATCAACCTAGTGAAACTTCTCTGGACTGTCTCCAAAGCTAGGATTTTTTTTCTTTGATAAAGGGACCAAAACTGTTCATGGTATACTAGCTGTGGTCTGACCAGTGCCTTGTATAGTTTTTGCCAGACTTCCCTAATTTTCGTACTCTTTGAAATAAAGGCCAACAATCCAGTTGCCTATTGTGTTCTGTTGATTAACCAATGATTCTCATATTGGTGGTTGGAAAATGATTGGAGAGAATTCTTAGGGGTAAGATCTATGCGCATTTGGAAAAGCATGGTCTAATTAGGGACAGTCAGTATGGCTCTGTGCAGGGCAGTTCATGTCTTACTAATTTGACTGAATTTTTCAACGAGGTGACAAAGATGATTGATGAGGGTACAGCAGTGAATGTTGTCTATATGGATTTTACTAAGGCTTTCAACAAGGTCCTTCATGGTAGGCTCATCCAGAAGTTTAAGATACATGGGATCCACCATGACATGGCCACTTGGATTCAGAATTGGCTTGACCATAGAAGGCAGAGGGTAGCGGTGGAAGGGTGTTTTTCAGGATGAAGGTCCATGACTAGTGGTTTTCCACAGGGATCCATACTAGGACCTCTGCTGTTTTTGATATATATAAATGACCTGGATGAAAACATAGAATGATGGGTTAGTAGGTTTGTGGATGTCAAGAAGTTCGGTGGAGGTGTGGATAGCATAGAGGGCTGTCAAAGGATACAGTGGGATATAGATCAGTTGGAGATATGGGCAGAGAAATGGCAGATGGAGTTTAATCAATGTAAGTGTGAGGTACTGCACTTTGGGAGATCAAATGTTAAGGAAAACTATACTATTACTATTGATTTTATTTTCACGTGTACTGAATACAGTGAAAAGCTTTGTTCACGAGCAGTACAGGCAGATCACAGCAAGCAAAGGATGTACAGATCTAAAAGACATAGAGGCATACAGATTCCATTGCAGGCTATCTTATGTGAGGATAGAGTCCATTCAACAGTCTGATAATGGCCAGAGAGAAGCTGTTCCTGAACCTGCCTGTGTGTGTGCTCAGGCTTTTGTATCTTCTGCCTGATGGAAGAGGTTGTAAGAGGTCATTACCAGGGTGCGATGGATCTTTGATGATGTTGGCTGCCTTTCCAAGGCAGCGAGCTGTGTAAATAGAGTCCATGGATGAAAGGTTAGCTTCTGTGATGGTCTGGGCTGTGCACACCACCTTCTGCAGTTTCTTAAGGTCCTGGGCAGAGCAGTTGCCATACCAGGCTGTTATGCACCCAGACTGTACGCTTTCAATGGTGCATCTGTAGAAGTTGGTGAGGGACGTTATGGACATGCCAAATTTCCTGAGCCGCCTGAGGAATAAGAGGCATTGTTGTGCCTTCTTGGCTGTTGCATTTACGTGGGAAGTCCAGGACATTGGTTATCGTCACTCCAAGGAACTTGATGCTGTCCACCCTCTCAACCTCAGTTCCGTTGATGTAGATGGGGGCGTGTTCACCTCCTTTCTTTCTGGAGTTGATGATCAGTTCTTTAGTTTTGCCAACATTGAGAGATAGATTGTTTTCATTGCACCATAGTATACAGTTAATGGCAGGACCCTGAACAGCATCGATCTTGGCGTTCAAGTCCATAGTCCCTGAAAGTAGCCACACAAGTAGATAGGGTGGTAAAGAAGGCATATGGCATGCTTGCCTTTATTGGTCATGGAATCGAACACAAGAGTCAGGATGTCATGTTGCAGCTTTATGAGACTTTAGTTAGACCACATTTAGAGTATCGCATTCAGTTCTGGTCGCCACATTACAGGAAGGATGCAAATGCTTTAGGGAGTGTTCAGAAGAGGCTTACCAGGATGCTGCCCGGATTAGAGGGTATGAACTAGAAGAAGAGGTGAGAAAAACTTGAGTTGTTTTCTCTGGAGCAGAGGAGGCTGAGGGGAGACTTGACAGAAGTCTATAAAATTATGAGATGCATAGATAGGGTTGATGGTGAGAATATTTTTTCCAGAGGTGAAATTTCTAAGACTAGAGGCATGCATTTAAGGTGAGAGGGGGAATATTCAAAGGAGATATAGGGGGCAAGTTTTTTACACCGAGAGTGGGAGTCTGGAACACACTACTGGAGGTAGTGGTAGAGGCAGATACAATGGGGCATTTAAGCGACTTTTGGATAAGCACATGAATATGCAAGGAACGGAGGGATATGGACCAAGGGCAGGCAGAGGAATTAGTTTAACTTGGCGTCATGTTCAACACACCATCGTGGGATGAAGGCTTGTTCCTGTGCTGTACTGTTCTATGTTATAGCTAATCATCTATCTAGACTGACATGCCAGCCCCAACATCAGAGGCTCTTATTAAGAAACTCCGAATCTACCTCTGCTGGTTTCTCTTTACCTATCCTGCTTGCTACTTCCTTAAATAATATCAATAAATTTTTCAGGCATGATTTCTTGTTCGTGAAACCATGCTGACTCTACTTGATTATATTATGCATTTCCAAGATCATTTCTTGCTTTTCATGTGGTCCATTAACTAAGCCTTTTCTTTCCTGCCTGTCCTTCCAAAAATTCACAAACTCCTGAATGTTTAGTTCTGACTATGATATTCTTGTAACCAAATGTAAATAATGGCTATAAGATCGTACAATTAACCTCTATTTCCACTGTTAATCCATTTATTTTGTTCCAAATACTCTGGACACTTAAGAGCCTGTAATGTTACATTTTTACTGCATATTTCCCCTTTGACCCTACGTTTAATATGCTTATAAACTCTGATCTTCCTGTCCCATTCTGCTTATCTATCTAAATAACTGCTCTGCAATGCTGTTATATCCATTTGGTTTGTAAACCAATGTTTCCCTTTTCCCAAAGTCTCCTCCCACTCCCCCTCGTTTAGTTTAGAATCCTCTCTGCAGCCTTATTTATTTCATTTACTAGGACACTGATCCCAGCTTGATTAAAATGAAGCTCGGGCTAACGGTACTGGTATCAGTGCCCCACGAAATGAAACCCATTCCACCCAAACAAATCTTTCAGCCACACATTTAACTCCTTGATTTTATTTACCTTATGTGAGTTTGCAGGTGTCAAGGGTATTAAACCTTAGATTATTACCTTAAAATTTCTGTTTTATAATTTAGCTCCTAACTGTTCAGACTTTCAGCAATATCTCCTTTCTAATCTAGTCAATATCACTGGTACCAATGTAGACTGACAACCGGATCCTTCTCATCCCCTCCCATTTCAAGTTCCTCCCAAGCCCAAGGAAATGTCCTTAACCTTGGTGCCAGGCTGACAACACTGCCTTTGGGACTCATGCTTACTGCTCATGGAACAGAATCTATCCCCTTAATTATACTGCTCCCGAACACCACTACAATTCTATTTCCTCCCCCACTAGAATAGCTCCCAGCACCACAGCGTCATTACCAGTTGGCTCAACTTCCTTGCAGTTCCCACTCACATCCACACAGTTTGCAAAAGTACAGCAGCTGTTGGATATTTGCAGGGACTCAGGTACCTTGAGAGTTCTCTTGAATACACCTGTATCCCCTGCAATAACAACATCCTGTCCTTGATCAGCAATCATATTTAAATTACATCATTTTAAGGGGTATGACCACATCCAGGAGAAAAGTATCCAGGTAACATTCTCCCTCCATGATTTGGAGCAATGTCTACTGCTCAGTCTCCAGCTCATTAACTTGGATGTAAAGTTGCTCAAGCTGCAAACAAACTGTAGAAAAGAGAACTATGGATCACTTTGATGTCCAGCAGCTCTAACACCACATCTGACCTGTCGTCTCTATCATATTTTGTTTTTTATTAATCACTCTGGTATCCAGCTCTTTATGCATTAAGAATCTGCACTCTTTACACTTTATTGTTATTTTTTATGCTCAGGTATCAATTTTATTCCTAACAAGTTATAGGAAGGATGTGGAAGCTTTAGAGAGGGTGCAGAGGAGATTTACTGGGCTGCTGCCTGGACTGGAGGGCAGGTCTTATGAGGAAAGGTTGGGGGAGCTAGAGCTTTTATCATTGGAGCGAAGAAGGATGACAGGTGACATGATAGAGGTGTACAAGATGATGAGAGGCACAGATAGAGTGGTTAGCCACAGACTTTTTCCCAGGGTGGAAATGGCTATCATGAGAGGGCCTAATTTTCAGGTGATTGGAGGAAGAAATAAGGGAGATGTCAGAGGTAGGTTCTTTACACAGAGAGTGGTGGGTGCGTGGAATGCACTCTCAGCAGTGATAGTAGAATCAGATACATTAGGGACATTTAAGCGACTCTTGGATAGGCACATGGATCATAGTAAAATGAAAGATACGCAGGTTAGTTTGATCTTAGAGTAGGATAATAGGTTGGCACAACATCATGGGCCAAAGGACCTGTACTGTGCTGTACTGTTCTATGTTCTAAGCAATTTGTAAGAACAAGACAAAAAAAAGTGCTTGAGAGCTGAACACAACTGAAGACCTTATTTAAACTTAAAAGACTACAAATACCACCAGTCAGCTACTTTGTTTCAGCAAAAGCAATCCAATACCTCTCTCCTTCCTCTGCTTAACTCCTTGAGATGCTCTGCTCCGAAGTTTTTTGTAAGCCACACTCTCAAGTACTAAATTATATATCATCATCATTGGTGGTCCCTCGCAGACAAGGATGACTCTCTTCCACTCTCAGGCCAAGTCCATAGGTGGCTATACAGACTGATGCAGCTTCCACTGGCTGTGTTGTACGTGGGCAGAAAGTGGTCGTGGGAAGGGGTGTGTGGGGCATTGGTGTGGCAGCGTGCTCCTTATGCTGTTTTTGCCTGGCTTCCGTTTTCTTCCCAACGACAAGTTTCAAGGTACTTAAATGCCTTCCTGGATGTTCCTCCTCCACTTTGGAAAGTCTTGGGCTAGTGATCCCCAGGTTTCTGAGGCCTTGAGCTTATCAATGAAGCATCATGTCTGTTCACCTGAGGATCCCCTTAAATGTACTTAAATACTTATATATCTACTCAAATATGCACCCAAGAAAAAGGCGCTTTCTGAATCAGTTAATGAGGATTCAGTTTAATCTAGTTCTAAATTAGGCTGCTCCACCAATGGAACCCTTGAAAATAAACCTACTCAAATAACACAATTTACTGAATTTAAACTCCTGATTTCACTTTAAAGCCAACAACATACTACAAACTAAATTAAATGTGCATGAATTAAACATCTAAACATATCTAGACAACAAATGCACACACTCAGTTGAAGCTAACATGACTGTTTCAGAGCACCATTGCGAAGACTAGCTTTCAATTAATTGAATTCAAATTGATTAATCACCTATCCAGTCACATTACCACTATATGACCACCTTATAATGAATGCATTGGATGTTGAGATGTTCCCATTAATGGGCGACTCTCAAACTCGGGGCACCATTACAGAACAAGGGGATACTCACTTAAAACTGATGTGAAGGAATTCCTTCTCAGAGAGAATAGTGAAAGTCCGGAATTCTGTACTTCAGAGAATTGTGGAGGCTAGATCATTAAAAGTATTTAAAGAGGAGAATGTTGTCTGGGTCTTGCTGCACACTGATAATGGACTGCTACAGTTCTTTAGTTATTGATTCTTTGCCTGTCATTGTGAAGAAGTGGCTAGGTGGCAACTGACCTGTGAATGGACTGATACCTGAACTTGTACATGACTTTCCCGTAGCTCAAATAGTCTGTGCTTCCCTTTACATTTTCAGCGAGCATTAAAACTAAGCATTCTGCACGCTGTCTTCTGCGCAAGCATGTGTTCAAGACCTGTTTATCAAGTAGCACTGCCCTGTTAGCATAAAGCTTCTTGCTCTTGGAAAATAAATTATCCAATAATTTGAATGAAACAATTTAAGTAAAATGGCATTGAGGGCTCTTTGTACGAGAAAAAATGAATTAAATTAATTTAAGCTAGCTGACTTACAACTACTATGAGTAAACTGTACGACTGGCTCAAAACCAATAAGTATACTTAATTCAAATTTGAATCTAAATTTGCAGATTGTGTGCAGCCTCTTTCTTCCTGGTCAGATTGTTAAATGAAAAACAGCTTTGTAGGTTGGGTATATTGACCAGGTGATGTTCTACACCAATGCAGATCAGAATAGTAATATCCTCAGTGTCCAAATGAAGTCAATACAAAAGATAACGTGGCCATTTGTGATGGATAGGTGATTAACATTTCTAGGTCTTGTTTCTTTTTCATTTAATTTTAATCCTTTCAGCCGCAACACTCCACTATTTAGATTAATCTCAAAGATTCCGTTGTTTGATTCAAAGAAAGGCAGGCTGTTGTGGACAATATTCCTCTGTCAACCTATTTAAACAAGAAAAGGATTAAGCTGACATTCCTTCGTATTGGTGCAGAATGGCTGTTGTGTTTACCTATTTTATTGTTATTTGTATTGTGAAAATACCATAAAATGGGTATTACTCGCCACAAAAAAGCGCCATTTAATTACATAACTTTGTTCACTGTTTTTACATATAATTTAAGATAAGTATTTTTCATTCATTCTGTAGCTCTTGGGTTCACAAAGCAGTTACTGCCAAAGACTGAGGCCTGCCCAACTGCTGAGATCAGCTGAGATATACAAGGTGTAGAGCTGGATGAACACAGCAGGCCAACCAGCATCAGAGGATCAGGAAGGCTGACGTTTCGGGCCTAGACCCTTCTTCAGAAAAGCTGAGATCAGCTGCTACAATTGCCAAGGACCAGGGGCTTCTCGAAACTGCCTAGGACCAGGGCCTGTTGAAACCACCGAGGATCAAGGACCTGCTGAAATCATTGAGGATCGAGAGCCCGTCGAAACCACCGAGGACTGGGGCCTACCAAAACTGACGACGACCGGGGGCCTGTTTAAACTGTCAAGGACCAGGGCCTGTCAAAACTGCCAAGAACTGGGGCCTGTTGAAACTGCCAAGGACCCACCAACCTTGCCGAGGACTCAGAGCTGTCCTACCAAAACTGCTGCACCTCAGTCGCAGAAAGGAGATGAATTTGGTACAAAAGGTGAGACTGAAAGATAATAATAATAAGAAATAATTTAAAAAAAGGATGCGGCCTTTTAGCCAAAAGAGAGTGGGGTGGTTTAGGAGCACGAAGACTACCTAACCTGCTGTCTCTGCCATTTATTTTACTGCACTGTAAAAGTGTTTTGAGATTATTTCATATGATGAATTAAATTCATATTTTCTTCTTGCTAAGTCAGGCTTCTGAAGAATATATTTGGTGAGTAATATGTTTTCATCACTTTTTGTATGGCTGTGAAAAATGAATGACTTACAGCTATCAATGAAAGAAACTCAGCAGTTTCTATCTTTGCTGTTTGTAGCAAATTATGGTGTATCCTGACAAGGCAAATTCACAAATGTTTCAGTCCTCTCACATCCCATGGTTGTTAGCGCTCAGCAAGCAGAAGTGGTTTTCTTGGCTTGGGCATGACATAGGACAGAAGACATTAATGTATCAAAAGAATTTCTGTATGGTGAGGTATGGGCAGCCAAAAGAGTAGTAGGTCACCCAAAGCTCTGCCTCAAAGATATTTACAAGCATGACACATGCTCAATGTTGGTTATCACACTTGGGAGTCACGAGCTGACGACGGAGGAAAATGGTGACAAGGCCTACTCATCACCTCCAATGACCAGTGGCTAGCATGACTTGACAACAGACACCAACAGCTGAAAACATTAAACCACAATGATCCTTGGTAGATTCACGTGTGGCACTTGTGGCCGAATCTGCATCTCAAGGATTGGAATCTTCAGTCATCACCAGAGATTCAACACATGAAGGCACCTCGTCTGTTTGAAATGAATTGCTTGCTGATTGTCCATCATCTTGTGCATACTAAAGAATGTCAGCTGAGCTTCCAGTCAACCTGCTTCATTGCCAGTTGCTGTTTACAGCATACTTTCTGATACTTCCTACCAATTACCGAAACACTGTAAAACATTTCCTAAACGACAGGGGAGTCATTCAAGGCTGCTGAGGTGCTGAGCTGAATTTCTTATGCTACTTTCAATGAAATGTCCGTAAGTAGCTAAACTTAAGGCCTTTGAACTGATCACTTCACCAAAGGTGGAAATACCACAAAGACTCCAAAAGCACTGAACTGTACTTATCTGCCTAGAAAGTCTCACTTCTGCAACGTTCTTCACCTTTCTGTTTCACTGAATGTTGTGATGTTCAGTATAACTGTTATCACAACTGGAAGAGGAACTATTCGGAATTTTATTTGCCCTGAGGTATACAACAGGCCCTTTTTCGTAGAGTGGAGAATTCAAGGCTTTTGAGGCAACAAACAAAAGATAGGAAGGAAGAATTTCACTATAAATAACTTTGCTTTGAGGGACAAAGATTTCGAAAAAGCTAATATAGCAGAAATCTTAAGATTTAACTGTATAAGGCTGTGACACTATATTTTTAAACCGCATCTCTCCAAGAAGGTCTGAGGCAATATCCTCAGAGCAAAGAGTTCTCAACTCAAGAAAAAGATTTGTATCAGAAATCAACCAGTTTTGCCAAAAAGGTGTCCGAGCAATTTGCAAGTGCTATTACCCTAGAGTTAAAAGGGAACAAGAAATTTCCCTGTCTAAGTCTGGCTTCTTTCCAACTTTGTTGTACAAACAATCTCCAAATATTCAACGATAGAAGCTATTGGACCAGTTGGAGTCTGACTTCAAGTTTTTGACTGTTTCAAGTAGGAAAGTAAATCTTCAAGCAAGTAACAGGTCTGCCAAGTTAGTGGACTGAACTTTCTTTTTCTTTATAAATATCTTTTATCCATCCCTATCTATACTTTTATCTATAAAAGTGTCTTTTCTCTCCCTATTTTTAAACATTGTCTGTATTTTATCTGATAACTCTATCACATTTGTAACTTAGTAACTTTAGCAATTGTTTTACCATAAATCAAATATTGAACCAGGGTGCAAGGGAGAATACGTCTCCACATCTCCAAAAGAATATTATAGGACGTCTTACATCTGCCAGAGAGGGCAGATGGGATGCAATTTAATGTGTCAATCAGAAAATAGGGCACCACCAACAGTGCAACACCGCCATGACTAAAAGGTAAGAGCACAAACACTAAACCCTAGTTGACACAGAAACACATATGGTGACTTGTAGTAATTCACACTTACCCAATACATGCTGCTCGAGGTTAGCTCTGGTGAACCAAATGCTCAAATTTAAGACTCTAATCACTGAATAAGATCTGAGCAGATACTATTGAGAATTTGATATAGTTAGATTTTTAAAAGTGGCAAATTAATTAAGACCAGGGGTTGTATGCTGAAACATTGGAATATTTTTTCATCTACTGACAGCGTTTGTTTTTTCCCCACCAATGCTGCTGCAGATGGTAGCTGCTCCTGCCAGGAAATCGGCTGTCATGTAATGTCACGCTTGTCTTACATCATCCTTGCATATCCATTCTAGCTCATCTGCAACTGTTCAGTGACATCCGTCATCCATCTATGCCTTGTTCAACCAATCTTTGTGTTGCCCTCCACGCTCTTGAACACATCTGAGGCTCCTAAATACAGTCATCACTGGGATTGATTCATAGTGTCAAAGAGTGATCCAGCATGGAAACGGACCCTTCAGTCCAACTAGTCCATGCCGATCAAGTTTTCCAAACTAAACCAATCCCATTTGCCTACATTTAGCCCATATCCCTCTAAATCTTTCCTAATCATGTACCTGTCCAAATGTCTTTTAAATTTTTGTAACTGTGCCTGCATCTACCACTTCCTCTGGCCATTCTTTCCACATATGAACCACTCTCTGCACGAAAACGTTGCCCCTCAGGTCCCTTTTAAATCTTTCTCTTCTCACCTTAAAAATATGCCCTCTAGTTTCGGACTTCCCTATACTAGGGAAAGACCTTTTGCTATTCACCTTATCTGTGCCCGTCATGATTTTATAAACGTCTATAAGGTCACACCTCGACCTCCTATGATTCAGTGGAAAAATGTCCTGGCCTATCCCGCCTCTCCTTGTAACTCAAACCCTCCAATCCTGGCAACATCCTTGTAGATCTCTTCTGCACTGTCTCCAATTTAGTTATAATCCCTTCCCATCACAGGGTGGCCAGACTATACACAGAAGCTCCTTATATCAATGTCCTGCACAACTGCAACATGACATCCCAACTCCTATACTCAGTGGTCTGAGCAATGAAGGCAAACGTGCCAAGTGCCTTCTTTACCAAGCTGTCTACCTGTGGTGCAACTTTGAAAGAACTGTGTACCGGAACTCCTAGGTCTCTCTGTTCGACAACACTACCCAGAGCCGGACCTTCTAACTGTATTTGTCCTCCCCTTGGTCTTCTTACCAAAAATCAATACCTTACATTTGTCCAAAATAAACTCCATCTGCTGCTCCTCAGCCCACTGTCCCAATTGACCAAGATCCCTTTGTAAACTTAGATAACCTTCTTCACTGTCCATTATACCACCAATTTTGGTGGCATCTGCAACATTACTAACCATGCTTCCTAAATTCTGATCCAAACAGTTTACATAAATGACAAACAACAGTGGACCCAGCACTGATCCATGTGGAACACTGCTGGTAACAGGCCTCCAGTCCAAAAAACAACCCTGCACCACCATTTTCCTACCGTCAACCTAATCTTGTATCCAATTCAATCTCCCTGAATCCCATGTGATCTAACTTTACCAATCAGTCCATCATGCAGAATTTTGTCAAAGGCTTGACTGAAATCCAATTTCTACTGCTCTACCCTCATCTATCTTCTTTGTTGCATCCTCAAAAAAACTTAATCAGGTTTGTGAGACACAATTTCCCATCCACAAAGCCATGTTGACTATCTCTAATCAGTCCTTGCCTCTCCAAATGCATATAAATCCTATCTGTCAGCATTTCATGCAACAACTTACACACCACTGATTCAGGCTCAGCAGTCTGTAGTTCCTAGGCTTCTCCTTGTAGCCTTTCTTAAAATTTCCGTCAGGTTGGAGCGGAGTAGGACGCTCCAACCAGAGCCCTTCCGCTCCTTCTGTTTATTTCTTGTTTCCTTCCCTTTTTTTCCCCTTGGTTTCTCTTTTTCTCCCTCTTTTTGGTGTTTTCCCCCTCTTGATGTTCATCTCCCCCATGGCAGGTCTTGTCCTGGTCTCTCAACAGGTCTCAGCCTGGTCTCTCAGCAGTTCATGGTGGCTGTCAGCCTGGTCCCTTGGCAGCTCGTGGTGGGTACTGTCCTGGTCTCTCGGCAGCTTATGGTGACTCTCTGCTTGGTCCCTAGGCACTCGTGGTGGGTCCCGGTCTAGTCTCTCAGCAACTCTCAGCCTGGACTCTCGGCGGTATGTCAGCTGGTCTCTCGGCGGGCTCACGGCAGTGTCTTGGCTTGGTGTGCGAATGGATCCTGCCCAGGCATGTTCCCGAGGCACTGGGGGAGATTGGAGGGGCAGCAGTTTCAGCAGCAGAAACAACATCTGTGGCAGCGGCATTGGGAACAGACAGATGAGGTCTCCCCAGAGAGCAAGATAAGCGGAGAACTCATCAAAGACTGTTGAACTTTTAGCTTATTCCTGTATTTTCATAGTTAAACTACGAAAGACTTAAATTTAAACTATTACCTATTTCTTTATTTTCTGCTATTCTATGAAGTAATGCTTAATTTTTTAACTCTCGTTCCTCTTACTACTTTGTACCTAAGATTTTTTTGTACCTAGATACCTTGGTACCTAAGATGGCGCTATGTGAGGCAACATTTTACACTTTTCATTGTACTCTTGTACTCGAGTACACGTGACAATGCAATCTAAAATCTAAAGGCACAACATTAGCCACCCTCCAGTCCTCTGGCACTTCACCCATGGCTGTAGATGATATAAATGTCCCTGTTAGGAGCCCTGCAATTTCTTTTCTGGTTTCCCACAATGCGCTGGGATACACCTGATCAGGTCCTGGACATTTATCCACCTTTATGTTTTTTAAGACCTCTAGCACCGACTCTTCTGGACTGTTATCAAGACATAAATATTTATTTCCCAAGTTCCCTAGCCTCCATATCTTTCTCCACAGGAAATACTGATGTGAACTATTTGTTTAGTATCTCTCCCTTCACCTGTGGTTCCTGACAGAGACAACCACATCCTCCACACGGTCACCATTGGGTCTGAATTTCTCTTATTCTCCACCAGGTCATCATAGGAAGCGATTCTCCCAAATCCTCCACCCAGCCAGCATTGTCGTGATTGGAATAAGGGTCAGCCAGCTGGACCTCCTAGAATATGAGTTCCCCGATTGGGGCTGTTAAGCTGGTCCAAACAAATGGGTCTGGCTAACATAGAGCCATAGCATCATACGGCATGGAAACAGACCCCTCAGTCCACCCGTCTGCGCCGACCAGACATCCATATCATCCTAGTCGCACTTGCCAGCATTTGGCCCTTATTACTCTGAACCCTTTCCATTTCATGTAACCAAATTTTACCCACCTGCACCACTTCCTCTGGCAGCTTGTTCCAGACATGCACGACCCTCTGCATGAAAAAGCTACCTCAAGGGTTTTTAAAATCTTTCTCAACTCATCTTACACCTATGCCCTCTACTTTTGGACTCCCCCATCCTAAGAAAAAGACCTTAGTTATTCACTGTATCCATGCTCCTCATGATTTTATAAACATCTATAAGGTTACCCCTCAGACAATAATGCTTCCGGGAAAAAAGTCCCAGCCTATTCAGCCTCTCCCTACAACTAAAATCCTCCAGTCTCAGCAACACCCTTGTAAATCTTTCCGGCATCCTCTCCAGTTTAACAACATCCTTCCTATTAAAGGGTGACTAGAATTGTATGCAGTATTGTATAAGTAGCCTCACCAATGTGTCAGGGCTAATGACAGTCTGGTACCTGACACTGAATGAGGCAGTACTAAAGTCAAGGATTGTTCGTGTGTAAATAAAGGGTGACTTGGTGATGGATATCGGCCTCTGTGGAGTTATTTCAACTATGGAGAACGACTCCCCCACATCCTCCACCTGCTTACCATGAAGACTGACCCACATAGAGTCATACAATCCGAAAAGATCCAAACAGTCCGTGCTGAACATAATCTCAAACTAAACTAGCTCCACCTGCCTCCTCCAACTAATCACCATGGTGACTCCCACACACCCCACCTGGTTACCATGGAGACTGACTCTCCCTCACCTGCCACCTGGTTACCATTG
>JAHRHZ010000020.1:52948049-53104895 GCA_024137785.1 Ginglymostoma cirratum | reverse complement strand
AGACTGACTCTCCTACACACCCCACCTGCTTACCATGGAGACTGACTGTCCTGCACACATCACCTAGTTACCATGGAGACCGACTGCCTTCCTCCCTCAGCGGTGATGTCACAGCCGGCTGATGGGCGTGGCCGGCCGGAAGTCCTCCCCGTCTGTGATTGGAGGAGGCCTGTTGATTCGGGCCAATAGGACAGTGTGATTGACAGGAGGCGGCTCCAGGCCCAGGCCGCGGAGCTTCTGGCAGTTTCCAGCGGCAGGAGCTCGCTGCCTCGGCCTGGTCGGTTCGAGGAGGCCGCGCATTCCCCATAGGAACGACCCGGGACGGGGGAGGTCGGGTGGTGGTGGGACGTTCATGATGTCCGATCATCGAGTGGGTAAGCGATTTGTCTCGGGCCTTTTTCGAAGGGAGGGAGGGTTAGTCCGCAGGCCCGGGCGGATTTGCTGCCCCTGACCCTGTCAGTGCTCTCCTGTTCCCTGGAATTGTCACACATCAGAGTCTCCGTCTCCTCTGCAAAATCCCCCGAGCCGCTCCCCGTTGCCCGGGTAACTTCCAGCCTCTGCCCCCAATGTTAGTTACCCCCCTGCTCAGCGGCGGCCAGAGGCTGCTGGTTCATTGCTCTTCGGGGTTGACGCCGTACCCCGTCCAAGCGCTGTCCCTCCCCCAACACCTCCTTTTTCTCTTCACATCACTTCGCTGGCCTGACCGAGCTCGCCGTATCCGTGAACACCTGCCGCCTACATTTTTCAGTATCACTGCCCCTAAACTGCTGAATGTAAAACTTCCCACCGCCCCCCTCCTCCCGCGACTCCATCCCTGTCTCTGTGATCAAACATTGACCCCTCCTAGTTTTAACGGCTGTAGTCCCTTCTCTTCCCCCCCTCCCCCAGTCCATCAGTGTAGAGAGTTTTCACTGCCTCTGCAGTTCCTGTTGTAGAGCAGCTTGTCTCTGATCTTGCCTCCCAAATTACGAAGAGGCTTTGTCTCCTCTCAAGTTGAAGCACACCTTTGTTGCAGTTCATAAGACTGAAGAGCAGAAGTAGGCTATTCGGTCCATCGAGGCTGCTTCTCCCTTCCGCGAGATAAAGGCTGATCTGATCAGTCTTCACTCCATTTTCCTGCCTTTGCCCCACTGGGTAACCACTGCTCTGAGATTAAGAGATAAAAGGTACTGCAGATGCTGGAGAATCCGAGATAACAAGCATGGGGCTGGATGAACACAGCAGGTCAAGCAGCATCATAGGAGCAGGAAAGCTTGACGTTTCGGGCCTAGACCCTTCATCAGAAATGGATTAAGACTTCTGGTTCTAGACTCTTCCCAAAGGGGAACAATCTCTTAGTATTTTTGCTGTCAAGGCAGTTAAGAATTTTGTGTATTTCAGTAACGTCATCTATTTTACCCTTTTGAACTACAGTGTGAACAGGTGAACTCAACCTCTCCTAATAAAATCATTCCCTAGTTGAGGTAACAGAGTGAACCTTCTCTGGTCTGTGTCTATATTCTGTATATTTCCACTGATAAAGGGACCAAAACTTTTCATAGTATCTGAGCTGTGGTCGGATAAATGTTTTGTTTAGTTTTAGCAAGAGCTCCCTATCTTTATACTCCATTTCCTTTGAAATAAAGAGCAACATGCTATTTGCCTTCCTTATGACCCACTGAACTGGAATGCCAGCTTTTTGTGAAGGTACTGTGTACAGTTCTGGTTGCCCTGCTATGGGAAAGATATTATTAAATTGGACAGGGTTCAGAAAAGATTTACTGGGGTGTTGCTGGAACTGGAGGTGTTGAGTTACAGGGAGAGGCTGGATTGGCTGGGAGTTTTTTTGCACTAGAAGTCTTTTTGCATTTAAAAAATATTCAGCTCCTGGGTTTAGGCCCGAAATGTCAAGTTTTCCTGCTCCTATGATGCTGCTTGACCTGCTGTGTTCATCCAGCCCCATGCTTGTTATCTCAGCTCCTCTGTTGTTTCTGCCAAAATGCGTAACCTTACATTTTCCCTCATATTCCAATAGCACATATTTGCACGCTCACTTAATCTATCTATATCCCTTTGCAGACTGTGTGTATCATCATCGCCACTTGCATTCCATCCATTTTTGTGTTGTCCATAAACTTGGCTATAGTGTTTTCACTTTCCTCATCCAAGTCGATTATATATTGTAAATAATTGTTGTGCCAGCACCTAACCCTGCAACACTCCACTCATTGCATGTTGCAGTCTTGAAAATGCTCCCCATGCCAACTGTGTTTGATTAGTTAGCCTATCTAATAATGCTAATATACTACTCGCATAGCCTTGAACTCTTATTAAATAGCCCTAACAGACTGATTCAAATGCCTTTTGTAAAAAACTTCTTTAATTCTTGGTATTCAGACTTCTGCCCCTGCCACAGCATGGGAATGGCTTTGATTAAAGTCACACATGATGTCTCCTGTCACTCAGACATTATTGATACTTATCATTTTCATTTGCCTTGCTGCATTTGACGCCCGATGAGGTCAATGCATGTCTCATTTGGCTTCCATGCACGCAGGCCTGAGAAAGTAGCCCTAGTGGTTCCATATCTCCAATTGCTAGCCCCCCCCCCCCCCCCCCTGCCAAAACACCAATCCCTACTAACCAACCACTCACATCCCCCTTTGGTTTGGGAGGGGTGTTGAGATCTATCTCAGTGTCCTAACTGGTACACTTGTTAGTCTGGTTCAGACAGCTTATTGAGCACATTTCTAGGAATTAAGGGGATTGTATTTTGCTTTTCATAAATTTTTAAAAATTACTTCTGTTTTTGGGATGATGTTTGAGGTGTATCATCAATATTTCTCTCTTTTTTTATTGGAAACCAATTAACAACGAAAATAGCCACAGCCTTCAGTGTGAATGTATTATATATTTGATATGTTTACCCTCGTGTAGCAACTTTGATCATGCGCAGTATAATGGAGATCCAGATTTACCCTGTTGTATTAGAGGTGGCCACTTATTGAAGAGTGTTGAATCTGTGTCAGGGGAAGATGATAGCCTTGGTCTTCCCAATGTTTAACTCTCAGAAATTATTGAAGACTAGATGTCAGCAAAGTAGCCTGAAATCACAGAAGCCATGGTCGAAAAATAGACTAGGCTGTTACTGGAAAAGGGGGAAGCTAATATTGTCTGTAGATGATGGTATAGATGAGGAGCATTGAAATGAAGGATAGGTTGTAGAATGACTCCCAGCGTGATACCGGGAAGATGCTTTGACTGTGATCCGTTGATATGTGAATGCATCAGTATTTTGAATTTGTTTTGCTTCCTACAATCAGATTCAATCAAGCATTTGCTGCCTTCAATGTTTTTCTTCATAATCTCAAGATATTTGAACTGTAAATTGCTGGTGAATCTCTGAACTATGGAAGATGACTTATAATTTTAATTCTGTTGACAATTTGACTGGATTCAGGATTCATCTCTTGAAAAGGCTGCATTTTTGTTGACTTTTATAAACCAGTGGAACTTTGCTGTCATTGTTCACTGATCGCAATCTTATGACAGCATCAAACAAAAACAGAAATCGCTGCAGAAACTCAGCAGGTCTGGCAGCATCTATGGAGAGAAAATAGTGTTGATGTTTCCTGTCCAGTGACCCTTCTTCAGAACTAGACATCTGGCTGGGGTGGATTTGGACCAGCCTCCCTACCTTGGGGATGTGGGGCTGTAGATTGGGCGTGCCCTCAGGCAGCAAAAACTCAAGGAGAAAATGACATTCGACTCTACTGCCTGTTGTGGTGATCACTCCATATGTACTGTGACTCATGAAGGGAAGGGCCACACTCTGGCAGAGTTCTTTGAGAATGAGTCAGGCTGTTGGATTCATAGCTTACGGCAATTGAAAGAGGAAAGTCTTAAAGTGAGGGAAGCTTTTTTATAAACGTATCCCAAGTATTTATTATTTTGCAAGCATTACTGAAGACCTGTTCCCTCTAGAGTTCCTGTTTATTGTTCAGTGTCATCAAAGCCAGTGTTCCATTTCCCTTGTTTGAGGAGCATGAGATGTGTGCCTGAAATGTGAACTAAACATGTTGGAAATGGTCTGAAAAGGTGAACTCTGGTTTCCCTTTGGGGTGGTTGTCAAAAGGAGTTCCAAGTTATTCTGTTCAGTGACCTGTTCTGAATTGTTAACATTTTCTGTTACTATGTTTAATACTCTATTGTTTACAGTCTTGCTTCTGTACCGTGCTTGTATTTTTCTTGTTCAATTCAACATCCGGAATATGGAGACCAAAGCACATGATCTCAATGCAAACCAGAACCTCAGATTGGTTTCATTAGGCTTCAGTGCTTTTGTAGAAGTAAAGTTAAAGTCGCCATAGTTAAGTTGCTCCAGTGATAACGCTGAATATAAGTTTGCACGTTTTAATCCCCTTTTAAAAAACAACCAGAAAGCAGTAATCCATGTGATGTAGACTGTAGTGACACGCTGTCATTTGAGAGGGAGAGAGAGAGAGAGGCGACTGACGGTGGTTTAAATTCAGATGAGGGGAGAGATTGAGAAGGAAAGTCCTCAATCTCAGCCGGTTCAAGAATTGATCCCATGCTGTTGGCGTCACTGCATTGTAAGTCAGCTGTCCAGCCAACTGAGCTAACCAGTATGAGTTGAAGTAATCAATTAAGTATATGATGCTTTTTTGTCACCAAATTTCTTATGACTGTCTGTATCAGTGCAAAGACTTGTAGCATTTCATTCAATGTATCCTTCATTAGAGAGTAAGGACTGCTCAAAGTGCTCTGTCACCAAACAAGTTACAACATTTGTAATTGTACCGCTGGGTGGTATTTGCAGTTCAAAAAGAGGTATGGTAAGTAAACTTTGTATATCAAGCACATGCTGGTGAATATCTTACTGGCAGTGCTGATTATGTGCATTCTGAACCTCCGCAATGGTATAAGAGCCAGGTTTGAACCTTGAAAATGGAAACCCAGCTGAGGCTGTTTTTCTGCACTAAGTTTTTTGTAAGTTTCTGATGTGAACTCCTATCAAGAACCGGGTTGAAATTTTGTTTTGAGCAATTGAAGCTATAAAAACAAAGTATCCAAGCTCTCAACCGGTGAGAAATCTAGTTTGTAGCCAAAGAAAAATATGTCTTGCATGTAAGAATGTTAGTATATTTCAAACAAGCTGATTTGCAGTGGCCATTTTTCAATAAGAGCTTTCCTTAATTTATCATCGGGCAATTGGTACACACCATCATTAACAGTGGTTCAACTGTCTGAGTTCTTCAGTGACCAATCATCAACTAATGTTTGTTCTTAAGGATTGTTACACTGAATTACAAAATGTCCTTCCACAAGGGAGGACTTCAGCAGTCTGCCTAAGACAGAAATGACTTAATACTGTGTTGCGAGAGTTGAGTTCAGTAATGACATGGATTGTAATGGCCGGCACCTTTGAGAAGGGAGAATGTCACTGCAATTTCAGTGAAGCAGAATATTGTGTGTAATTCTTGTGTCAGCGTGAATGAGATCAGACATTACAATTACAGCTAGTTTCGGCTCAATGGCACAAAGTTCAGATATCTTTACGTACAGGCTTTACCCAGTGGTGAGAGTATTTTGAGTTTTGTTTTAAAACATGAGAATTTATTGACTTGATATTTTATTCTTTTTCCCTTTATTGGTGCCAGCATATTAAGTTGCTCCAGTGTTTTGGTGAACTTAAGCTCACATGTTGTAATCCTGTTAACAAAACAACCTGAAAGCAGTGATCCACATGCTATTTTTCTGTGATTTCAATTGGTTTTAAATACAAAGAGAATTTTCATTTTTGTTAAAGCTGTTTTGTTGAGACCGTTCTGTTTTATTTAAATAAAACTATCCACAATTGATATTTGTTCTATTTTTCAGAAACGGATCGCAAGACCAGGTGATGTACAAAGCACAAGATCATTGTGGAAGCTCTGCAGCCTCCCAGTTACGCCTGAGTTTGCATCTTGAAAAACCTATCTGTGTATTCCATATGGTGCAAAACCTTCAGTTAGGTTGTTATCTAAGACGACAGCTCACATGAGACTTGCTGTGCGAATAGATAATTCGAAACATTTGAGACTATTTCATTGAAACAGAAACCACACAGTTAAAGAGGGCCTAAGCAATCCTCATACACATTCACTGAAAATAGAAACAAAGACGCATAGCATTTAATAGAGAACTAGCTTAAAAGCATAGACTTTGTTTTTTTCCTGCACTGCACAACAGTACCTCTCCTCCAAAGGGTTTAGCCCCCTGAGGCATCGCATGTCGCGAATCAAGAGCACTTTAGACTCTGTGTCAAAAGCCGTCAGTAACACACACACTGAGCTCATTGGGAAACTTGTACGATTGAAACCAACTCTAAGTATCTCGGAGAAACTTTCAGAAACCCAGGTAGGGGTGCCACGTGAAAACTCAAGGAAAGGAACCACTTCCAAGCCTGGTCAAGTTGAGGATGCTTCAGATCTGAACCGGTTAATAGAGAATTCCGTCCACTCAGTTTCTACATCTTCTCTTAGCCTGGAACCTGAAGATAATTCAAAGGAACCATCCGGTAACTGTGATAAAGAGAATGATGGAAGACCAAATCTTTTCCACATCAGCTATATTGCTACAAATTTTGGAGAAACATATAACTTTTTGGCAAACCATATCAACAGTTATTTTGGGAACACAGGGCAGACAGATATAGAGAAGCAAGATAAATTTCCTTCGTGTGGTACTGGGATTGGGACAGATCCCACATGGACAGCATCTTTTCAATCAAAAGACGATGGAACAGTCAAGCAAAAGATTGATCATGTAAATACATGCAGTGCTCAGACCACTGTGCTTGGCGAATCTCCTCCAACTCCATCTACAAAAAAGAGTTTTGCTAATTTACTTTTATACCCAACAAACAGTGTCCAAGCATTTGTGGATACTTGCTTTGGCAGTTTTGTCCCCAAGCTGCGTGTTGAAATGAAGGAGAATTCTGAAGTCAAGAATAAAAAACAGAAGGATGTAAGTGCAGGCAAAGATGTGGAGCAAGCTAATGAGAAAGAAACCAAGCCAATGGATGATAAAGCCAAGCATCTGAGTCTTCAGCGAGAAAAGGTAATGCACTGAAGTTGCTCCACTTCATCCATACAAAATGATTTTCTTTATCTCGGGCCTGATGATGAAGCCTAAAGGTTGCCCTCTCATTACTGTCACCTTTCTGTAATTTTGATTTCCAGTTTTCTTGCTGTACTTTTTAACCTTTAACATTTTTAGCATGAATATTGTATTTGCTAAACTACTCAATTTACTTTTTCATGATTTGTGAACTGGAATATAAAGGCTTGATTGCTCAATCAGTCTCTATTTGCATAGTAAATGTTTTAAATAACTAAATTCAGTTGTCACAGAAGTCAGATGGGTTCTATTTGGGTTACATAATCGCCACAAAAACATACATGATTCTCCAAAGCTAACAATTGAAATATGCGCACAGGTCAAATTTCGGCTTGTTTTACATGGGTGACCACTCATTTATTTTGGACAAACATTACTGACTTGTCTAACGCCCGTGAGACTGAGACTCACACGGCCAGAAGCAAATAAGGGCCATATTGGCTATTCAGTCATCATTCACGCTCTGATGGATAGGTGCCCGTCTACTTGCCATACAGTTTCGCTTACATCTGGCATCGCAGGTTGAAGATTCATTCTATAATCACCCTCAGCTCCAAAAAGAATATGATTTCCTACCACTACACCCTCTTGGTAACCCCCACCCCATGAAGTTTAATCGGACTTCAAATGCATGACTATAATGTGAATTGATACACCCCAAGTTTGATGATAGCATGGAGAATTCAAGGCTCTTGATTTTGGAAAAAAATATCCGGATGAGTCCATCTGCACCTAGTCCAGCATTTTCAGGATTGTTTCTTTCATAGAATCCCTACAGTGTGGAAGCAGGCCATTCAGCCCGTTGAGCCCATACTGACCCTCTGACGAGCGTCCTACCCAGATTCACAGCTCAACCCTATCCCTGTAATCCTGCATGTCCCATGGCTAATTCACCCAACCTACACATCCCTGGACACTACGGGATAATTTACCATGGGCAATCCACCTAACCCTATCCACATCTTACGACTGTGCAAGGAAACTGGAGTACCCAGAAGAAACCCATGCTGACGTGGGAAGAATGTGCAAATGCCACACAGATGCCTGAGGCTGGAATCAAATCCAGGTCCCTGGCGCTGTGAGGCAGCAGCGCTAACTGCTGAGCCACGATGCTGCTCTTTGTTGTTTTGATCAATCTTGTTATCGCAATGTAATTGCGCCACTTCTGTCGCACCAAAGATGTTATCTAACTGCAGCATATATTTCAGTGCTTCATTCACTGTAAAAAGAATTTTACAACTGTTATTCATATGAACTTTTAAATCTCATCTCATGGACGGCACTACTCCCGTGATCACTCGAGAGGGATGATTCTGCTCGGATTCATCCATGAATGAAATAACTGAAGTCTCTATTTGCAACAGTAAATGTTTTAAATAACTAAATTCAACTGTCGTATAAATCAGATGGATTTTACCACAGTATGATACATCTGCCTGACCAGAGCTAAGACCGATTTTAAATTTTGATTACCAAAGAAGTTCAGCTGTAGTGTGGTTTCAGTTCTTGGATCCCACCTTCCATTTTATATCGGACTTCCACGATAGTTACTGTAGTTGTTGTTCTGGATGATCATTAGATATTCTGAGCTCCGTTCAGTGGATGGCATGCTCTAAGTTATAAGATTGCAGGTTTGAGCTCATAGCCTTGTCTTATTAATTGAATGCAGTGATACTGAGTACTGTATTTGTGGAGAAATCCAGGAATCTGCTTGTAAAGGTAATCATTCTAATCAGAATAATTCTGTTCTGTTCAGACATGTTATGAAACATATTTGTGGCAGGTGGTACTGAACCTGGTCCTGCTGGTGCAGAGGTATGGCCGCGACCGCTGTGCCACAAGACTCTAGAGTAAAGTGGACACAGGTGAGAGTTGGAAGGGTGGTGGGGGGAAGGGGGTTTGGAGGTTGGTGCTAATGATGCTGGAGTGACAGTGTACTCTAAGAGGCAGTAGTCCTGGAGCAGGATTTGTGCAAACCAGAAGCATTCCTAAATGATTCTGTAAAAATAGTTGCTGTTGGTACGAGGAAAGCGGTTATGGTCCTCAACAGAATAATCTGTGTGGGTTCATAAGGAACGATTTCTAGTGTTTTAGTGTAAGCTAGTTCCCTGGCACCTGCTATGCCATGGTGGCTGTCAGCACGGCCTCTGCATTCAACCCTGTGGGGATTGGAAGATCTTTGTTTCCTTTGTGGCTGGGAAAAGCGCTTGAGACCATCAATGTAAGATAGTCACCAAGAAATACAACGGGGAATTTAGAAAAACAAGCTCTCCACTGGAAAATGGGATTACTGGGTCATAACGATAGCGGTAGCAATCTGTCTCTTTATAGCCCCTCCCATGGTTTTGGCTTTCTTGTGCGTGGTGGACTCTGTCATTTTGGTTCAGCAGACAATTCAACTTTTGTTTCTAGCAATAAGCCTAAAATTTTCATGTTTAATGATGTCAACGTTTCATTGACCAGTATTTTGATGCATGTGGGTACATTTCTCCATTTAACATAGTTTTTTTTCTGTAATCAACTCTATTTGCTATGAGACAATGCATTGACTTAACTCGTTTTGAAGGATCTTCAGCTGTTCCTGTGATTTGATATTGTCTATGACTTTGCTTGATTTGCTTAACTTGAGATTGTCACGATTTTTCAACATTTTAACTTGGGTAAAAATACGGAATAAAGTTACGTGACCAAGATCTCCCAAAGTCCAAGAGAATTGCTGTGACATGTTTTTATCTCTCTAGTCATTGCATTATACCTCTTTTTTATTTCCCTTTCTAGATCATCGCTAAGTTCAGTGTAGACAACCGGACAAGAGCTTTGGTGCAAGCGTTACACAGAGCCTCGGATGTCAGGGTGTATATTAATCGTGTTGAAGAGCTGAATTACCACCTCCTGGAATTTCCAGAAACCCGGGCTGTGGCTGTCAAAGTAAATGAGAGGCTGCCATTCTTCTTTGTTTTATTCAAATGAGTTGGTTGAAATTTGCATTGTGGGACTCTTTGAACTCCAACATAAAAGAAACCCTGTAACCCCACCCTCCCAATGCCAATGCTGCTGCCACCACCACCACCAACTCATTGCTTTATTCCACTACACACCAGGGAGGAATTGAACACGAAGCCATTTCCCATAGGTGCCAAATATGCACTAATTGACCTCCTGTGGCATTGTACATTGGGTGTTGAAACAAACTATAGTATTGATTCCAAGCTGGATACTAGCATGGTTGGAAGACTGGTAAACTAATAGAAGGCAGGGAGTTAGGATAAAGGGTGCATTTTCAGGATTGCAATGTGTAACTAGTGGTCTGCCGCGGGGATCAGTACGGAGGCTGCAATTATTTACAACATGTATTGATGACATAGATGAAGAAAATGAATGTACTGTATCACATTTTGTGGATGGCACAAAAATAGGTGGGAAGGCAAGTGGTGATGATAAGAGTCTGCAGAGGGATATAAGAAGATTAAGTAAATGGACAGAACTTGCCAGATGGGGTGTAATGTGGGACATGTGAAGTTTTGCATATTGGCAGGAAGAAGAGGAGCTATATCTATATATGGGGCACACAGACAGCTGCAGCCCAGAGAGTTTTGGAAGTCTCTTGCATGACTTTCAAAAAGCGTACAAGTTCAGTTGGTAATAGGGAAAGTAAATAGAATGTTGACCTTTATTTCAAAGGGAATCTGGCACAAAGATAGGGAAGTCTTGCTAAAACTATGCAAAACACTGGTCAGATCAGACCAGAGTAAAAAGCTTTGGGTCCCTTATCTCAGGAGAAGATCATGGAAACCTCTCAATGTGCAAGTAGGCCATTCAGCCCGTCAAGTCCGCACTGACTTTCTGAAGAGCGTCCCTCCCAGACCCACCCTATCCCTGTAACCCTGCATTTCCCATGGCTAATCCACCTAGCCTGCACATCTTTGGGCTGTGTGAGGAAACTGGAGCACCTGGAGGAAACTCACACAGACACGGGAAGAATGTGCAAACTCCACACAGACAGTCACCCACGGCTGTGAGACGGTAGTGCTAACCACTGAGACACCGTTGGGTGGGCCTGTACTCGTTGAAGTTGAGATGAATAGGAGGCAACCTTATTGAAACATACAAGATTCCTGGGGTCTTAACGGGGAAGATGTGGAAAGGTTGTTTCTCCCTTGTGGGAGAGTCTGGGACCTGAGGGGATAAACTCAGAATAAGGGGTTTATTTTTTTTTTTTAGTCTGTGCTGCTTTGCCTTATCAAAAATTCTAATAAGTTTGTCAGGCATAATTTCCCTTTCGTGGAGCTGTGCTGACTCTGCTTGATCGTGCTATGTATTTTAAGTACTCTGCTATTATGTCCTTTGTAATTGACCAACATTTTCACAATAGTACGTTAAGCTAACTGGCTTGCAGTTACTTTATTTTTGTCTCCTTCCTTTTTATAAATAATGGCAATTCTCCATACCTGTAAAGACTGTTGGAAGATAGCTACTGGTACATCTCTAGCTACTACTTTTCATATTCTATGATACATCCCATCAAGTCATTTCTATCCCATTTTCTGGCAGTTAGCCAATAGCCATGGATGTTTCGAGTGTTCAACTTAGTTCTTAAAAGTCTTGAGGGTTACTGCCCCTTTTTAGGCAGCGCGTTCCAGATGCCCAGAACCTTCTGGTTGAATAGTTTTATTTTTGTCCCTCCAACCCTGCTCCTTGCCTTAAAACTGGATTCCCTCCGTTATTGTTGCCTCTGCTAAGGGGAAAGGTTTCTCTTTACTTGCCCTGTCTCAGCCACTCAGAACTTTGTACACCTCAATCAGATTCCTTCCCGGCCTTCTCTACTTTAAGGAAAATACCCTCAATTTATCTGTTTGTTGTATAATTGTATAGCATGGAAACAACAGACTGTCTTGTCCAACTCGTCAATACCAACTGATATCCTAAATTAATCTCATCCTTTTTGTCAGCATTTGGCCCATGTCCCTTTAAACCCTTCCTATTTATGTGCCCATTCAGATGTCTTTTAAATGTTGTAACTGTACCAGCCTCCACTATTTCCTCTAGCAGCTCATGCCATACACTCATCATCTTCTGTGTGAAAAAGCTCCCCCTGAGGTCCCAATTAAAGCTTTCCCCTCTTATCTTAAACTATGCCCTTTTGTTTTGGACTCCCCGACATTGGGGAAAATACCTTGGCTATTCGTTCTATCCGTGCCCCTCATGATTTTATAAACCTCTATAAGGTAACCCCTCAACCTTCTACTCATAAGTCCCAGCATATCCAGCCTCTCCTTATGACTCAAACCCTTCGGACCCGGTAACATCCTTGCAGAAGTTTTCTGCACCCTTTCCAATTTAATATCTTGTTTCTCTTCGTAGCTGAATCACTCCAGACCCGGCAACATCCTGGTGAATCTCTTCTGTTCCCTGTCCAGTACATTCACATCCTTCCGTTAGTGTGGTGACCAGGATTGCACACAGTGTTTCGGCTGTGGCCTAGCTACTATTACATATGTAGTTCCATCATTTGCTCCTTGCTCTTATATCCAATTCCCTGATTAATAAAGGCAACTATCCCTTAGTGCCTTAACAATCTGCCTGTCCTGCTGCCTTCAGGAATCTATGGTCATCCACACCAATGTCCTTCTGATCCTCCGTACTTCCTAGGGTCCTGTCATTAACTGTGTACTCCCTTGCCTTGTCACCCTTCCAAAATGCATTATTTCGCACATCTCTGCATTGTTTCATTTTCCACTGTTCAGCCTGTCTATAACATCTCATATCCAGGGCTATAACATCCCATAGTCTAAGTGGAGATTAATCCTACCCCTCTGATTTTTTTTTTTCTTTTTGCAGTGGATTCCTTGCCACAGATGTTATTATCACCAATCTGTAGTTTCCTGGTCTTTTTATACCACCTTTTCTTGAATCTTGGTGCCACGTGAGCTGTCCTCAATCCTCTGACACCCCTCCTGTGACTAAAGAGGATTTGGAAATTAATGACTGTGCCCTTGCTTCCTTCATCTGGGCCTGGGGATTTAGTCACGTTCAAGTCTGATAAAACCTCCTCCCTGTCATGCTAATTCATTCAAATATATAACAGACACCCTCCCTGATTTCTGCATCCACCTTGTCCTTCTCTATCGTGAATGCATATGTAAAGCACTCGTTTAAAACCTCAGCTAAAACCTTTTTTTAAAAATTCATTTATGGGGTGTGGGCATCATTTATTGCCGATCCTTAGTTGCCATTGAGAAGGTGCTGGTAACTCCCTTGTACCACTTCAGTCCATTTGCTATGGGTTGACCCATAATGCCATTAGGGAGGGAATTCCAGAATTTGACTTAATGACAGTGAAGGAATGGCAATATATTTCGGAATCAGAATAGTGTGGCTTGGAGGGGAACTTACGGGTGATTGTGTTCCCATGGATCTGCTGCTTCTGCCCTTCTATATGGAAGTGGTTTTGGTTTTGGAAGGTGCTGTCTGAGGATCTTTGAATTTCTGCAGTGCATCTCGTAGATAATACGCACTGCTGCTACTGAGCGTCAGTGGTGGAGGGAGTGGATGCTTGTGGATTTCGTGCCAGTCAAGCAGGCTGCTTTGCCCTGGATGGTGTCAAGCTTCTTGAGTGTTGTTGGGGCTGCACCCATCCAGGGCAAGTGGGGAGTTTCCCATCACACTCCTGACTTGTTATTTGGAGCTGGTGGTTGAGTGTTGGGGTGTCAGGTGAGTTATTAATGTAAAATATTAATATGATGCAGATACACTCACTAATTTCAGTTCAAATTATATGCATTTTATATTTTAATGTTCGAGCTAATGTGAAAAATATCAAGCTGGGATGACAATATGAAAACCTGACTGGCTGTGCAAGAAATCAAGGGGAAGTGAACATGCCCCTCAGAGAAAGGGAAGGGAAATAAACAAAATTGACAATACCTGTAGAGGAAGTATTGTTTTAAACTTTGTTGATGAGTCCCTTGTTTGCTCAATATGTGTTCACATACATTCAGGCCATGTGATTCCAAACTGAGAGGACTCTTGAGTGCTCCGTGATGTGGTCAGAATGTGCAACCACAGTGTGAGACGTGGAAAAAGCGCATTGAAAAATGAACAGATAGGCATCATCCAGTTGATGTGGGAAAGTTGTCTAGAACTTTTGAATGGAATGATGACTGCAGGTGACATTCTAAACACTGTGTGCAACTCTCAATTATAATTGCTGTCACTAGGATTTTGATAAATTATAATTTGAGAGTTGTGGGTCAGCTGTTTAGTTGAATGAAAGCACCCAGCAGTGTACTTAATTAAATCTTTTGTCCTTTCTTAAAAAAAAAAGTTGAGTCTTGTCTTGAAATTGACGTTTGAGCTTCATACTGGCAGGGTAAAGTGCCAATGGCTACAAGAACTGCAACTAGTGCACATGATCATCTGAGTAATATGTAGTGATCAAACCAGACTGTTAGAGTAGAATCAAGCTGCACATGTTCAAATGTGCTTGATTACAGTCTCTTACCCCACTCCTCCTTTTTCACCTTATTACAATGTTCAATAACATAGAGTTTCTTCTCCCTCATGCTGGTCCAACCTCCCTGCAAATACATCGGTTTTAGTTAACTCAACTTTGGTGAGTTCCATATTTGTGCTACTCTGCTGAGTAAGGTAGGTTCTTGCTCATTTGATTTTTAATTTAGTGGCCTTTAGTTTTCCTTCCCATCCATGAGGGACAATGCTTGTGCCAATTTATCGGAACCTTTTCATAAGTTTCCAGATTTCAATTTGGCTGCTTTTGGCCGTCTTTTCTCTGGTAGAAAGTCCTTTGGTTCACCTTTTGGTGATGGATACAATCTTGCATTGTGGTGTCACATTTGTAAATCTATTTTCCATCTTCTCCACTGTCTCTCCTTATCATTAAAATAATGAGCAGAACTGTACATGGTACTCCCAATATTTGACATGTATTTAGCAAAGCTATTTTGCTTTTCAATTCTAGAAATAAACGTAGGAACTTTGATTGCTTTTGTTATGTCATAATTAACTTGCGTTAAAAGTTTGTGCAATTTGTGCATTCGCACTCTCAAATCCTTTTGCATATCCAGTCCAGTTAGTTAATTGTCTTATTTCTCAAAATGTAACACCTCTCTCTTCAAACTGCATTTGATTTTTTTTTGCCACTTGTTTGCCCATTCTGCCAGTTTATTAAATATAGATTAATACGTGTGTCCATCTGAAGTAGAGAAATTTGGGTCATTTATTTGATATTTCTCCTATATTAATGTAACTATAGAATTTTTAGTGACTATTTCTGACGTCTTCTGCCTCTAAGTCCTGAAAGGAAGTGTTTATTTAATATGTCTGCCATTTCACTGTCACTGTTGTTCCTAACAATGGCCCTATTCCCATCTTGACTTTACATTGATGCGTGTGCCTGTGGAATACCGTATTATTTTGTTTCAAGTTCGTTACAGAGGTACCAATGGTTTAAATAATTAAATAAATGGGCAAACTTGGAAAAATTGATGATGACTTCAAGCAAAGAGTTGGCTACTTCTAACAAAATTAATGATATTAGAGGTTTCAATCTCATTGCCATATACACCTGACTGATATTTGATTTGCTAGTAATATTTTCAGTGGTTGCGTTAGTTCACGAAAGATCAGCAAATTATACAAGTCTAACTTTCGAAGAAAGAGGCAATTTTTATGACCCTGTTTGAACAGGCTAGTACTCCAGATTTTCCATTGAATGTAACGTCCACATACTTTGAAAATGAACGATTTCATCAAGTAAAGAAAAAGTGATTTATCTTGGATTGTTCAGTTTTAAACAATAGCAAGTTGCGATGTAGCACTCAGTAGGAATTTCCTGTCAACTTCCTGTCTAGTTGGCTGTCAATGATTGATTAGGCATGGCAGTTAAAATGCTAACATTACTGCTCAATCTGCTCAAAATAGACCTACAGTTAAAGTTGGAATAAGCTTTTAAATATCTATTCCAGTTCAAAAAAAAAGCTAAATTTAATTCTAGTATATTAGATGCTGTTATTAAATGCTGCAGAACACATTGGAATACTTAAGTAACTTCCCTGGAGAGCTGACAGTGGGTCAGTACAAGCCACTTTTTTTCATGGATAATTCTATTTTGGCAAGAATTGCTAACCATGCTACCTTTTTAATCATGTTAAATATTTGCTTTAAATCTTGTAACGAAGACTTTGAGTTTTTAAGATGGTCTTATCCTTTCAAAACAGGAGAAAATAATTCCTTGCTTGCTACGATTGAGGCAAGCAAATAATGAAACTCTTCAGAACGCAGTCAGGGAGGCCCTGGCTTTGATTGGATATACAGACCCGATAAAAGGCCGTGGCATTAGAGTTCTGACTATTGACGGAGGAGGAACGAGGTAATTGAATTTCCGATTTTAATGTTTCAAGTGAGGCTTTTATATTGCATAAGATAACTCTCCCATTTGTCATTGTTAACCATCATAGTAAAGTCCCAGAGCACCATAGGGCTGTTGGTGAATTTAAGCTGAGGGTCTGGAATCCCTGGTACGGGGACGGAACCCACACCGTTGGAGTCATGCTGTATCGCAAACCAGCCATCCAGCCCACCGAGCTAATCAATCCCAGCTAAGGTCACCTTGAAGGTTCTGTTTTCTCAACCTCGCCCCTTGTCTCTGAGGCATAGCGACTCTGTGGTTAAGCTTAACAGCAGTCGCGCCTCTCTAATGAGAGAGCAGCCTAATAGTCCTCTGGGACTATGGTGACTTTACTGACATATAATCTGATCATCAAAATGAGTCCTTTGTTCAAGGTTTCTGCTGCTTTCCTGGTTGGCTGCTCAGAGGTGACTTTGATGTTCCACTTGATTTTTCCCTTTGGAGGTTTGGTTGCTACATTCTGAGCTCAGTCACTGCTCAGCTTTTGCTAGGTCCATCCAAAGCAAAATGACTCTGATTTTAATCTATAGCATTCTGCAGCAATATTGTTAATGAACTGGGGAAGGACTGTTTGTTAGTTGCATTGCATTTTTACTGGCACTTAGATTTAAATCCATTCCACAACTGTGGATGGTGATTTCGCACGAAGGGTGCTGCATGGCAAGGTATTGGCCAACCTCAACCTGCTTAAGCAGATGGTGTAGGTTGGTCGTTAAGTGTCTGCAATTGAATGCAAGTGGAAGACTTTCTTGAACTCAATAATGCAGGTAGGGAGAGTATAAATATCACACTGGTGCATTGGGAGTTCTGAAGTTCCATTCCTGGAGAAGAGAGTAAGGTTTGAAAAATCCATTTATTAGGAGTATAAACGAGTCTTAAAGTTCAGAATTTTAATTGATGCAAAACAAATAACACCAATTATCATTACCCATTTGTTCAAAGCAAAGCTAATGGTATTTTTTAAACAACCACCATAGATATTTTAATTCCTTTTAAAAAGAACTGGAAACCCATTTGTATTTGGGGTGAGGGATCTAGGCTTTTTTCCATTTCACAGAAACTCTCGCTTTATTTTGTGGGTCTAACAGCAGAAGGACTTTTCAGTCAATGGTCATGCATTGTGAGGGATGGCAGTTCTAGATGCTGACTCGTATGTTTACTGGAAGCTGAAACGTTTACAAGTGAAAGATGAGAGAATTTATTTCTTGTTTAAAGGGAAAAGTAATCCTGCTGCTGGCTGTGTTAAAACAATATGACATTGTCTAAAGAACAAAGTTAAAAGTTGAAATGGTGAATTGTGATTGAGCTCAGTTAAGCAGAAGGGAGAATCTTCAGAGCTGCAGCTCCCGTGTTGGAGAATGATGTCAACGTGCATTACCATTGTCAAAGTAGCCACCGTGAACTTTCTGGCCCCTTGCACATGTTGTGCCATTTGATAAGAAGGGAGACAATGCTCACTTAAGTCGACAAGAGAGAGGATTTAAAGCTATGTCTGGTCAGTCCTGAGCTTATTGATTTTTATTTCATTTTTTTTTTTACCCTTCATTTTTTATCACATCGACACCAGCGTTTGTCACCCATTCTTAACTGCTCTTGTACTAAGCGGCTCACTACTCCATTTGAGACAACTGGTAAGTGACAACCTCATTGCAGTGGGTCCGTAGTCACAAGTAGGCCAGATCATGTATGGATGGTAGGTTTTCCTTTCCTAAAAGACATTAGTTAACCAGATGGGCTTCTTTGACAAAAGAACATCGACAACAGATTATAGTTTTGTGATCACCTTACTGGGATTGACTTTCAATTCCAAATTTAATCAATTATTTTTAAAAATTTCACCAGGGCTACTGGTAGGATTCAGAATGCCAGCCAATTAATCTAATGGCTTGACCATGACATCATGGTCTCCCCGTGAATGGCAGAGCGAGCTAGATGTCCTATTTCTGTCCTTTTCAGTTATGTTCGTAGGATAGCCATTGTAGTTAGCGGCTCTGTGAATTTTCTGTTCTGACAAATTAATGAATAAATATTGATCTGGTGAAAATGTTGCGTAAATATTGGCCCATCCCTTGAAGCATCAGCCTGTATTCAAAACAAGGTCTGTACGTTTTTCATTGTACCTTGTCACGGCAGTTACTACACCCCTGTGGACCTTCAAAGACACTTTTTCTCTCAGGGAATAATTGAGAGAAGCCATCATAAATTTGTATATCATTTGTATTACCTGCTAATTATTTGGGTTTGCAGACAAAATGCAATAAACAGGCACATGGCTTCCATTCAGAAAAAAATCCAAAGCCACCACCATTTTACAATTGAGTTAAAACTTGTATCACCAATATATTCTTTATGACCATAAGATATAGCAGCAAAATTAGGCTGTTCTGCCCATCGAGTCTGCTCTGCTATTCAATCATAGCTGATACATTTCTCAACCCGCACCCCCGCCACTTTCTGCTGTCTTCTCCCTGTGAGGCTTGATCCTTTTAGTAAACAAGAACCTATTTATGTGGTTGCCGTCCATGGCCACTATATCCAGGCATCTCATTGTTCTTTCAGTTTCACTAAGATCTCCATCATCCTTCTAGACTCCATCAAATACAGATCCAGAGTACTCGGCTGCTGCACATGTGACAAGCACTTCATTCTTAGGCCCTCCAAGGCCAGCATACCCTTCCTGAGATACAGGGTTCAAAACTACTCATGATATTCCAAATGCAGTCTGACCAGACCCTTTTACAGATTCAGCAATACATCCCTGCTCTTGTATTCTTGACCTCTTGAAATGAGTGCTAACATTGCAGAGTTTGGTAGAGTTCATGGAACCTCCATCGGTTCCAACAGTTCAGAAAGCAGCTCACCACAAGCAGTTCAAAGCTGATTAGTGATGTTCAATAAATGGTCTAGCCAGCAATACCCCTACCTCCGAAAGAATTTTTAAAAACTTGTGTAGAGAGCTGACAGATAAATTTCTGACTTCTGGCTCTCCACTTGAGGTATTGGCTCATTTGAGGCCAAGTTGGTCGTATGTGGTCATTGAGTTCTTCACTGGAGCTCTTCTTAACTTACCATGGGTGTTTTGCCTCCTGATGATGGCACCTTGAGCTATCACTTGTTTTAGCGATGTTGATATCAACTTTGTACAAAAAGCGAGACAAAAATGTAACAAATTCAAATTTTTTTTAAACACTTGCATAAAATAGTTTCCCAACTGTGGTTAGCCATTACGTAATAAGTATTTCATTCTCAGCATGATTTTCACAAATGGCAAATACTCTGCCATTGTAGCAGATAGCTTTATAGAAATTTATCCATTACTTACATTGTGAGCATTAGGAAGTAATTTTTATGGTGCAGTGAGTAGAATGGAACATTTTGTTTGCAACAACAGTATTTGTTGCACCACCCGACTTAGAATTGGACCGCTTTGCGGAACACCTACGCTCGGTTCGCACTAAACAATTGCACCTCCCAGTCGCGAACCATTTCAACTCCCCCTCCCATTCCTCAGACGACATGTCCATCCTGGGCCTCCTGCAGTGCCACAATGATGCCACCCGAAGGTTGCAGGAACAGCATCTCATATTTCGCTTGGGAACCCTGCAGCCCAATGGTATCAATGTGGACTTCAGAAGCTTCAAAGTCTCCCCTCTCCCTATTGCATCCCAAAACCAGCCCAGCTTGTCCCCGCCTCCCTAACCTGTCCTTCCTCCCACCTATCCCCATCTCCTACCTACTAGCCTCATCCCGCCCCCTTGACCTGTCTGTCCTCCCTGGACTGACCTATCCCCTTCCCAACTCCCCACCTACACTCACCTTTACTGGCTCCATCCCCTCCTCTTTGACCTGTCTGTCTCCTCTCCACCTATCTGCTCCTCTATCCATCTTCTATCCGCCTCCCCCTCTCTCCCTATTTATTTCAGAACCCTCTTCCCCTCCTCCATTTCTGAAGAAGGGTCTAGGTCGGAAACGTCAAGCTTTCCTGCTCCTCTGATGCTGCATGGCCTGCTGTGTTCATCCAGCTGTACACCTTGTTATCTCAGAGTTTTCCTTAACATTTACAGAAAAGGTATGAACTGAGACATGTAAATGGCTCAAACTGGTATTGAGAGAAATGTTTTATTTGTCATAGGGGACTGGTTGCACTTCAGACCCTTCGTAAACTTGAAGAACTGACAGGAAAACAAGTCTATCAACTCTTTGACTACATCTGTGGTGTTAGCACAGGTAGGTTCTGTGTGACTATAAGACAGAGGATCGGAAGTAGACCATTTGGTCCATAGCGTTCACTATAACCATTTCATGAGATTGTGGGTGATCTGATAATCCTCTTCGCTTTGACTGCACTTTCCTGCCTTTTCCCCATAACTCTTGATTCCCATACTGATTGGAAGCCTGACTGAGCTTTGAATATATTGAACAATCCAATCTTAACACTCGCTATGGCAAAGCATTCTACAGCTTCTCCTTTGTCTTAAAATGGGAAACTGTACTCTTAGATTATGCCCTGTGGTCCTAGGTTTTTATGCAAAAGGAAACAATCCCTCCACATCTCCCCTGTTAAGCCCCCCCCAAGAATCTTGTATGTTCCAGTAAGGCCTCCTGATTGTAAACTTGAATGAATACAAGCCTAACCAACTCAATCTCCATTGAAAATCTCTCCATACCCAGTATCAGCCGAGTAAACCTTTGCTGGACTACCTCCAATGCCAGTATATCTGTCCTTCGATAAGGAGGTCGAAACAGTTCACAGTATTTCAGCTGTGGTCTTGTTTAATGTGCCTCGTTTAATGAGACCTCCCTGTTTCTACACTTCATTCCCTTGAAATAAAGGTTAACATTCCATTTGCCTTCCCTATTGCTTACTGGATGTCAATACTAGTATTTTGTGATTCATGCGCAAGGACCCCCAAATCCCTCTGTGCTGCAGCTTTCTGCAGTCTCTTCCCATAGAGGGAAGACTCTAAATAGGCTTAAGTTGATATGTGAGCTATTCAGCCCATTGTAGTCCATTTCATTTCTATTTGCTTCAGAACATTGTATTAATCCTTGCATGTGGTTCTGTATAGCCTGCCCTGCCTGCGAGTAGAATTTTTCTGCCCACCTCTAATTCAGCCTAAAAATGCCCAAAACGCCTACGAAAAGGTCAGCTCTAGGAACCTGTAGCCTGTTGTAATTGGTGACCCTGCTGCAGAGTCAAGGCTCTGAGATGAGAAATTGATCTTGCCAGACATCCAACCTGTGTGTGCCATACTTAACTTCAACTATTCTTCCAAGTCCTCGCAGCAGTGGAAGCTACAAATGCAATTCAGCACTGAGCTAATGTGCAGTCGTGCAGGAGATGGATCTTGACAAAATGTTTAAACAAGCAATGTCATGCTTCCCTTTCCATTAAGGGAAGAATATTCTTTCACGCAAGAAGTTGAGGTTAATGCTCTAAAACATGAATTTACCGATGGAAATATTTGATCAACCTGATGCTGCTGGATGGTTTTACAAAGAGTTTTTATATCTCTTATAAATTCTAACTAGTAACTATATTTTACCAATAAATCATTCACAAGTAATTCAATGTTTTTGCATGCAATTGTCAACTGTTGCCAAGTCCTGTTCAGTCATTACCAATAAGTAAGATCGGCTGATTACTTACAACATGGTCAAGAAACACCTTACTTGAAAATAAGGATGAAACTTTTTGCAAATCCCATTATGTGCTCATTGTTCCCTATTTCTGTAATCTCCTTCAACAACCTTTTACAATCTCTGAAACAAAAACAAAGTTGCTGGAAAAGCTCTGCAGGCCTGGCAGCGTCTGTGAAGGAAAAAACAAAGTTAACGTTTTGGGTCCAGTGACCCATCCTCAGCACCCTTCTGAGCTTTTCTAGCATCTTTGTTTTTGTTCCTGATTTACAGCATCCTCAGTGCTTTCGGTTTTTATTTAGTATTTTACAATCTCTGGTCTCCGAAATGTTCCTGATTTTAATTTCACTGCCACTAGAAGCCAAGCCCTAAGCTCTGAAATTCACTCTCGTTCTTCACTACATTTTTCTGTTTGAAGACATTCTTTAAATCTACTTTTTTTTTTACCTCTTTCTCTACCTAGGGTTTTCTTGTTCAACTTGGCATCGTATTTTGTTTGATAATGTCCCTGTGAAATATCTTGGAACATGATACTATGCAGAGGTGCTATATAAGTGCATGTTGCAGTTGTTAATCTGGGAAGTATATTCGACCATACTGGTGCCAGTTGCTTTTCGTAACCACCAGAGGGCACTGATTGTTAACAATTCGTGTCCATCTGCTATAATGCGTTAGAATTGCAGCAATGATTTTACACCCTATAACAAGGAAAATGAAGCATAAAAGAAAGATGGGTGTAATGAGTCCTAATGGTACACTGTATGGAGAATGCTAGTAATTAACAAAGATTTTCTTGCCTTTCAAACTGGTCAAGCCTTCCAGTTAGTTCGGATCTTTGGAATGTGGAAGTTCATTAATTAAGGGGGAAGAATACTTGCCCTCCTGCCTGCAGGAGTTCTACTTGCAATTAATTGTGGGGTATAATGTAATTTTATTTTCCATTTCTAAAAATTATAGATTAATACATAATTTACTGATCTGTTTTCTATAGCGATAACTAGGGTAAGAAGTGTGTAACAGGAAAGGACACTTTAGCTTATCAAGTCTGCTCACCGTCAACTTGTGAATGATTATTCTTTAATAATATTCCTCACGGGGCAACGGTTTATGTTTTAGTTTACAAAAAAAAATGTTTTATTCGTTTATCTCCTCCTGTTTATTATAAAAAATCAAGCAGGACTGTCAGTATCTCCATCATTCCCCACAGATCCCCATTCCCTCTCAATCTCCTCGATGATTACTAACCCACCTCCATTTTAAAATATATTGTTTGATTCAGCATCACCTGTCATTTCTAGGAGTCTTTTTCACATATCCATTATTGAGGTTGGGTTGAGTTGAGGGATTGGCTTGCAAGAAAGTAAGGTTATCCTGTTCTGTAACAGAAGTGAATTTTATACTTTTCATCCTGTGCTCATCAAGCATAGTGCAACTTAGATAATGTTGATTTCAACCTCTAAATCTTTGAAACCTTTGTAAACCTACATCACATCTATCCTTAATTATGTTCCGAAAAAGACTAATTTTGTTGTGAAAGGCTTTAATGACTTGACGACTTTCAGTTATGCTGACATTCTGGTAAGTCTTTGAATCCTTTCCGATCTGTTTTCTGTGCTCCAGGCTTGGCCTCAGACTCATCCATATAAGGATACTGTTTATCAGATGCAATGGTGAAGTTTTACAGATGAGTTTAAGGCCAGCTCTGTGCTCCAGATTTGTCTCTTGTAAAGCTGCACTGTGCTGACTGGATGATTTCTTGCTCCTATTGTCCCTGTATACTTATTTTTATCTCCGGAAATGAAGCAGGCTTTTTTAATATTGCAATTAGTTTAGGAATATCAACCAGATGCTCTGGAAAATCAGCTGACGCTGCTGAAAACCGTTTTGAGATTGATTCCTTCTACAGGAAAGACGGGTGATCCTTCATCCCCTCTGCCGAGGCCGGGTTTCCATGACATAAATGAGAAATGTCTCCTCAAAACAAGATTTTTTTTTTTTAGTTTAATACACATCCATAGCTATTTTCCCCAAAATACAATAGTTAATATTGTCCAATTACATGGTCTAAAGTGCCTCAAGCTCTCCACATAATTGGCTGAAATCAAGAGTCAGAATGTACCATTCTGCATCATCCTCATTGTCTCAGCATCATTAAACATGTAAAAATGTGATCATCCACAAATATGGTAAATAGAAAGTTATAGGACCATCACATCTGGGCTGGTTCACATTCCCATTACAGGACAATTTCCATTATGGTAGTTTTCTATTTTTTGTTCAGTGTTCTATAGCTTTATGTCCTCTTAGGATTGCATGAAGAACTTTTGTTGGAATTCCAAATAAACTTATATCTTTTGACTTATCCAATTCACAAACTTGAGCAACAGGTTGACCTGTTCTACTTGTTAGCAGGTAACGCAACTTTGAGGACATCCAAAAGCAAGGGCCCATAAAGAGGAGTGAGAGAATGATTAGACAGACAATCTGATTGATTGAACAATGTTGCCCAAGGACTAACTATTGACCAGAATATCACAGAGTACCTCCTGCTCTTATTCAAATCATGTTAACCGTATTAACAAGTCTCCTGTGGAATGCCAGTGCTGGATCATCGATATGATGTCTAAGTCAAAAGATTTTGAGTTTGAATCTGACTCCAGAGACCGGAGTACATTATTTAGGCAGACAATTCAATGTAGCACTTGAGGGAATGTTGCAATGTTAAATGTGCCACCTTTGGTAATATCCATTAAATCAATGTTCCATCTGTCCTTTTACCACCGGTGCAATCACATGACGTGATTTGAATAAGAGCAGGAGGTACTCTGTGGTGTTCTGGTCAATAGTTAGTCCTTGAGCAACATTGTTCAATCAGATTGTCTGTTTAATCATTTTCTCACTCCTCTTTATGGGCCCTTGCTTTTGGATGTCCTCACGTGCTGTGTACATGTGTGCAACTTTGGATGTTGCGTTACCTGACCGATAATCGCTAAACACCTACTTCAGCTAATTTTTAGCTAGAGTACTACTTTACTGTAATAAAGTACCAAAGTGTCAGTGAGCTCATTTAGCATCTAGATATGTTGTGGTAAATGTAGCACTCCAGTTAATGTAGAATTTATGTGCTAATTTTGATTATTCAGTTTGCTTCCACCACCATGTTATCAATTCATCAATGTCCAAATTTAATTGGATGGATAGGTTAATGCCTATAAACAGTGTCAGGGAATTTTTGGTGCGTAAATGGACTTGTGTTAATTTAAAAATTATTATTCCAGGTGCTATACTGGCATTCATGTTGGGATTTTTCCAAATTGCACTGGATGATTGTGAGGAAATGTACCGGAAACTAGGAACTGATGTATTCAAGCAGAATGTGATAGTTGGAACTATGAAAATGGGCTGGAGCCATGCCTTTTATGAAAGCGAGCCCTGGGAAAAAATACTGAAGTAAGTTTATTTTTGGATTTCCTCGATACTTATAATAAAGTGCCCTAAATTCAGAAACTTCAGCAGTTAGCTGTGATTAAGCACAGGCATTTAGGGATGTACTGGCGTCAGTATATCTGCCAGTTCATTGAAAGGAACATGGTTCAAAAGTAGGCTGATTTTTCCGCTAGTTTCAGTCGTATAGAAATTATAGAGTTGTGATAAGGACAGACCGGGTTGAAATGATATTGTTTGGATAAAAATGGTAAAATGCAAATATAATGGCCTGTCCTGTGGAACAGGCTCACAGCTTACTGACCACTGACCACTGTTCTGTGCTGTATATGTGTGCATGACGGTAAAAGCTTCTATTTTGTTAGCTTTTAACATCAATATTTTTCCATCAAAATCAGTAATCTGCATGACATACAGTGATCTGGAACTTGGAAAATCATATTGCCAGCAAGGTTCATAAAGAGCCTTTTGATGATTAGATGATGTTGATGACAATGGGAATTGTCTTGCCAACACACCACTGTTGCAATTATATTGAAGCCAGAAAACTTGAACCTTGCAGCTGGTATTAAACTGCCTCACTTGATTTATTCTTAAAGAAAAAAACTTGTGTAGCAGACCACTGGACAAATGACTTCAATACAACAGTGAAAGTGATATAGCGAAGGACACAGTGCACTGGATGCATCATCATTCACAAGAAGAAATTTATTCCAGCAATTCAAACACTGCTGATAGCTACTTACAATTGGGCCATCAATGCCCTTCTGAAATTCGTATATGTGAATGGATTTGAAATGGGATAAAACCAGATCCGTGAGGTCCAGATGCTTTCAGTGGGGAGATAGGATGTGCTAGGTAAGGACTCTCATTCCAAACGTAAATGTATCCAGCTACGTATTTTGAAGCCTATTTTGGCAATTGAATGGGAAAAGCCACCTAATTTTTTTTCTTTTTGCATGAGGCAGAGTCCTAAACGACCAGCATGAGTTGGAATGAATTGTCGAGTTGTCCTTTACAAGATCCTCATTAGAACCCTATCATGATATTTAACCTTACCCGACCTGCAACGTTGTGCTTTGGGCTAGAAAGCAAGAGCTTTGTCCTTTCACCTTAACAAGTTGTCTAAAATTTCTTAGCAGTGTAGTGATTTACAGGAGATGTTTTTTGAGGATATTGCTGTTCTCTGAATATCCTAGTTAAAGATTCTTCCGGTGGACCAGAGTTGCTTAACCATGAAGTGTGTCGTGGAAAAGTGCAAGTCCAGAGACTTTTTTGGTAATGTATTTTCAGTATTCAAGTTGTAGCTTCCAACACAAATAGTTATCCTTAGGTGATTCCTGCTTTAACAATTTTTGGGATGGAGGGAAAGTATGGCTCTCATAGGGCAGCAATCTTTCTCTCTCTCTTCTACCGGATGTCCCAGGTGCTTGTGCATTCCCAAGACAAGAGAGTCAAATGCTTGCCAAAACTATAAAGTCTTCAGTTATGAAAATGCCCTTGGGATTTCTCTTTTAAGAGTTGAGCTACTCTTCTGGAAATTAATGCATACTTGTTTTAGGTGCAAGGGACTTCCAAGTATTTCAGGCAAAATATGCCATTGAAAATTTCCTTTATTTTCAATGTTCTGAACAAGGCCCAGTATTTGTTGCTGACTGGAAAACGTGCACTGTGTAAAAGCTTTCAAAATGAAAGTTATTAACTTTGTTGAACATGTTTAAAACTTTGGGTATTTGCAGTGGTAAATACATTAATGCTAAAGCAAAATTTGAAAATATTGTTTTTTGAGAAAATCAGCATTATAAAGAATGAATTAATAAAATGAAGAAACTCATTGAGCTGTACTGCTTTTACACAAAGGCCACTATTTGTAGAAGTAGACTACTTTTAGCTATTACATTACAATGCAATTGTTCCAACTGCACTTTATGGGCAAAATCTCAATTAAGAAATTCATCAAGTGAGTGATTGGAATTTGAGCACATGCTCACAGAGTAATTATCAACGAATCAAATTCTGGCAGTTATATTGTTTATCGAGGTCTAACTTACACTTGACATCTTCTATAACTTGGGTTAATAATATTCTCAATTACAGAGAGAGAATGGGTGAAGAACTTTTAATTCAAACTGCAAGGAACCCTAAAAGTCCTAAGGTGAGTTATCCTTTGGCGTTACAGAAATGTGCAACACAATGTGCTGGTTATATTGACTTAATATATTAACTACTGTTGTATTCATTGCCATTAGTCTTTGTGTTTTAAAAAAAAAAAATTATGCTGTAGTCCTATTGGCCTTAAATCTGATCAGTACAAGATTGAAGTGTAATTATTTTTTCCCTTAGCAGTGATAATTTTGGTAAATGCTCCCCAAGTAGGATTTTATTTCAGTACAATTGATAATGATCAATTTTGCTGGAGAAAATTGACTGTGATAATAGAAGCTTTGAAGCAACCGTGGAATTATGGAACAACAGCTCATTTTCAAATCAATGACAGGTGAAACTAAGCAGGAATGTGTATTGAATGCACAATTTCCAAAAAAGCCTAAGCTTAAGTTCATGAAGTTAACCCAGATATTTACATAGGCAACAATAAGTGTCCTTTTTTTTTTTGCTGAAATACTTGATGTAGTTCTTTGGATGAAAATTGTAATGTAGAAGAATTGATGTGATGATGATCAAGTAGAGAGGATGAGATCCTGACTAAGGGATACAAAAGGAGGGCTGATTAATTCAATTTTGGGATGATTGGAAAAGGGGGATGACTAAAGAGTTGAGGATTAGTATTTAAAGATTCATGTTTCATTTTTAATCCTGTATAATTTGCTTTGTGCAGTAAGGGTTTTCAAATTTAATCTTTTTATGATTGTTTTGTGGAGATATGTGCACTTCTGGGATCAGTACCATTGATATTAATGTAATATTCAAATATTACTTTTCATGTAAGCACTATCCAAACTGGAAGTTACTGTTTGAAGGTTCATGTAGACTTTTTTAAATATGTTTAAGTTCTTTCTTGGGCTTGCTTCCTCCTGGAGCATTTTGTCTTGGGATGGTGAACAGTGTCTCAGTGTTATAGAGACAACAAGGTGTGGAGCTGGATGAATACAGCAGGCCAAGCAGCATCATAGGAGCAGGAAAGCTTGACGTTTCGGGCCTAGATCCTTCATCAGAAATGGGGGAGTGGAAGAGGGTTCTGAAATAAATAGGGAGAGGCGCTGCAGGAACAGCAAGTCATATTCAGCCTGGGAACCCTGCAGCCCAATGGTATCAATGTGGATTTCACAAGCTTCAAAATCTCCCCTCCCCCAACCGCATCCCAAAACCAGCCCAGCTCATGTCCACCTCCCTGACCTGTCCTTCCTCTCACCTATCCCCTCCTCCCACCTCAAGCCCCACCCCCATCTCCTATCTACTAACCTCATCCCGCCCCCCTGACCTGTCTGTCCTCCCTGGACTGACCTATCTCCTTCCTACCCCTCTACCTACACTCACCTTTACTGGCTCCATCCCTGCCTCTTCGACTTGTCTGCCTCTTCTCCACCTATCCTCTTCTCTATCCATCTTCTATCCGCCTCCCCCTCTCTCCCTATTTATTTCAGAACCCTCTTTCCCTCCCCATTTCTGATTGAAGGGTCTAGGCCCGAAACGTCAAGCTTTCCTGCTCCTATGATGCTGCTTGGCCTGCTGTGTTCATCCAGCCCCACACCTTGTTATCTCAGATTCTCCAACATCTGCAGTACCTTTTATCTCTCTGTGTTATAGCATGTGATAACTTAGCTCTGATAGTAGTGCTTTCCCTTCTGGATTTGCACGTTATGAGCTTGATTATGTCATTCTGGTCATTTCCCTGTATGATTCCTGCATCTCTGCAAATGATGAATAGCTGCTTTTACTATTTGCTGCTGGATCTGGCTGACCATGTAAAACACTATCTGGTCTTGCTGTCATCTGCAAAAGTTGGTCTTTATCCCAGGGTAATACTGGAATGCAAAGACTGTAAGGTGTAGGAGCAGAAGCAGGCTGTTCAGACCATTGAGTCCACTTAACCATTCAATGAGATTATGACTGATCTGATAATCCTCAGATCCATTTTCCTGCCGTTTCCCCATAAGCCTTGATTCCCTTACTTATCAAATGGCTGTCTATCTGGCGTCGCAATATACTTAATGACCCAACCTTGACAGCACTCTGTACTAAAGAATTCCACAGAGTCGCACCCTTGGAGAGAAGAAGTTTCTCCTCATCTGCTTAAATTTGCAAGAATCTGCCCCAGACTTCCTCTGAATGGGGAAAAACATTTTCTGCATCTACCCTGTCAAATTGCTTAAGAAGCTCGTATCTTTCAATTTGGTTGCTTCTCATTCTTCTAGATTGGCGTAAATGCAGGCCCTACCTGCTCAGTCTGTCCTGTTAAGGTATTTGCTCCATGCCCAAGATTGTCCCAGAACCTCCTTTTGGTCTGCCTCTATATCGTAGAATCCCTACAGTGTGGAAACAGGCCCTTCAGCCCAACAAGTCCACGCTGAACCTCCAGAGCATCCCCCTATAATCCACCTAATCTACACCTCCCTGAACATTACGGGCAATTCAGCATGGCCAATCCATCTAGCCTGCACATCTTTGGACTGTGGGAGGAAACTGGAGCACCCGGAGGAAATCCATGCAGACACGGGGAGAATGTGCAAACTCCACACAGAGAGGCGCCCGGGGCTGGAATCGAACCCGGGTCCCTGGCGCTGTGAGGCAGCAGTGCTAACCACTGTGCCACCGTGCCGCCCTATAAAAGCCAATATATATCACCTTAAATAAGTGGCTGAAAACTTCTCAGTATTCCAGCTGTGGTCTGACTAGTGCCTTGTATAGTTTTAGCAAAACCTTTGGTACTTTTACGCTCCATTCATTTTGAAATAAAGGCCAAAGATAACCCTTGGTCTCTTCTGCACATTCTATTCTTAAATGTCTCTTTCTTCTGTGTCTCAATTTTTTACCTCTAAGAAATGTGAGGAACTCGTGAGCTGCTAGCTTTCAAAATTAAGACCATCTTACCAGCTCTGCCACTTCCCTTTCACCCCTCTCTAATCAGGCCAAACATCCCATTCCCTTTCCCCCAGCCTTCCCAAATTTGCATCTTTCTCTAGTTTCTTTCTGCATCTTTCTTTGCCATACTCCTGTCCAGAGGATCTGTCCTACTCTTTCAACCCTGTTCCCGTTTAACCACCAGTGCTGCTCCACCCACCGACCCCACAGCCAGCAGCTCAACACTAAACACCAGCCCCCAGCCCTGCCAGGTGTTCACCATCCCCCCCCCCCAGACCTCCCCCTTACTGAGGACGAACGGTCAGTCCTCAGTGAAGGCCTCACCTTTATCCCCCTCCACCCGAACATCAATGAATACTGCTCATGCCTGGACATCGAACAGTTTATCTGCAGCCTCCGCATCCGCGCTTACTACTTTAATTGTAAGCCTAAACCCCCCCCTCTTCGGACCCCTTCTCCTGCCTCCAACACACACCCCCTCCTCCTGGACACCACCCCAAGGCCTCCACCCTCCCTCAACCTCTTCATCTCTAACTGCCGTCATGACCCCACCCCTGACCACCAAAACATCATCTCCCAGACCATCCATAATCTCATCGCCTCAGGTGACCTCCCACCCACAGCCTCCAACCTCATCGTTCCCCAACCCCGCACCACCCATTTCTATCTCCTTCCCAAAATCCATAAACCCGACTGCCGTGGTCAACCCACTGTCTCTGCCTGCTCCTGCCCCAGTGAACTTATCTCCACTTACCTTGACTCCATTTTCTTCCCCGGCCCAGGAACTCCCCACCTACGTCCGTGACACCACCCACGCCCTCCACCACCTCCAAAACTTCCAATTCCCTGGCCCTCAACACCTCATCTTCACCTTGGACATCCAGTCCCTATATACCTGCATTCCCCATGCAGATAGCCTAAAAGCCCTCTGCTTCTTCCTCTCCCACAGGCCTGACCAGTTCCCCCTCCACTGACACCCTTATCTGCCTAACCAAACTCGTCCTTAGCCTTAACAACTTCTCCTTCAACTCTTTCCACTTCCTACACAGACAAAAGGGGTGGCCATAGGTACCCTCATGGGCCCAAGCTATGCCTGTCTCTTGTAGGATACGTGGAACAGTCCCTCTTCTCCTTTTACACTGGCACTATCTCCACCTCTTCCTCCATTACATCGATGACTGTATCGGCGCCGCCTTGTGATTCCACAAGGAGTTCGAACAGTTCATCCACTCACTAACACCCCAACCTTAAGTTCACCTAGACCATCTCTGATACCTCTCTCTCCTTCCTGGTAACCACCTGGAAACTGATATGTACTTCAAGCCCACCGACTCCCTCGGCTACCTAGAATAGACCTCCTCTCACCCACCTTCCTGCAAGAACGCCGTCCCATATTCCCAATTCCTTCGCCTCCGCCGCATCTGCTTCCAAGATGAGGCGTTCCACTCCCAGACATTCCAGATGCTCTCACTTTTCAAGGACTGCAATTTCCCCTCCACAGTGGTCGACCTCGACCACGTCTTTTGCGTTTCCCACACCTCAGCCCTTGCACCCCCTGCCTGCAATAACAACAAAGACAGAATTCCCCCTTGTCCTTATGTACCACCCCACCAATCTCCAGATTCAACGCATCATTTTCCGCCACCTGCAATCTGACCCTGCTACCAAGGATATATTTTCCTCCCCACCCTTATCTGCCTTCTGTAGGGACCGCTCTCTCTGCGACTCCCTCGTCCGCTCCCCACTAGACCCACCACCCCTGGCACTTTTCCCTGCAACCGCAGGAAGTGCTACACTTGCTCCTACACCACTTTCCCCCTCCCCCACCTCCACCCCAGGCCCCAAGAAGACCTTCCATATTAAACAGATGTTCACCTGCACGTCCACTAATGTGGTATATTGTATCTGCTGTTCCCGATGTGGCGTCCTCTACGTAGGGGAAACCAAGCGGAGGCTTGGAGACCGCTTTGTGGAACACCTGCACTCGGTTCGTGACAAACGACTGCACCTCCCAGTCGCGAACCACTTCAACTCCCCCTCCCACTCCTTGGACAACATGTCCATCCTGGGCCTCCTCCAGTGCCACAACGATGCCACCCAAAGACTGCAAGAACAGCACCTCATATTTCGCTTGGGACACCTGCAGCCCAATGGTATCAATGTGGACTTCGCAAGCTTCAAAATCTCCCCACCCCCGACCTCATCCCAATACCAGCCCATCTCGTCCCCACCTCCTTGACCTGTCCGTCTTTTCTCCCACCTATCCGCTCCTCCCACCACACTGACCAACTCCCTCCCCCACTTCCTACCTACTAGCCTCATCCCCACCTCCTTGACCTGTCTGTCTTCCCTCCTCACTGACTAACCCCCATCCCAACTCCCTACCTACATTCACCTGTATCGGCATCATCCCCTCCTCCTTGACCTGTCCGTCTTCTCCTATCTGCTCTTCTATCATCGCCTCGCCCTCTTTCTATTTATTTTGGAGCCCTCTTCCCCTCCCCTGTTTCTGAAGAAGGGTCCAGACCTGAAACATCAGCTTTCCTGCTCCTCTGATGCTGCTTGGCCTGCTGTGTTCATCCAGCTGTACACCTTGTTACTCGGACTCCAGTATCGGCAGTTCGTACTATCTCCCGTTAAACTACTGCCCACTTTTCTTCCTTGCTCACAAGTAATCGAACATGGTTAATGGTTCTCTGCTTCCCAAAAAATGTTCCTTCTTCCCTTTCCTTCAAATCTGCCCTCATCAGCTTTCACTTCAAATAACCAAACCTTGACCACTCCAGCCTTGCAAGTCACTGTGCTATCTTGGCACATGTTCAAGTATGTCCACGATGGGCAGTGTAGATAGAACTGTAATGACAAACAATTATTGGTAGGCTTAATGAATGAGCAAAACTGTGTTAGAAGTGAGATTATCCACTTTGAACCCATTAATGATAACCAGGTGTTTTTAATTGGCACGAAGTTAGAGACCTGATGGCCTATTATATCCACGTACTTATTGGAATGGTGTAACAGGAGAAACAGATCCATCGTGCTCGTCATAACTTCTGTGCAGCTAAACTCTGAAAAATCAGAATTGTAACACAGGCTGTAGCCTGGAGTTTAAAGTTTGAAATCTCTAGTTCTAAGGAGGGTTGGGGTGAGTAATATCTGTTGGATCACATTTTCCCTTCATTTTAAGAAAGCCTTAAGAAGGTGGCAAAACTACAGTGCTTTCAAAACGACAATTCTTTTTTATTGTAAAATTCTGAAAATTCATAGCAATATAATCAAAGCTTGCAGGGCCCATTTGGCTGAACTTGCATTGCATCGCAACTTGAATTTGCCAGTATTCTAGTCACGTGCCCATACTGAGTGACTTGACAGATCACAAGGAATAGAACATGAACAGTAATTGTATATAATAACTTCTCGCTTTGAGCCAGTTTCACTGATAACTGAGTGAGTTGAATGTAGATGAGGTGAAAATGTAATCAACTGGAAATTTTTCTAATTTTGCTGAGAAGTTGTCAAATAAATTCCTATTCTTAAACTTGCTGAAATTTTCCAGCATACCAGGTTTTAAAAAGAACTGAATTGGATGACCAAAATGCTGCCACCCTATCATGCACACATGTAAAATGATTCATACTATGTTGGTTTCATGTTGAGTTTCTCTTCGTAGTTTTGTATCCTCACAATGACATTTAAACAAAAATGTCTTCTTGTGAAATATAGGGAAGGTTTGAGAAGAAATTTGGCAAGGGAAACCTGCATAAAAGGATATGGCTTCCACTTAGTGCAAGTTCTTGTTTGAAATCATTGGGAAGGGTGCAACGCAGAGGATAAACCAAGTAGGAAACATGTTTATTGGTCTCGGCAACTGGCATCGTAGAATGGTTCACATCAATCAAAGCGTAAGAGTGCAAGCTTAGATTTGACATTAAAGGCATCTGGGGGGGAAAATATGCTGGAGAAAATATTCCATTTTTTCAGAAAATGTATGCAGAGATTGATGCTCAAACGGTGTAGAAATCTTAATGACCACAGCTCTATAATTCCACTGACTTGACTGAATTCCTACTTTTCTTTAGTTCACGGCCTGCCAGAATTCAACGGTTTATGATCAGGAATTTGACAGTTGTCACTTTTTCCCTCTTGAACCTCTTGCTGAAATTGCCAATGCTACACTGACTTTGGAACCTCCCTGGATCATACAATTCAGAACCACATCACACTGAGCATTGTACCTATACCTATTAGGAGGTCCACAGGCATGCTATGAGATGGTTTGTAAATGGGTGTTCGGCAGGACTGACTGCATTTGGATTATGTAGATTCTTATTAAAACATTGAGCAGTTTGTGATGCTTTAAAATTGTGCATCTCAAGCATCTACAAAGCCTTTCTCGTTACAACGGTCTCAGAATGAGTCTCTGGTGAATATGCAGTGCTGGAAGATATTACCATTATACATTGATGCAGAGCCAACATCCCACATAAAAATTGCTGGAAAACTAAAGTGAAGAAACTGAAAATGTTATATATATGCAACATGAAATGGATTACACAGATTTTGAGATCCCTGCGTGAACCTTTTAGTATGTTAAATCCAAAAATAGCAGTCTCCAAACATACGGGAAACAATATTGTCCTTGTAGGAGAGATAAAAGGTACTGCAGATGCTGGAGAATCCGAGATAACAAGGCGTGGGGCTGGATGAACATAGCAGGCCAAGCAGCATCATAGGAGCAGGAAAACTTGATGTTTCGGGCCTAGACCCTTCATCAGACATCGGGTCTAGGCCCGAAACGTCAAGCTTTCCTGCTCCTATGATGCTGCTTGGCCTGCTGTGTTCATCCAGCCCCACGCCTTGTCCTTGTAGGAGTTAGACCTTGGTTCAGTAATTGTGTATTTAAATAAACATTTTCCACATCATCGATCAGTATACAAGTGGAACCATCTAACCTCGTAAGTATTGGCATCTAATTTGAGGGTCTTTTTTTTCCCTCTGCTGTTTCTGAAGATTTCTTGGCCTTTTTTTGTTAGGGTAGGCAATTACTTAAACATTGTTTTGATCAATTAAGTTGTAATATGCAAAGCTGCCAACTAAAATTTATGCAACAGTACCTCGATACATTTTTCAGGTTGTGGAGTCATCGATTGAGATTAGCTTAACACACAGTCCAAATTTAATTTTCGTAGGTTTGTAGGTCATGCTTTTTCCTATCTAGCTAATGTAATTAAAATTAGGGCTGACCAGTGGAAATAAATGGATGAATATAATCAACGACAATCCAATTTCTAAAATAATATAATGGAAAAAATTTCTACAATGCTGAGGTTGGCTTTATTGATAATGAATGTTATTTTAGGTGCACTTAATGTACCATTTTAAAATATTTTCTTCATTATGTCCTGCTGTCTTTCAAATGGGTCCCTTGATATGTTCAGGAGATGAGTTCAGGAACATCCCTTTTATAAGATTAAGACAGAGGAGTAAAAGGAAGCCACTCAGTCCGTTGATTCTGCTCCACCATTCAGTGAGATCATGGCGAATCTGATACTGGTCAGCTCCTCCACTTTTTAGTTATTTTCCCAGTAACCATTGATTCCCTTTAGTGATTTAAAATCTGCCTGTCTTAGCCTTGAACATCGTTAATGATCCAGCCATGACAGCCCTTTTGCGGTTTAAAAAAAAATTCCACAGATTCACCGCCCTTTTGAGAGAAGAAATTCCATCTCATTTATGTCTTAAATGGTGAACCAGTATTTCTGGGATTATTTCCCCAAGTCCTAGACTTCCCCACAAGTGGAAACAACCTTTCTGCATCTACCCTGTCTCGTTCCCCCAGGAATCTTCTCTTTTTTCATAAAGTAATCTCTCATTCTTGTAAATTTCAATGAGTACAAGTCCAACCTACTCAACCAATAGTCATAAGATAGTCACTTCACATTTGGTAGCAGCCAAGTGAACCTTCTCTGGACTGCCTTCAATGCCAGTATACCTTTTCCTTAGATAGGGGACCCAAAACTGTTGATAGTATTCTTGCTGTGGTGTCTTTCATCTTGTATAGTTTTAGCAAAACCTCCCTACTTTTATACTCCATTCCCTTTGAAATAAAGGCCACATTGCATTTACTTTCTTTATGATCACTAAAGTTTGATCCTAGCTTTTTGAGTCATGATCCAGGATTTTCATATTCTTCAGTTCTGTAGCTTTCTGCAATCTTTCTCAGTTGAAATAATTTTTAGCTCCTTCTTTCTTCTTACATGATCTCATGTTTTCTCAGATGACATTCCATTAGCCAAGTTTTGCCCACTCGCTTAACCTGTTTATATCCCTCTGCAGGATCTCTGTGTCATCTTTACCACTTGCCTTCGCAACTCATTTTGTCATCTGCAGACTTGGGTACAGTACATTGACATCCATCATCCGAGTCATTAATGTATATTGTAAATAATAGTGTCCCCAGCACGGATTCCCATGGCACCCCACTAGTTTTAGGTCATCATCCTCAAGATACCCTCCCTTATCTTTTTTTCTAATTTAAGTAGCCTAATGTGTGGTGCCTTAACAAACACCTCTTAAAATCTAAATATATTACATCCACTGCCTCTCCTTGATGATGTGTTAGTTTTGCAATGCTGTTAGTAGTGCTGTTTCTGATCCTAATCTTTGGTCCCACAATGTGAAAGTATGATGAGATCTATATTAAGTATATTGATTTTCTTCAATGGTGTTTAATCATAGACAGTATATGTTAGGTACTATTGTAAAATCATTCTGTTGTAGAAATTACCCAGAACTGACACACACATAATCCCTCTTTTATTGTTCTTCTGAAATTAATTAATGGATTAAGGAAGATTATTTTAAATTTAGGACGTCAGAACATAAGAATGCTGAGGATTCTGTCATTGAAGAATAGTATTCCTGGATATTTCCAATTGAATTTCTTAATACAAAGCAACAAACAAAACAATGTGTAGGTCAGCAGAACAAATATCTACAGAAGCTGAGGAATACAAGAATAATAAAAGTTCTTTTACTGGTTGAGCTTTGAAGTTTGGTGGTTTTTTTTGCATTTCTGCACCAACCTTTAGTCTCCCACATTTATTCGCTCGTCCACAATTCCTGATGTCTTCCCCCGTAGCAAGTATCTCAGTTTTCCCACATTGAAATCCATTTGCCATAGTTTGCCCACCGACTCAGTCTGTGTCACTTTTTAACTTGCCCCATCACAACAACTCAGTGTGGCTCCTCACAGTGTTACCTTGGCACTTAATCTCTCAACATACTTGTGAAACTTGTGTGAACGATTTCCAGCCAATGAGTTTATCTTGTTAAATTACGTGGTGGCTTTATGTTGCAAGGGCCTTCGTGCTCCTAAGCTAGAAAAGGGAAAACGAAGCTATGTGTTTGTCCCTAATTGCTATTCTGCAATAGTCACAAATTTCATTTGTATTCTGCCAGTGAGAACATAAAATATGAGTGTAAACCTTGTGACACACAGTAACTTATCCACTTTGTACGCCCATTTTGTAATATGCAACTAAAGTTGTAATGTTCCAACATTCCTAACGTTTTTGCTTCCATTACTTTAATTCATTATTCCAATATTTAGCACTTTTTCAATGAATGCATTTCTTAAATATACATTTAAATTCCCTTTTTGGACTAATTTAAATTCTCCCCTTGCCTTTACTTCATATTAGGCAGGAAAGTTATGTTCTGGGTTCACCTCATCAGTATTTGCCATTTAATGTTGTACTTTCTCCACCGAGGCTTCATAGTCTTCCTTCTCGATTATAATGAAATAACTGGCATTTATGTAAAGCCTTTAACACAGTAAAATATCTCTCTGTAGTTAATAGAGCTAAATTGAACTAAAATTGGAAAGGCCGAGCTTTGGTCTTTGTTCGTGGCTCATTGCCATTCCATTTGGGGTTGCTGAGCTACTTTCTCCTACCCTGTCCAACAATTTGTTTTCCTAGCATAATCAGAGCTGTAATAGCATAACTGCAATGACTGGTGCTTGATAAAGTGCTAACCTAACCTCTGAAGGTTTACCATCTTGGCAGTATTTGAGGAATCGGTCTACTTATTTTTTTCATGTAGAAATTTAATCTATCATCTTTCTGTTACTTCTTTCTGACCCTTGTCAACCACTCAGACTTGCTTAACGTAGATTTTTCACCAGCCTGTGGGATGTAATTGATCAGTGCTTTCAGCTGTTAACTAACGGCTTGATTTCAGACCATCCAGAGATGAAGCCTACACTGTTTAGGGGAGCTGGTGGCATAGTGGTAGTGGACTAGTAATCCAGAAACCAAGCTAATTCTCTGGGGATACTAGTTTAAATCCCACCACAGTTAGTGGAATTTAAATTCGAGACTTTGGATCTTGTGGTACAATGGTGGTGTCTCTACCTCTAGGACAAAAGATCCAAGGTGAAGTCCCACTTGTAACAGATGTCATAACATGCCTGAACAGAGTGATTAAAACACAATTCCTTTTATTTATTCCCATTTAAATTTAAAACATCATGTGGCTATCTAAAGTTAACTCACCAATTTAAATCTGATCTGATATGTAACATTGCTGCTGGCTATTGCTTTTACATTAGATTTTGCTATCCAAATTGCTACTGTAGCTTAGACTTGACAGTAGTCCAAGTACTGAAACTTGCAGAACAAAAACCGTCATGGATGGTGTCACACCCTGTAGTGAATTGCAAATGAATCTAAAGTAACGGTTGAATCCATCGTCTTGAGCATGGAGCTTGGCTCTCAGTTTCTGCTCGATGATTCTATGTTGTGTACCTGGAAGACTGCCTTGGAGGACGCTTAGCCAAAGATCGGAAGCTGAATGTCCTTGACTGCTGGAGTATTCCTCGCCTGGTGATCGTTGCAGAGAGTCTACGAAGGTGCAAGTTTCAAATAGTCATCTTTATGCTGTGTACCATGTTATAGGAGAGCAAGAGTTAAGACAGAACGAGTGCCTTGTGTTACCTAGGAACAAATACAGTCAGTTGATAGTGAGTCCACCGTATGTTTGACTACAGAGGTCACATGGCCCAAGGAGGCTTGTGCTGAAAGAGAAGGAAACTGGGATGGGTGGAATGGAGTAGCCAATTACTAGTTGCGAAGTCATGTGTTGTTTACCTCCACATCATTTTAATAACTTTTATTTCAACTGAGTAAAATTGCAGAATGTGCTTTCTAAATCTGTTAAAATATTCAAATCAAGTTCAAAGGAATTTTTGTAAGTGACCTTTGAAAATTGAGTTTGCATATGAAGGCTAAAGGAGATCTGGCGGTGGAATATAATGTAAAAACAATGAGTTGAGTTGCATTGTGTACAGGAGTTCATTCTGAAGTTGTTGCAGTGGCCCCTTATAAAAATGGGGACAAGTATTTCATCTTGAACAATGTGGTTGAATGTTTATCATGCTTTAATTTTCAGGTGGCGGCTGTAAGTACTATTGTAAATAAAGGGACACCACTGAAAGCATTTGTCTTCAGAAACTACAATCACCTTCCCAGTGTACGGTCACGCTATATGGGTGGCTGTAAATATAAGCTATGGCAGGCAATTCGAGCATCCTCGGCAGCACCTGGCTATTTCCAAGAATATGCGATTGGCAATGACCTTCATCAGGTATGGCTAACTGCATTATCCCTCATCTGTGCATTGCCATTGATACACATTTTTTTGACAATTATTAAAATTGTATTTAAAACAATACCTTTCACGTCCTGAAAGTTTCAAAGCAATCTACAAAAGTTAATTACTTTTGAACTATAATTACTTCTGTGAAGGCAAATGTGATGGCCAATTTATGTACTCTAGGTTCCACTAACACAAAGTTGGTTCACCTGATGCCAATACTTAGCCAATTTTATGACAGGAAGTGAGTCACCCTGCTTTCCATCAAAAACAGTGGGCTGTAAAGCGCCACATGTCTTTTGTTTTCGGACAATAAACCGGAAAGGATGTAGCTAAAATATCTGGAGAAGTTTTCAACTTTGTAAAATCAAGTAATGCACATTTTTAGGTGTTATAGAAAATGTTGCTTTTTTTTCAAAACAGTGAGTTCTTTTCACCTTGGACTGAGTGGCATCAAGATCTTTTGAGTTCAGGAAAGACCGCCTGATGACAGACCTCAGATTAGTTGAGCTACGGTTTACTCCAAGTCTGTGGTTGCAAGATAGCCAGAGACATCCAGAATTTGCAAATTGAAAATATGTTACTCTCCATTTCTTGCTGTGTGAGTGAATAGGTAAGGACCAAGAAAGTTTATAAGGGAGAACTCTAACCAGAAAAGACCTAGGTCCACCTGCTCAACTCACATCAGAACAATCATCACTTTACAGATAAGTGTGTCACCAGTGATTTTAAAAAATCAAAAGGTTATGTGATATGGACATTGCTAGCTAGGCCAGCATTCCCATTCCCAGTTGGCCATGAGGAATGGTGAATATACCTGATTAAACTGCTGTAGTACATCTGCTATAGATACACTGAGAATACCACAAGGAGAGAATTTGAGGATTTTGACCAAACAGCAAAACGGGAACATTGACATATTTCCAAGTCATGAATGTGAGTGGCTTGGAGGGGATCTCTCACATTGTTGTGTTCCCATGTATCTGCTGTATTTGCCCATCTACATGAAAGTAGTCATGCGTGTGGAAGGTGTTGGAAAATGAGCTTGGGTGAATTTCTGCAGTGCTACGGTTAGATGCACTGAGCATCGGTGGTGGAAGAAGTGAGTGGCACCACGTTCACAAACTATTATCCAGCTGTTTTGTCCTGGACGGTATTGAGCTTCTCGAGTTTTGTTGGAGTTGCAATCATCCAAGCAGGTGGGGAGTATTTCACCACATCCCTGATTTGTGCCTTTTGTAGACGGTGGACAGGCTCTGGGGAGTCAGGAGGTGTATTACTGCAGTTACTCAGTAGTTTCTGACTTGATCAGTATTTATGTGGTCAGTCCAGCTCAGTTTCTGGTCATTGGTAACTGCTAGGAATTTAATAGTGGGGTTTTCAGTGGTGCTAATGCCATTAAATGTCAAAGGATGATAGTTGGGGCCATTGCCTGGCACTTGTGGGGTGGTAATATTACTTGTCAACTCAAACCTGGATATTGTCTATGCCTTTGGATATGGACTGCATCAGTCCCTGAGGAATTGTGAATGGTGACGAACATTGTGCAATAATCAGCGAGCACCACCACTTTTGACCTTATGAAGGCTATTGAAGAAGCGGTCAAAGATAGTTGGCTCAGGACACTATCCTGAGGAACTCCTGCAGAGATATCCTGAAGTTGAGGTGACTGACTTCCAATAATCTCAGCCATCTTACTTTGTACCAGGTATGACTCAAACCAGTAGAGTTTCCCCTGATTCCTGTTGACTCCAGATTTGTTTGGGCTCCTTGACACCATCCATTCAAATGTGGCTTTAAAGTCAGAGTGTTGTCTGTGTGAGATTATTTAATGCACTTCTGTCACCTGGAGTTTTTATCCTCCAAATTTTGTTCTCTGTCTATAGTTTCTATTCCACCCTTAGTATCTGTGTCGAATCATTTGCCTTTTGCCTGTGTAAATTGTGAGCGTGTGCGCTTGAACTTTTTTAAAGAGGGAATAGTTTAAGTCACTTTAAATTACAATAAATTGTTATTTTCTGTTCGTGACAGAACCTGGTGTCAATTGCTTTCATCTGCAATAGCAGCGAGTCAGCTAACTGATCAACTTGGAGGTCCAATTGGGTTTTTAGCATTTTGGGTCAGCTTGTGGAACAATGGGACCTGTGGATTATCAGTGTAATCTTCCCAGTTAAATCATAACAACTGCATATTACATGCCTCCATAAGGTGTGTTTCAGGCAGGGACCTTGTAAAATAGGTCAGGGCGCCTTCTCGTGGCAAGAATACAAAAAATGATCTGGTGATGAAATCAGAAGCACTCCAACAAACGTAAATAACAATTTGGTCTTGTGCCTCCTTTATCTCCAATCACCTTCAGCTCAACAACGTTTAGAGAATTCTGTGTTCCTTCTGTGCTAAAACCTTATCCATTCCTCTTCCTTTCTTTCAGTCATTTGGCTTCAGTTATCTAGGCCCTTAGACCTAAAATTGCTTTTCCAGACCTCTCTGCCAGTCTGCCTTTTAAGGCCCTGCCTAAAATTTACGTTTTAGGAAACGACTTATTTGTCTGCTCCAATGCCTGCTCCTTCGGCCCAACAACATTTTTTTGTCTTGTGGGCATGACTTGATGCCAACTACTTACATTTGGCCAAGACTTGCTGCCGAGAGTCATGAATGAAGGCTGCAAGTGTAGTTCGGGTATTAAACCAATGTAAGTCAGCACCGTAATACAAAACGGACCCTGGAAATGGAAAATAAAAAATTAATGGGGAAATGGAGAATAGTATATCACAAACCAAAATTCTCCATTATTTTCACTCATGTCACTGCTGTTGTACTAATAGCTTTGTTCTTTCGTAACCCCAAAAAGACTTCTGATTACTCCTGTTAGATGAGAAGATTGGAAGCATGTTTTTCTTTCTCATAAAATAGTGCAGGACTGAGACCAATTGTCATGGGTTCATTACTGCTTTAAAGAATCTCTATTCCATTCCTGTGATAGATTCACTGGGATTAGTGAAAACACACTTGGATATATCACAGCTTTAATGAAGCTTTAACTGTGAGTTTCCCGGGACTGCCAACTCTTAAGGACAGAATCCCTGACAATCCTGTGTAGCAAGCAGCTTTGTTTCCAGAGAAATGGGAGCCTGGTTGAGACTGATGTTACTGTACTCTACTGACGCTCTCTCTGATCCTGTCCTCTGAAATCAGTGCAAGAAAGGCCTCTGCATTTCAACACTTACTCGGTTCTAGGATCAGCACCCAGAGATCATGACAGAAACACATCTGGTTTTCAGCTGACTAGATTTTAAATCCTCTACCTTATATTCACAACAGTCAATATACAATGACAACTGAGGCTTTGCCTTTCAGAAAGATAACATGTTTCTCAATTTCAATCTGGAAGTCAGGTAGTGAATTTTCTAAATAGGTTTCAGATTATAATTTGTGAGCTAGTTTTGAAAATGAAAGAGCACAAATGAAAAGTCATCAGAGATAAAAGGTACTGCAGATGCTGGAGAATCCGAGATAACAAGCATTGGGCTGGATGAACACAGCAGGTCAAGCAGCATCATAGGAGCAGGAAAAGTCATAGTTAGATTGTCTGTTCCAATCCAGGTTATGACTTTTCAAAAGAAAGATTAAGTAAGCTGTGATTAAAAAGTGATTGATCAAAAATTATTACAGTAGCCTTGAGCAACCTATTTTAAACTTTTGAGTTCACCATGTAGAGGACTGAACAAAAGCAGAGCTGTTCTTAGGTTACTAAAATCTTTTCTGCCAGTGTTTAAAGTCATCGATAAATGCCAGTGTGTTTACAAGTGTTGTTGCAGAATAGTTACTATGGATTCAACTGAGTCATTTTCTAAGCATTGTGACCAGCTCCAAGATAATATAGCATCCTCATAGTTTTCTCTGTCTACAGTCATTTGAAGAATTCTGTTTTTTAACCTAACATTATGAAATAAACAGGACCATTGTATTCACTTTGTAAAAATGTCATACTTTCAAAGCTACTTTCTTGATTGTGGGCACGTGCACATCCGAGTGTGTTCTGGGGATAGTTTTATGCTTCTATATTACTGGCTATGTCAGCCAATTACTGCACATATATTGAATAAGCTTTGTTTTGATAATAAACTGATTACTGTGTTTAATAAGAAGCCAAGTTGGTAGATCTTTTTGTTTTAAAACGTGACGCAGACCATATGTATTAGTTGATCAGCTGCAGGAATCAGAGCTGGGGCTACAATTATTTACAATCTGTGGTGATAGATTTAAAAAGACACAAATTATGGTACAAACCAAAGTTTGTGGATGACACAAAAATAGGTGGGAAGGCAAGAGATGAGGGTAACAAGAGAGTCTGCAGAGGGATGTGGACTGTTTTCGTCCATATCCCAAACCTTGGCAGATGGGATATGATGTGGGAAAATGAGGTTATGCACGTTGACAAGCAGAAGACGAGCTGAATATTGAGAAGGACTGCAAAAAACAACAGCTCAGAGAGGTTTGGTAGTCCCCATGCACGAATTATAAAAAGCTAACATACAAGTTCATCGGGTAATAGGGAATGTAAATGGTATGTTGGCTTTTATTTCAAAGAGCATCAAGTATACAAAATAGGGAGGTCTTGCTAAAATTACACAAGACACTACTCCGACCACACTGGAACTGCTGTGTCCCTTAGCTAAGGAAAGGAAAAACTAGCATTGAGGTTAGTCCTGAGGGGGTTTGCTCGGTTGATCTCGGGTATGTACGGACTGTCTTGCGTGCAGCGGTTGAGTAGGTTGGGTCTGTACTCATTGGAGTTTAGAAGAATGAGAGGCAACCTTGTTGACACACACAAAAAATCCTTGGGGGTCCTGACAGGGTTGATGTGAAAACGTTGCTCCACTTTGTGGGAGAATCTATGAGCCGAGCATGTAACCTCAGAACAAGAGGTCTCCTGTTGAAGACAGACATCAGGAGGAATTTCTTCTCTGAGGGTAGTGAATCTGTGAATTCTCTATTGCAGAGGACAGTTGAGGTTGGTTTGTTAAGTGTAATCGAAGCTCTTAGCCTAAAAGGAGAAATAGATTTTGAAATTTAAATAAGAAAGCTCTAATTAGTTTGTTGCTGAGTGATCCCTATTTGAGTACCTTTCAGAACTTGCTCGCAAACTAAACAATGATTTTATTCCTTCCTTAGAAATGAACATTAGTGTAAAGCAAGCTCTTTTTTTTGAAAAGTTAACTGATGTAGAATGATTAATCTTTTGAATAATTTAATCCAGAACCATGCAATAAATTATCCTGCAGTCACCAAGTTCAATTAATAAACGTACGTAAGTAGTCGGAGCTTGCAGCATCAAAGCAAAAATAACCATTTGAGTTACCAAGACATGGTTCTGTTTCTGACTTGGATAGATTGCTATTCCATGTGTTCAGGAATAGAAAACTGTAGACTCAATAAAACTGTGCAGTTGAAAAGCAGTTTTTAAAAATATAAACAGAACATGCTTGCATTACACAACAGGATTGACAGTATCTAAAATGTAGCATCAAAGCAATGTTTGGGTAGGATAGTAGCATCAGACAGTTAGAGGTTTTCTCAGACGTAAATCCATCCTCTGTTTCCAGGTGGATAGAGGCCGTTTCTCTTTTCATGTCAGGCTTCCTGAATTTTAACTAGCGTCTCCCTACGTTGTGCGTCTTCATTTTGATTTAAAATGTTTCCCCAGAAGGATTAACACTGCAGAATAAACAAAATTTTTGAATCTGAAAACGTATGACAGATAAGACATAAAATGCTGTTAAAGTGGGAAGTTTATAGAATCATAATTTTGTTTTGCACACTACAAGTTTATTTATAGCTTGGTTAGAGGAGAGTTAGAATAGTGGTATGGAAATATTTATCTACTTATATATCATATATATTATTAAGGTGTGTTGGGCTAATTCTACTCTAGCTTTTCAGTATTTGTCCAGTGGGTAAAGGGCATGTTTTAGATTGGGTTTATTGTGGTACAGTGATTTCCATTCTGTGTGTAGCGTTGCTTTAGACCCGATAGAAAATCATTTTGGCTTTTCCTTTTGTAATTTGTCACAACTGGCATTTTGTTTATATGGATAGATCTTTCATTTTCTCTTTATATGAGTTGTAGGCATGGTGTCAGTGAGCATGAAACTCGTCTTTCGGAATCATTAATCAGTCCCTGTTACAGTTCATTTGCTAGACGCTTTAGCAGTTTATAATCTGTGTTACATTTAAATTAAGTCCTGGAGTCATCTTTGTGACGTTTTTTGACCTTCTCGTTCCCTTTACCTTAATTAGTTTTAGGTGACACTTGGCAGGTAAACCATAAATGTAAAGATGCATAAGTACCTCAGAGCTATAATAAACTCAATCTACAAAATTTAATAATTAATTCAGCAAAGAAATGATAAATTCATCATTCATTAGGCTTTTTAAATATATTGTAAGGAACCTCCTTATGGTCAAAGAAACTTTTGATTATGACGCAAGTCATTAAGAGTGCTTTTGTGACAAAATTTCACTTTATTTAAAACCTATTAATTACTTGGAATGCTCATACTTGGATAGGTGCAAACTGCATTTTAAACCAGAGATACTCCGGTTGTGATCCAGTGTTACATGGTCAGACCATCCCGTGAGCAACCTTCTCGGAATGCCTCCAGCCAGGATGTGCAACTGTACTCCATTAGAACAGCTGAGAAGACAATGCCCACAATGCACTGCTACAAAAGTTAGTAGCTACAGCATGTGAAGAGTAGCACTGAGTAGAGATCTGAAGGAACTTAGTTGAGCTTCACATCAACCCATTCCAACCTCCAATCAGCCAGACTTTCAGTGCTACAACAGTCATTTTATCCTTTTACAGACTCTTAACAAATACCAGAATCAGGACATCCCTTTGTCAATAGAAAACGATCTTATGGCCATGATCAGGTAAGCATAACAAGTGGAAATGAAACAAAATACAATTGCACTTACTGGTCCTAGAATTTGGTGCTGCTTCAAGTGAGGATGAGAAACAGAAATGCTGAAGATGGTATAACTAATTCTGTATTATTTGGCTTGTCTGATCTACTAACTCTAGAATGATCATCATTAAAGCAAGGGTGCCTGTGAATAAAGGATATTTGATCGAACCCTTTGACGTCCCCAGTCTATAGGTTTCCACCCAGTCCTGCATTTAAATGCAGGATGACTTTTTAGACAAGTTTTTTTTTTATTGTAGAAAGGAGGGTTTTGGTTAGAACATTGATAGCGACATTACCTTTTCACTTTTTGATGTTTGCATCCAGCTTAGGTTAATGCAATGAAGGGACATCATCTCTCTCTATGGCTAAAAAGCTCCCTCTTGAATCATGTAAAGATTACATGTTTTTCTTTTTTTGTACTTTTAGTTGTGAATGGAAATGGGAAAGAGGCTGCTTTAAAATCAAAGATCGCAGAAGTGGTTGCTGCACTTCTTAAAAACAAGCTGTTGAAATGTATTGTAAATGATGTTTACGCTGCTGCTTTGTTCAACCAGTCGGGGAGGCTTGATGCAGATGGAAAGGCACCAGACAAATTGAGATTTGACCAGCAACATGCAGCTGAGTGGTTTGTAAAGTTGTGACTAGCTATGGTTGACCAAGACTACCTGCTGGCAACAACAATCACCGAAGCCTTTGGACTTCCGCAGGGAGGTGTCTCTCTGCAGTAGAAAATAGTAAAACCCTGAAGAAAGCCAGTGTGTTCTTTTCACCAGTTGGTGTCAGCTATTGGTTTTAACCAATAAGTCAGAATTTTGGGAACCCGGTTCTCGTGTGCCTTCTGCAAGGAAATGAAAAGTGACTGACAAAAGAGATTGAAAAGAAGCAAGCCCTGTTTGGCAAAAGGATCATCTCCGTGAGCCGTGGGGACTTTTTCCCTCCCCCACACAATGCCTTTTCTTTCTTTAAAACAAAAAAAAACTGCAGGTGCTGGAAGTATGAAATAAAAACAGAAATTATTGGAGACACTCAGTAAGTCTGGTCCATTGACCCTTCACTCATTTTTGTCTGTGCCTGTGAGTATGTACATATTGGGGGGATTTTAAAAGCAGTTTTTAAATTAAAAAGAGTTGTATGTGAATAGTTCATAGATCTAGCTACAGTTAAACAAGTATCTATTTCTAATAAATTGGTAATTCTTCTAAGTACAGGTAAATCAGGTCCGTGTTTTCTGTTTGCCTGGGTCTAAATGGACAGGAAAATTGGGGAACTTTTGCATATCTTGCTGAAATAGTTAATTTTTAATAATGATTCCAGGAATACCAGCCTTTTATTTCCAGTCAGTGAGGATAGCAATTACAAGTAGTTTCAATCCGAGATAACAATGTGTAGAGCTGGATGAACACAGCAGGCCAAGCAGCATTAGAGGAGCAGGAAAGCTGATGTTTTGGTTCTCGACCCTTCTTCAGAAATAGGGGAAGGGGATTCTGAAATAAAAGGGAGAGAGGGGGAGGCGGAAAGAAGATGGATAAAGGAGAAGATAGGTGGAGAGGAGACAGACAGGTCAAAGAGGCGGGGATGAAGCCAGTAAAGGTGAGCGTAGGTGGTGAGTTAGGGAGGGGATAGGTCGGTCCAGAGAGGACGGACAGGTCAAGGAAGTGGGATGAGGCTAGCAGGTAGGAGATGGGGTGGGGCTTGAGGTGGGAGGAGTGGATAGGTAGGAGTACAGGTTAGGGAGGCGGGGACGAGCTGGGCTGGTTTTGGGATGCGGTCGGGGGAGGGGAGATTTTGAAGCTTGTGAAGCCCACATTGATACCATTGGGCTGCAGGGTTCCCAAGCGGAATATGAGTTGTTGTTTCTGCAACCTTCGGGTAGCATCGTCGTGGCACTGCAGGGGGCCCAGGATAGACATGTTGTCTATGGAATGGGAGGGGGAGTTGAAACGGTTCGTGACTGGGAGGTGCGGTTGTTTGTTGCGCACTGAGCGTAGGTGTTCCACAAAGCGGTCCCCAAGCCTCCGCTTGGTTTCCCTGAGGTAGAGGAGGCCACTATCTAGTCTGGTGACGCAAAACCATTTGTAACTTTTCCCTGTTTGGCCTCGATTAGATGGACTTTCATAAAAGTTGCTTGAATAATAGCCAACATGGTAGATGGAAGTATTTTACTAATGCAGTCAGAACATTCTTCTGAAGTTGAGGTAAAAAACATGATCGGTTGTAGGGCAAAAGTAGCTTTTCCTTGGGTTCCTGCTGATCTGATATGCCAAACATGATGATTTGATGTAAAATGTGGCTGCATTCCCTTTCTTGTAGCTGATGAGTATCAATTTGATGAAAATTGACAACACCTTATCTCTCACTTTCTGCGGCTCAGATATAAAGGCAACAGTGTTGAATGAAGCTAATGGGTTAGATGACATGAGCCTCTGATGGTTGAGTCACAGGGTGGAATTGAACTGCTTCCTACTAGAAGAGGAGATTGGAAGATGCACAGTGCTGGATGTATTTAGCAGATTGGGCAATATTTGTATGAAGAAAAATAAAGTTTAAAGAAAAAAAAACAAACTTTTCATTGAACAGTTCAGGTAGAAGTTTTATTTACACTTGCAACAAAGCTGCCTGAACTGATGCTATCAGACTTGCTGAATATTTCCAGCATTCTTCTTTTATTTTCAGATTTCCAGTATCTAGTATTTTGCTTCAGTGTTGAACTGAAAGGCAAGTCAACCTCATCATAACCTTTGTAATGGAACTAAGGCTTCATATTCTTGTATGTGTATTTTGTCAATCTCTTATTTGCCCCTCATTTGTCTTTTGGGTGACTTCCATCTTTCTTTTTCTGAGAAGTTAGTTTGAAGTTAAAATAGAAGCAAAGTTTTTTTTTCGTTACATCCTTGGCGAAGCAGTTTATGTTGTCTGAAGGATGTCCTAAAATGTCCAATGTTTGTTCCAACCAAGCAGTAATGTTTGCGTTAAATTGTAAGGTTTTGTAGTGTTGGTTGAGTGAACAACATTTTTCAGGATGTGCAGAGTTTCCATTTGCCAGCTATTGAGAAGGTTGTCCTCGGGATACACTCAATCAATACTGAGATGTAGCCAAGGTTCTTGGTTTGAACCCATAGCTTTCTGATTGAGATGAATGTTACCCAATGAGCCATGTTGATGTTCTGTACAACAGGCTTATCAGGCAAGTTGCCAACTTTTTTGTGTCCTTTTTTGGGTGATGTGGAAGTTGCATTGTGTCTTACCTGTTTACACCTGCGAAATGCATCACAAATGATTGTTCAGAAGAATTTTCCCTTGCCAAGGAATGGGGTATGGAAGAGAAACATTATGAAGTATGAACAATTGATATTGTTCTTTTAAAGTGGTTAAATTGGACATTGGGAGCCACACTTAAAGTGAGCTTTATCAACTAGGCAAAGTTGCTGAATAAATATTGAAAGAGAAGTCCTTAACATGTCACAAACGGACTTTGAGAGCAGCTCTGAATTGAAGTTGTTAATCAGGACTTGCAAAAACTTTCATTGAGAAGATGAGTTTCATTTAAGTTCATAATTATTATGTTTTGTGAAGGCCATTTCAGGTGGAAAATGAAGAAACTTGATCACATTCTTAATGATGTACTGTGATATTCATTTAACTTTATTGCCTTTTATTGGTGCCTTTTTTACGCTTCTAAAATATTAGATCGAGAGAGCATTTAAAAATAAGGGCAACCATTTAATACATTAATATGGAACATTCTTTTCTGAGGGTGTTGAGCAACTCTTCCACTTCTTTTCAAGGGAGGGAGTCTTTGAATATTTTCAGGCAGAAGGAAAAAAGTTCTAGATGGGCACAGGACAGGAGTGAAATATGGGGAGAAGTGGGAGTAATCGAATCAGCCATGATCTTATTGAACGGTGAACTTGGTTCAAAGGGCCTACTACCACAACGTTGAATGTTCCTATTTGTTTTGTTTGAAACAGGTATATTGGAGAACATTACTTTGTTATTTCCATGTTTTTATATTTGATGGGGAGACATAAAGTCTCTTTTTTTTTTAAATGGATCCTGCAGGGTCATTGTGTGACAATATTGTCTTTGGTTACTTGCCATAAGTTCCCTTCCCATGCTTTCAACTTCATGCTTTTCACTGGTCACTGTAGTCTGAACCAAACTGATTGCACCCTTGGCATCCTGTTTGACCCTGATTTGGGTTTCTGGCACAAATTCATCTATTTCCATTTCCAGAACATTGCTGCAGTCTCACCATTGCCATTATCATTTTTAGACTTGACTGCTCTCAATGCTGTCCTGACTGGCCTCACTGTTCCAGCCTTCCTTAAACTTGAACTTATCCAAATCTCTGTTGCTCATATTTAAAATTGCACCAAGTCCCGTTCACCCGTCAGTCTCGTACACACTGGCTTGCGTTCATCTTCAGTCGGGAAACGCCTATTAAAATTATCATCGTTGTTCACACATCCCCTCCATGGCCTTTCCCTTCCCTATCTCTAACTTCCTCCAGCCTCCCAACCTTCCAAGATTTCTCCACTTCTGACCTCATGTGAACCTCAATTGAATCTGGTTTTCGGCTGTCCACAACTCTTGTCCACTTTTAGTCTCTCGGCCTCTTTATCCCCCTCTTTACACCTTTTAAAATGGTCTGTAAAATATACCTCATTTTAGCTGACCTACTATCTCTTTGTGTGACTTAAGTGTAAATTTGTGTTGCTCCTGTGAGCCATCTTGGGTTGTTTAATTGTGTTAAAGATGCTCTGTAAATGCAAGCTGGTGTTGTGTTTTGTCAATTAGCAATGTCTCTTGTGTGACTATAATTCTAAAGCTGTGTTAGTCTGGTGTTCAGTTCTAAGGGGGAAAAATGAAGTGTTTATCCGACACTCTTCACTACCCCTGTTTCAGGCTAAAGTTTTATGCTGCAGTCAGGAACATACTTTGCTGGAAGTAATTTGCAATCCAAATTTAATGTCACTTTGTCATTGTCGCCTGATGTAATGTTCTTCTAAGTCTTGGTGCTTTGCATTAAGGCCTTTATCCTACCACCTTGGTTTTTCAATTTGATTTGATTTTTAACCAGTTACTGTCTTTCTTTATTTGAATACATTAATGAAGGCAATTCACATTTGAGCTTTGGAATGAGAAGTCCCAAGTTTGACTTTCGTTGTGCCGATTTAGTCAGTCTCCACTGGAATACCAGTATAGGTTATAATTGTTCTCATATTGCTTATCAGGGGATGGATGGAGAGAATAATAAGGAAATTTTGGCTGTTTCCCTTTCTGGTGAGGGTGTAGAGGTGCCAGTGTTGAACTGATCTTTTATTTATACATTGTGTCTGATGCTACCTCTCTCACTAACACCTGAAGAAGGACTGAGGCTCCGAAAGCTTGTGTTTTTAAATAGACCTGTTGGACTGTAACCTGGTGTCATGTGACTTCTGACCTTCTCTGGTTAGATAATTAGTGTGACTGACCAGAATGGAAAAGCAGTGAAGTAATTTTCTGTTGTTAGAATTTGATGTGTCACAATGTACCAAGACTGACTGGGGAGTGAAAGATTAGCCATTTTGCCAGTTACAAGAGGATAACTGGTGCCACCGGAATTGCAGTTGTTTTGTACAAATTATTCAGACCTGTGTTGCCCACTTCTGAGAGATAATAGAATATACACAGACAAAGTTAGAGCCGGGATGCTTGGAGCTCTATAAAACTCAATTAACCTGTTAAGTACTTAAACAAATAACACATGCTTTTCAGTGCTAGAGATATCTGAATCACTGTCTTTCGCTAGCCTGGGTTGAAATTAATCCCAAATGTTGTTATCCGGGAGAGTTTGCAGCTTGCCAGCCTGGAACTACTCTTGATGTCTTCACAACGCCTTCTGACGTAGGGTAACTCCTGCAGTATTAACCTTTGAAGTTCTGCTGAAAGAATTTTCTCAAGCTACTTTACGCACAGGTCTCTGTGCCAAGTGCATGCCTTATTTGGAATTATCTGTACGTGCGACCGATCCTGAATGTTTCATCCTTATTTCGTACAGACTGCAGTCACTAATTTCTTGGAATCTGGGCAGACCTGAATGATCCAGCATAATTCCACTGACTTAAAAATCCATTGTGAAGCTGCTTTTCAGTTCAGACTCGGACCTCCAAGTCCAGAGGCAGAGGCACTACCACTGCAGACAGCCCCATACCAGTGGAATTCTGACTCTACAAAGTTAATGCCTTCGGAATAAGAGAAATTGATAAATTGCCAGAATAATTAACTAATTTGTTTGTTTTTCTCTCCTATAGGACGGTGGGTTGCTTATTAACAACCCTTGCGCATTGGCTCTACATGAGTGCAAACGTCTGTGGCCAAACACACCATTTCAGTGTGTAATCTCTCTAGGAACGGGCCGCTATGAAGCACTGGGGAAAAATAATGTGACCTACACAAGCCTCAAAGCAAAACTGACTAATGTTATCAGCAGCGCCACAGATACAGAAGGTTAGTTATTGTAGGATGAACATTTTAAACATTTTTCTATGTTGACTCCTGCAACAAATTCTTTTTTGGCCACCAATTCACTCCAATGTTCTGAATTTACGTTGTCCCGATTTAGAAATAATCGTCAAGATAATGCTCAGATTAAAGAAACTGGATCAGTTCTAAAATTGGTAAAATTAAAATGAATTTGGCAGTTGTCAGGGCAAGAACTGAAAATTGAGGGATACTAAAATGTGTGCCCTAGCTGTGAACATGTTGCCATGATTTAAATCAGTCTTGTGGCCTTCCAACCTGCAGACTTCACTTGGGCTGTTCTATACATGACTCAGCCAGAGATGATTAATGAGAACATTAGTGACTAAACGTGGTAAAGATGTGTTGAATGATGTACACAACCATCCTTGTTGAAGGGATGAAAGACCCAGCATTAATTGACTTTTAATATTAGAAATGTTTTTTAAAGTTAGGCACCTCTTTCGTACACTATGAAGCTTGACTTCTTCATTGGAATTAATTCAAATAGTTTTGTTTTTAAAAGTCCTTTCATGTGGAGTATCCACCCACCCCTTATGAGAATATATTTGGGATCTTTGTATGCACATGTTTATAACAGGCACTTTTTTTTTTTGAAAAGAACAGTCTCTTTTAAATCCTATATGACGTAACATAAACCAAGTATAATTCATGTATTTGTCTTTATAAATCATGAAGACCTCACAAGCTGCGCAGAAATGTTCACTTGGTGTTCGTGTATATGTCAGATGCTCCTGACACTAACATACTGTCGTGTTCTAATTTGGGATTAGTCCATCAATAAGGTGGCAATGCCAAAAAAGAAGCCCTTTTGAAATCTGTAGTCTGCAAAAATTCAAATAGAGCAAATCAGCCAATGAGAAATGTAAGGATAAATAGGCATGATGTAATTGGGCATCAAGGGGCCAATTTGTCAGTGCAACAGGGTTAAATACCCCACTTTAAACCAAAGTCACATTGACCCTTCCTGGAGGGAGTTCCTTGACTCATTGTCTGCTGATGCTTCATCCTGGACATTTTCTCTTGCCAATTTTTTTATCCCCTCTGATGGTTTGCCACTGCCTTCCATTCCCGGGGCAAATCCTAGGACTACCTCAGCTGGAACAACAGTCTCACCTGCACAGAGTATTATTCTGAATCACTGAACTCTGTACCTAACCAGCTAAGCTAACTGCAGGCTTTCACTTATATGAGTGCCTGCCTCCATTTATCTTGAATTTTTATTTGAGACCTGAGTACCACTTTAATCTTCTGCAAAACCTCAGTTACGCCTGATCGGCTGTCTAAAGCTGGTGCTGTCAATTCAAAAATCATTCTATAATGTTCTGTGTTAAATAGAAACTGATTGAGGTCCCCTTTAAATCAGTGACTAAAGGAGGTGAAAAATAACCATAGTTTTGATTTAAAATACCTGTCCGATGAGAGCTGTTTGTGATACCATTTTCCCAGGCTTCCAACAAAATACAGATGATACTGTAAATTGCTCTCTATGTGACATAAATATCAATAAGTAAAAACAACTCAATATTGATAATTGGATGGTGAAGTAAAAGAAATATCAGCTGCTTGCAGGGGTGATAGGTGTTTAGCAGTTGTGCTACTGGCTGCAGTTCATGTCGTCCCGATAATCTCTGAAGTTTCTAATTTCCTCAACAACAGTGGATTTTCCAATTGTGATCTGGCATCAGTGTTTATAGGAATGCTGTCCATCTGTAACAAGATAATTTAGTCATAAATACTTTACTTCAATAATAGTCTGAAATAGCCTAATGCAATTCAGTTGAGATCATGCATTGAGTAATACCTCATCAAATCAGAGTCCTAATGACTTGTGCTAAATTACTTTACAACATATATTGCTCTTGATAACATGTTTCAGATGGAAAAGTATCCTGCACAATCAAGAAATATACCTTCCACAATTTTGTGATTTCAGTGATTATTTGTAGGTCATTGTAAAATGTGTGTTTTGAGTTGAGAACCTGATGATTGAAATTGGAATAGAGAATGAGTCCAATAAAATTTATTAGGCTCATCTATTGACTGAGTGCTGCATTGATCTGGTACTCTTATGAATAAGCAACAGAAACTTCTTTCCTGACTAAAAAATTGAATATACCTGTAATAATGGGTTTAAGATACACTTACAATTTGTCACTTATCGTTCACAAATGTATGTTTCCATTGCTAATTGTTAGTTTGGCATCTGTAATGTTGAGAAATTAAGCTGCTTACTAGACCTGACTGCCTTAAGATCAGAATTGTAAATAGCCAAATTGAAGTGAATGTCACTGCTAATAACCTACTGGTGTAACTCAGCACAATTGTAACTGCTTGTAAATTTTGGACTTTAGGACAGTAATTGGCTTTCATTAGTTTGCATGTGTACCAAGAGCAGTACTTTGACATGCACTTTCAAGTTTAATCAATTTCTAATTGATTACAGCAGCTGGGATTCAATTCAATGCTGCAAATAATTTGGGACTTTGCAAATGGTTGCCATTAATTGCTTTATCTCTCCATATCCATCTGCCTCTGCAGTACCACTTGCCTTTAACTCCTGCAGTCTAGATCAGCTGACGTTGCAACATTCAATAAATCAACGCATTTGCTTGCCTGTGGATTCACACACTTTATCAGTGTTTTAAGTGTGATATGAACATGAAATGGTACATCAGTGGGTTCAAATCCTCTTTTACCTCTGGAAGCTGTTGTGATTTTGATGTAGGCAGAGGTGCTGAGATATCCTGATGGTTGCAGAGGGTTTATATGTACTTAGCATTTGGTGTTTCAGCCCGGTTGATAGTGGGTGTAGGTTCACAGCTCAAAATGCAGTATAACGTGACACAAAAATCACACTTGAATGTCATGACAACTGTTGTCAAAAATGAATGCTGAACCATCACAGCAAGTTGGTTTAATGCTGAGGTCAGCATATTGTTGAAAAACCAGCCTTAGACCCTGAGCAAAGCATAGCCTAGGAGGCATTCATTCTGACAGTGTAGAACATGTTTGCATAAAACCTGAAGAAGAGGTAGTTTGCTCAGCAAACCCATTCATTCAGTATGTAGGTTCTATGATCAACTTGTATCCCTTAGTTTGAATCTCAAACGCGGAGAAATGATGTACATAAAATAATACAATGTTCACACCTGCCTTCAGCTTTCCCATATCCACTACATGTTTAATTTTATTTTGAGAATTCTTGAGCTCTCCTAAGCAGTTTTTCTCGGAAACATTTATTTCAGAAGTTCACACCATGCTTGACGCACTTCTGCCTCCTGACACGTACTTCAGGTTCAATCCTTTCATGAGTGAAGACATAGTCTTGGATGAAAACCGTAAGGAGAAGCTGAATCAATTGCAAATGGATGGAAGCCGGTACCTGGAACGCAATGAACCGAAACTTAAAAGGGCTGCTGAGATACTTGGTCAGGAGAAGGGCGTGCTTCAGAAAGTATCTGATTGGTGTAAATTAAAGATAGACATGTATGATGGCCTCCCTCTTATTTCCAAATTGTAAAATGAAAATGTCTATTTCCAGAATCTGGTCAGTCACTATATCAGTGTGATTTCATCAGACTGATTAAATTGATCTGTAACTGCTGTAAAATTTGAAAAGCGATACTAAATTTAAGTTAATACTTGAACCATGTAATTTTCTTTTTTTAAAGAAGTACCAATGCTGCTTATTTTACAGATTTACTCAAGTTCCAATGTCATTATGTTTGTAAATTGCTGTTTCCTTTGCCTTCAGCTGAAATCTGGCAATGCTGAGTACATTTCCATGGACACAGCATGTCTGTTTCGTGCTGAGTTTTGGTTTGGATTATTTATTTTGCCAGGAATCAGATATCATCTTTGTGCAAAATAAGATTTTTATTGATGTGAAAATATCAACATGGTTTTAAACATGATCATGCTTGTTGAAGATGTAATTAGCTAACTTAAGCCCCCAATCCCCAAATAAGTTGCTTTTGCCACACCATCTAATTTTCACTCAAACATTTCAAGATGTTTCTGTGATGAGGACCGTTTGAAAGCTGTTCAGTGATCTTAATAAAGGCACCTGAACATGCTATGTTTATACAATGAATAATGTAGATACGTGTCTGCTGTTTAAGTATACTCTATCCTATTTCCTGATAAACTGTAACATGCTACTACATTTCCATTTTCTCTTATATATCAATAAACCTTGTGGTTTAACACTAATGCTTAATATTTTTTCTTTCTTAGACAGTAGTTGCACCCTTCCCAGTGTGTTTTTTTTTTTTGCCTTTCCTCATGCTTTTGCATCCCTGTTCTCAAAGATGCTGCACACTCTTTTATATGTCATCCAAATTTTCTCTCGTCACAACAGTTAGCCTTGACATTATCTGCAGATATTTAACTGAAGGGGCTTTCAGAATTTGATGATCCAGTTATGCAATTGTCCGTGTGATTTTTAAATTTTGTTCTTGAGTTGTGTGTGTCACTGGCAAGACCACAACTTTTATTGAAGGTTAAGTAGTATGGATTCCAGAGACCTGAAATGAAGACAAAGTGCCAAAGAAACTCAACGGGTCTGGAAGCATCTGAGGAGGAATGGTCTTGAGATCGATAAGACCCTCCTTCAGAACCAGCAGATGATGCCAGATCTGCGCAGTTTCTCCAGCACATTCTGTATTTAATTCAAAATTTTTATTGACCATTCTTAATTGTCTTTGAGAAGCCACCAGATTATGATTCAAAATTGGAATTCTGGTTGGTTTTTACGTGTATGTTTGTCAGAATGTTAGAACCGGTTAAATTCGGGAGAATGGAAATCAGCTAACCACAGGTCAGCAAACATCCATCAGCGTATTCCGGTCTGCACAGCTCAGTTACTGATCAGAAAATTGATTGAGACATTTAATATAACTCTTTTAAATCAATTATATGTGGTTTGTATTTTCTTTTAATTTTGAAGCACTTGGAGTGACCTGAAGTACAAAAGTTCTGATGAAGGGTCTAGGTAGGCCCTAAATGTTGACTGTCCTGGTCCTCTGAAGCTGCCTGACCTGCTGTGTTCCTCCAGCTCCACACTATATGGGCTACAAACTTGCTTTACAGGGAGTAAATGAAGAATAAATTCCCAGGATCCAGTCAAGTGAGCATTCACTTATGCAAAAGGATAAATTCGGGAGAGTAGGCCAAGATTGCCTGGAATTTGAAAGGATGGGATTAAGCTAATGGAAATATATAAAATTCTTAAGGAGCACGCCAGGATAGATGCTCAGTAAATATTTCTACTAGCTGTGGATCTAGAGCACAGGGCCATAGTCTCTCAGTGGCCCTGGTCAAAGAGTGGGCTACGTTGAGTTTGTGCTCAGCCTCAGTCAGGGGGTTGCATAACGCTGTCATGGGCCACAGTCAAAACAGGCAGCAATTGTCTTAAGCATCTGCACTATGAAAAAACAGTAGGAACATGGGAGTTCTCAAGAATATAGGAAGCGTGGCACTTTGCAGCCATTGCCAAGGAGATAAACTCTGTCAAAAATGATTGACAGTTATCTGCCTAGCTTTTTCAAAATTTTAAACCTTGCAGGTTGGCTCTGGTTGGCAGTGACAAATTGATAGCGTCCCTACCTCCAAGGCAGGAGGCTTGTATTAAAGTCCCACCTGCTCCGAAAGTGTCTCGTCAAAACTCTGAAAAGATTAATTAGAAAATAGCTTGACTCTTACTGGTCGGGGCTTTGCCCTGAGAAATGAACCAACAAATGGTTGTGACCAATATTGTTGAGTTGAAACAGGTGTAGTGTGTGTTCATGTTTTTTCTGTCTAGAAAAATAAAGGTACTGTATGTTATCTGTAGGTTGCAATATATTCAAATGTGAGAGCCCAGCTGAGTCCACTTGCCAATTAATCAGCACTGTTCTGCAATGCAGTATAAATGTTGATTTTCCTACTGGTATTCTCGTGAAATGCCCTGAAGAGTGCAAGATAAAAAGTTTCAATGGAATGTGTTGTTTTTAGTGATTTTTTTTTTTTCTTGTTTTTTTTTTCCCATGAAATAAGTTGGCCTGAGTTCTTACCTGGCATTTTGCCTCTTCCAGCTGATTGAATGATTTGCAGATGAGAGGTGAATGTTTATTATCATAAATGATGCATTGCAGTTCTGCCGAACAAGGTAGGTGGACCTGACAGCTGTTTCCTGGCTGTCGGTATTTGTGGGTAAATCCTCTTAATGAAAAGACAGCAAGAGCAGAACCATGCTTTAACTGTGCCACGGATGAATTAAAACTTTTAAATTTTGTCTTCTGTGAACTATCCTCTTTGTGCCATCCTCTCAGCAGCATAACCATAGACGCTGAACACGCGTAGTTCAATGATGTGGAAAGTTGATAGGGATTTATATTGTGGTCCACAGCTGTCTAGCAGAAACTTAACAATGGACGGTAAGTTAAACTAACAAGAATTTACACCTGCAGAATTGGATCTGAAACTCCACAGTAAGACTGTAACCTCTTCCCATCCCCACCCTACCAACAAACTATCCTGAACCACTGTTCTCCCAATTCAAGAACAGCGTAATTCAAAGAATTTGCCACCAACTTATTCTGCAAATACTGGACTCTGTCAAGTAGCTTATCTTCTGTTTCTCTCCCCCACCCCCATCTCTTCCCGAGGAATTAGACCTCATTCATTAGTCATACGTAGTCCCTTGTTGAAGACCTTTTGGAAATCTAATTACCTTAATCGTACTGAATTTTCTTTGTCTCTCTTGGATATCTCGTTGAAGAATTCAATAAGGTTGGTCAGACTTGCCCTTTTTGAATCTATACTTATCATTTATTCATAATATTTTTTGACTTTTAGGTGTTTTACTGCTTGCCATTTAATAGGGATTCCGATCCTGGTCTGTAATTCCTGGACCTTTTCTATTTTGATTCTTCGACAACTTAGCCACCTGACAGTCCTCAGACACACTTCACCTTTTTCTATGAATTATTGAGTATGTGCATTAGTGTTTCAGCACTTTTTTGTCTTGGTCCTTTTAAAATGGATAGAGGTAATCTGCTCAGTTTTTATCCTCTTTGAACATGATTTCTTGAATATTCTTCTATTCGTTTTAGTGAGGTTATATCATTTCCAATCATCATCCGATACTTGCTTGGCTCCCTGCTACATATTGAAACAAAGTAATTACTGGTATTCCTTGTCTATGATTGTATCCAGACACCCTTTCAATGGTCCTATTGCCATTCCTGAATTCCCCTTTTCCACTTGTGCATCAATAGAATGGTTTGTTGTCCTTTGCTATTTAATTACACTGTTTTTCTTTGCCTTCCTAATTATTTGTTTAACTTACCTCCTCGTCTCTTTGTACTTCCCTGTTGCCTTCCATTTACTGGAGAGGAGAATATGTTTTAACGAAGATCTGTAGCTCGGGTTGTGGTTGGAGTTGTTGGTTGGTTCGTCAGGCTGACTGGTTTTCATGCTAGTGTTTCGTCTCCCGTCTAGGTGACATCTTCAGTGCTGTCTAGCCTGCGTTAAAGCACTTGTTCTGTCCTGTTCTGAATTTATGTGGTCCAGCGCACAAACCAACAGCCACACTTCGCCAGTTACTCTCAAAGACAAAAGACCCCATACCAACAATGAGTAGGACAAATGTGATATACAAAATACCATGCAGCAACTGTGAGAAACACTACATAGGGCAGATGGGCAGTAAACTCGCCATCAGAATACATGAACACCGACTAGCAGCCAAACAGCACGACCACTCTGCTTTGTTTCAATACACTCAACATAGAAAGACATCAGTTTAACAACGTAACAGTACTGGGACAAGCAAAATAAAGACCAGCGCAAGAATTCCTGGAGGCCTGGTTTTGAACCATCAATGCGATAAATGTTGAAATAGACCCTATCTACATACCACTCCGGTTCAAAACCAGAAACGAGACTATCCACCCTGACAGACTGGACCAAATAAATTCAGAGCGGGACAGAACAACAGCGCTTCAATGGAGGCTAGACAGCACTGAAGGAAGACAAAACATTGACACAAAAATCAGTCAGCTCGGCGAACCAACCAACAACTGCAGAAGAATATCTCCCTTTCCACACCGTCAGTTATTCCTTTGTCGTTATTCATCCAGGATGATGCATCTGTGTTTAGCTTGCCCTTGTATTTTCGCAGAATATAGTTTTTCCTGCATTCTGTTGGATAATGTGTTGAATATTTCCTGTTGCTGTTTTACATCATTGTTTGCTAATATTGTTGGGTTTTTTCTTTTTTGCTCCATAAATTCTACTCTTAACCCCTCAATCTTTTTTCTGAATGGCAATTCTGGACTTTCATGCTTATTTCCTTCTTATGCTCCCTCACTTATGAATTCATGATCAGCTCAGCTTCATGCCCCATGTTGGAGATTGAGTGAGTAGCTCAGCCGGCTGGTTTGCAGTACAGAGTGTCGCTATAACAGCGTAAGTTCAGTCCCCTCACCGACAGACCACGAAGCTCCTACCTCTCAACTTCACCCCTGGCCTGAGGTATAGTGACCCTCAGGTTAAACTCATCACCAGTCATGTCTCTGTAATGAGGCAGCGGCCCTATGGTTTTGTAAGGTTATGGTGACTTGATCTTGACAAGATTCAGTGGTAAGTCCACCCACTTCTAGGTTTCCTTAAATGCTGAATTAGAAAGGAGTTCTATGCACACCATTCTCTTGTCTTGCCTTTATTAGGTAATTAATTCTGAGCTTAATCCCTCTTAATAATTACTCCTATGTTTGCTTCTCATTTCACTAATTTGTTTACATATTTCTTCCTCTACCATCAGACTTTAGATCATTCAGCCCATCGAGTCTGTTCCGCCATTCGATCATGTCTGATATGTTTCTCTGCCTCATTTTCCTTCCTTCTCCTCGTAACCCTTGACCCCTTACCAATCAAGAACTCACATATCTCTGTCTTAAATACACTCATTGACTTAGCATCCACTGCCATCTGCGGCAATAAGTTCCATAGATTCACAACCCTTTGGCTAAAGAAATTCCTCCTCATCTCGGTTCTAAAAGATTGAGCCTTTAGTCTGAAGCTGTGCCCTCAGGTCTTAATCTCTCCAGCTAGTGGAAATGACTTCTCCACGTCCACTCTTTCCAGGCCTCTCAGTATTCTGTAAGTTTCAATCAGATCCCCATCTCACCCTTCTAAACTCCAAGTACAGACCTCAACCACTCCTCTTACGACAAACCCTTCATCCCTGGGATCAGTCTTGTGAACCTCCGCTGGACTTCCAATGCCAGTACATCAGTTTTGGGCCTGTATCTAAGAAATGTTCACAATATTCAAATATGGTCTAATCAGAACCTTATACAGTCTCAGTAGTATACTTCTGCTCTTGTATTCAGCCCTATAAAAGAATGTTAACATTGCATTTGCCTTCCTAACTGCTAACAGTTTAGCCTAAGAGAATCCTGAACGAGAACACCAAAGCCCCTTTTGTACTCCATAGCCTTTCCCCATTTAGGAAATAGCCTATGGCGCTATAATTCCTACCAAAGTCTACAACCTCACACTTATCCTCATTTGTATTCCATCTGGCACTTTTTTCCCCACCCTCCCAGCCTGTCCAAGTGCTTCTACAGCTTTCCCCGCTTCCTCAACACTTACCTGTCCCTCCACCTATCTTTGTGTTATCTGCAATCTTAACAAAAAGGCCCTCAGTTCCTTTGTCCAGATCATCTGGGTATAGAATGAATAGTTGGGGTCCTAACACGGATCCCTGCAGAATTCCACTTGTCCAACTGCCATCCAAAGAAAAACCCTTTTATCCCTGCCTGCTGCTTTCTGTCAGTCAGCTAATCCTCCATTCCAGCACCTTGCCCCTAACACCATGGGCCCTTATTTAGCAGCATCCTGTCGAAGGCCATCTGGAAAGCCAAATTCATCACATTCACTGGCTCTCCTTTCTCTAACTTGCTCGTTGCCTCCTCAAAGAATTCTAACAGATTTGCCAGGCATGACCTCCCTTCAACAAAGCCATTCTGACCCAGCTCTATTTTACCCTGCACTTCCAACCACTCCACAATCTAATCCTTAATAATGAACTCTCAAATCTTACCTAGGACGAAGGCCAGGCTAACCAGCCTATAGTTTGCCAACTTCAGCCTCCCTCCCTTCTTAAACAAAGGTGTTGCGTAAACCATTTTCCAGTTCCTCTGGGACCCTACCTTACTCCAATGTTTTCTAAAAGATCACAACTAATGGATTGACAATCTCCCCATGTTTTCTTTGGACCTCTGGGGTGCAATCCATCTGTTTCAGGTGATTTATCCATCTTCAGAACTTTCGGTTTCCCCAGTCCCTCCTTAGTGATGACCACAACGCTTACCTTTGCCCCCTGACTCTGTCTTGAAGTTACTGGTGTCTTCCTATTCAGTTCCTCCACCACTTTGTTCCTCATTAATACTTCTGCAGCCTCATTTCCCAGTGGTCCAACATGCACTCTTATCTTTCAGATATCTAAATAAATTCTTCTCCCCCGTTGCATTTTTAGTCATCTTCCAATTTTTAAAAGGTTTCCCAATCCGCTGGCTTCCTACTTATCATGACCACGTTGTGTATTTTTTCTTTTCCTTTTATACTGTTCCTGTCTTCCCCTTTAGTATGTTACTTCTTCCTCGGGATGAATTTCTGCTGTGCCTCCCAAACTACCCCAGAAATCCCTGCCATTGCTGCTCCATCTTCTTCCTTGCTCAGCTCCCCTGCCAATCAACTCTGTTCATCTCCTCTGTCATGTAATCGAGTCATACAGCATGGAAACAGACTTTTCGGTCCGACCATAATCTCAAACCAACCTAGACCCACTTGTCTACACTTGGCACGTATATCCCTCCAAGCATTTCCTATTCATGTACTTATCCAAATATTTTTTAAATGTAACTGTACCCACATCCACCATTTTCTCTGGAAATTCATTCCACACATGAACCACTCTCAGTTTTAAAAAAGTTGCCTCTCGTGTCTTTTTTAAATCTTTCTTCCTATCACCTTAAAAATATTCCCCTTGTTTTGAAATCCCTGTCCTGGGGAAAAGACTCCCTCCATTCACCTTATCTCTTCTACTCGTGATTTTATAAGCCTCTATAAGGTTACCCCTCAACTTCCTATTCTCCAGTGGAAAGAAGTCCCAGCCTCTCCTTCTAATTTAAACCCTTCATTCCCAGCAACATCCTGGTAAATCTTTTCTGAACCTTCTCCAACTTAATATCCTTCCTATAACAAGATGACCAGAACTGTACACAGTACTCCAGAAGAGGCCTTGGCAATGTCTTATTCAACCTGAACATAACGTCTCAACTCCTGTATTCCAAGGTCTGCACAATGAATGCAAGTGTGGTGAACACCCTCTTAACCTCCCTGCCTACATCTGAGACAAGTTATGTACCTGAATCCCTAGGTTACCTTCATCTTGTTACATTTGATCAAGTGTACATCCAATTCAAGCTTGTCCCTCTCAAAATGCAGAGTGAATGCTATCATGTTATGGTCACTGCCCTCTAAGGGTTCCCCTCACCTTAAGCCCCCTAGTCAAATCTGCCTCATTATACATCATCAAATCCAGAATTGCCAGTTCCCTTCTGCTCCAAAAACCATCTCGTGGGCATTCCATGAATTCCTTTTCTCGAGCTCTGCTACCAAGCTGATTTACCCAGTCCATCTCCATATTGAAGTCCTCCAAGAATTCTGTAATAGTGTCTCTCTTACAAGTCTTTTCTGTATCCTGATTTATTATCTTCCCCACATCCTCACGACTGCTAGGAGGCCTCCCATCAGAATCTTTTTTCCTTTACAGTCCCTCAACTCTACCCCCACAGATTCTCTGCCTTCTGACTCCATATCCCTTCTCGCTGTCAATTTAATTTCATTTCTTACTAAAAGAGCAGTCCTACCTTCTCTGCCCATCATTTTTGACAGATTGTATCCTCGACTATTTAATCTGGTAAAGAGACATGATCAAAGAAGATGACAAGATAATCAATCTTAAATTTTCTCCCCGGGTTGCTCAAAGCAGTACTTGCAGATCGAACGCCAATTCTTGGAGATGCCAATCCAAACCTGTTGGGTTGATAACCCTAGCGCCCATGAGAAGAAACTCCCTCTGACAGTCTCGCCTTCCAGCCAGATCTTGGATCGCTGGATCCCTTTGCTTTAGTTGCACTTGGCTTGGGACTTAATCCAGAGATTATTATCCTCAAGGTTCTGCTTTTGAGTTTAGATTTTAACCTCCTGTACTCACATGGCAGGACCTCCTTCCTTTAGCTACTTCAGCTGCTTGTTCCACAACAACAAGATTTCCTCTCCTACCACCTTGAAATATCCTTTCTCTTGCAACTTGTCCTCCAAGATAATTGGACATGGAATCCCTGTCACTACTATGTTTTTATTGTGCACTTCTACTCCGTCCCACACCTTGGCCAACCAAATAGTGTCTTGCTTTGCCTTGTGGCTACCTTCATCCTTATCCTTGCAGTTAGAGAGTGTACCTTGTGTATGTTGGATGGGACTAGTGTTTGCAGGACTTCCTTCTCGCTTCTGCTAAATTCCCTCTATCTCCAGACAGTCTCGAAATCCATGTTCGGAACCTGTGCTTTTAAAACTGTTCAGGAATTCTTACAATGCAGGAGCAAAACACTGCAGGTGCTGGAATCCATACTAAAAACAAAAAAATGCTGGTTCAGGCAGCATCCATGGAGAGACGGCAAGCTCACGTTTTGAGTCTGGATGACTCTTCGAAGGCAGAGACATCACCCGTAGATGCTTGAATCTGAGCTCCGCTATTCTCACTGCCCACAAAATCTCAAGTGATACAGCACTGACACAAAGCTTACCCTGCCCTTTCTAGTCTGTTTATTTCCATGTTTACTGGTGATTTAAACTGACACTTTGTTGATCGTTTTTGTTGAATTGACAAGCACATGACTTTCTGTTCACTTGCCTAAAGTAGTCTCTCTGTGATGCTACTGTTTCAGATTCTCTCTGTATTTGTTTCACTTTCTGCTCTTTTCAAACAATCATTTCTATTAGCTCTTCATTTTTCTGAATGTTATTTACTAGTGTATTCACAATCAAGTTGCCAAGTGTATGTAATAAATGAATATGTAAGTATTCAATTTCCTCCAATTCATGAATGTAGACGTGCTGATTATGGGCCCTATTATGTGATTTTTTTTTCTTTCCTATTTGATTTATTGTCATAAGTACAGTGAAAAATTTTGATTTGCATGCAGTACAGGCAGGTCATAACATACAAAATTCATAGTATTCCTTACTCTGTTCTATTACCCTATGTTATGGCTACACAAAAGATGTACAAAAGGCAAGATCAACATTAATTTTGAAATTTGAGAGGTCCATTCAGAAGTGTAAGAACAGTGGGGAAGAAGCCGTTGTTGAACTTGCTGGTACGTACATTTAAGTTTTTATATCTTCTGCCTGACGGAAGAGTTTGGAAGAGGTTATAACTGGGGTAGGAGGGGTCTTTGATGTTGGCTGCGTTTCCGAGGCAGCGAGAAGTGTAGATGGAGACAATTGATAGAGGTTGGCTTGTGTGTAATGGACTGTGCTGTGTTCACAACTTTCTGTAGTTTCTTATGGTCCTGGCCAGGGCAGTTGCCCTACCAAGCCACGATGCATCCAGACAGAATGCTTTCTATGGTGCATCTGTAAAAGTTTGAGTGTGTCCTCATGAACATGTTGAATTTTCTTAGCCTCTTGAGGAAGCAGAGGCATTGTTGTGCCTTCTTGATTATCACATCAATATGAATGGTCCAGGATAAGATTGTTGGTGATCGTCACTCCTAGAAACTTGACTCTCTAGTCCATCTCCATCTCAGCTCCATTGATGAAGATAGGGGGCGTGTCCTCCTCCTTGCTTCATGAAGTCGATGATCAGCTCTTTGGCTTTGTTGATACTGAGGGAGAGATTTGCACCACATCACCGAGTACTCTATCTCTTTTCTGTATTCTGTCTTTTATGTTTAATGGCTGGACTGCCACAAGTGTCCCTTTATAAACCGCTGTGATACTGCACCTTTTCACTGATGAACTGTGTTGCCCCTACCCTCCTTTAAAACTGCCCTGTTTTCTTTTCTTTTCAACTCAATACGCTGTTTGTGGGAGCTTGCTGTGCACAGATTGGTTTTCCTAAAATACAACAGGGACTACACTTTGGGAACAAAAACAAAGTTGCTGGAAAAGAACTTCTGAGGACGGGTCACCGAACCTGAAACGTTAACTCTGTTTTATTCTTCACAGACGCTGCCAGACCTGCTGAACTTTTCCAGAAACTTTGTTTTTGTTCCTGATTTACAGCATCCGCAGCTCTTTCGGTTTAGAAACTGCACTTCATTGTCTTCTGAAAGTTTTGCGATGTCCAGTGGAGCAAATCAAGTGTTGCCTTGAACAATGCCAACAGAATTCTACTGTTGTACATTTCGGGCAACTGCCTGTCATGCTGTGAAATTATAGATGTGTTTTTTAAAAGGAAGCTGGTGATTTCTTTCTGACCTTAAAAGGGGAGCTATGGACTTTGCACATTCCCATCAATTCAACAATCCAGGCTGGGTTGGTGCTGATATCGATTCCTACATCTCACTGCTCAGCAAACCCCTGAATATTGGTCTTGAAGAGGTAGGAATGTCTTACGTTACTCATTCTTTGCAGCAATAACATTGCAATGATGGTTCAGACCCCAGACTCGCTGTGAATGTGGTCTAAGAGGATCAGTCAGCCATCATCAGTACAGTATTTTAAATATGATCCAGCCACGCAATGATTGAATTTCAGAGCGGTTGAGTCTCCTGGTTCTCTTGACCTTTATTTTTCCGATAAAATTCAAAGTGTTTCCACTCAACCAGTTTTCAATTTCTTCACTTCTTTGGCTCTCCACACACTGCTGTAGTCATGCATGTCTTTGTGTCTGAAAAAGCTACTTTTAAATTCAGGCACGTTTACTATAAGCACCTCACACAGCTACATCGTAGTGTTCCAAGTTGACATAGATCTTTAGCATAGTGCATTCTATGCCCGTTCAGACTATTAGATTATATATAGGGTGGGTCCCTCATTACTGTGCAGGGGTACAGCATTTACTGATACAATTATGCCTCATTGTTTGTTTGAAAGACGACAGCTGGGGAAGGGGTGGAGTGCATCAGGGAGAGGGAATAAAGTAAGGTGGAGAGTTGGCAGAAGCTTTTGTTAAAAAAAATTGTGGAAATATCAAAGATATTTTATCCCAAATTAAAAGGGTATGTGTCCTGCAGACTACACCCTTTTTGCAGTCAATATTGTTATTTGTTTACTTTCTACCATTCAGAATTTACCAACCTTGAGCTGTGGCAGACACATTGAGGGTGATACTGTTTGCTTGCAACAGGATAAGAGATCTGTTAGCAGAATGAACAGACAAATGGCAAATGTAGCTTCGTGTTAAAAAGGGTCAAGTTTAGCATAAGGGATAATGAGAGGCAATGGAGATGTAAGGTTACATTTTTAAAAAAGTGTACAGGGGCAGAGGGGCCTGGGCTTTCATGTGCATTAATCTTTGGAGGTGACAAATTGTTCTAGTCTCTCACCTCAGCCTCTCTCTCCATTCCCACTCTTTCTTCACAGTCCTCACACCCTCTGACGGCTTCCCCCATCTTCATTCCTGCCGAATCAACTCCCCGCCCACTCTTCTCCCCATCCTCACCCGTGCCCTCTCTAATGCCCTCATTCGTGTCCTCCGCCCCCCCCACCCCGACTTCACTCTCTACACCCTTATCTTCACTCTCTCCCTCGCTCCTGTCCTCAATCCCCTCCTCACCCCCACAACACCATCCTCTATCTCCAACCACCACCATCCCCCATCCAATCCCCATTGAACTCAGTTTCAGTTGTCTGCTTCTTTTTGGCACATGTGCAATTCCTTGGTGTGTGATGCTATCGGCTATCGATATGATGATGGGCTGTTTCTCAAACGGTGACTCTGTGCAATTGCATGTAACACCAATGTAACAGAATTACATTGTGTTTGTTGGCCTTCCTGCACATTCTGAGCCTGTCCCCACTCCACTCCTCCCCTCCTGGCCTCTGAAACCCACCCTTTCTGCTACCTATGATGCCCAATCTCTAACTGCCCAAAGAGCCTGGGATTTAACCTGTTTCTGGCTCCAAGAGATATATTCATGGGCTACTTGCCATTTCAGAAGCAGACGATTTGAAACATGAACCATGCCTTTAGAACATCCATACCCACCTGTGAAAGTCAGCCAATCGATTAAATGGACCGAATGGTCACCCTCTGTGTGGTAATGAGTTTATGGCTCTTGTCATTCTGTTTGTTCCAACGATGGAGCCTATTTTCTCCTCCGTGTCCGAACCATAGCTCACTCCAGTTGCTACAAACAGGTCTTATAACATTCAGGTCTAGTCACTGGCCATGATAAATGGGCACTAACTTTGAAGACCAGCACCGCTTGCTGAGTTGCATGCTAATTTATCCCAGCGTTGTTTAAAAAGCCTCCAGTTGCGAATAACAGATTCCCTGTCAGCTGTGTAACTTTGAGATATCATTGATTCTAAATAGACTCGAGGTCCTACACAGCAGCCTTTGTTCCCACTGAGGCTTGTGTGACCCTTGACGTGGTGAGGAGACCCACGGGAACTTCATAAATGGGACTTCAGGTTAATAAATGATTGGAATAGAAGGGCGGCAGTGAGGGTAAGTAATGGTGGTCTTTAAACATGTGAGAAAATCCACAGGAGGCACCTGTGTGGAAGGTAAAATGATAGGATTGATGTGATCAAGGTTGTTGGCACAAAGGCAAGATCTGGTTTTTGAAGCATTCCTATATGAAACTGTTGAATTCAATGAGTTTAATGGGTCACTTTTTTTTTATCCATTAACTGGCTGCTGTGATCTTACAGTGACTACCGTTCAGAAATATTTAATTGGCTGTTCAGCAATGTGATATCCCAGGGCTATGAAACGCATTATATCAATGCAAGTTGGTTGTTTCTGTTCGACAGAGAAAATTTATTCTTAAATATTCATTCCTGCGAACTTTCGATTCTTTCTTTTCTAGGTTTATATGTGCACCTGTGAAACATTCCAGTTAGTGTTCAGATGTCAAAAAATGTCTTTGGGGAGGGGGGAGATTTGGTGGTGAGATATTAATCTCTTCTTGGGATGAGATTCAAATACATTAGTCAGTGCTAAATAAAACTGACAAGGTGAATGCAGGATGTGTTAGAGCAAGATAAATAATGGAGAGGTATAATCCATAAAATATTGCCTCTTCTGCTTTTCCATTTTTTGATTTGGGGACATGGAGGAAATGAAAATAGTGAATAATACTGTAATTTTAAAAGGTGCAAGCTAGTAAATTCATTAAACCATAAGTGTAAATGAGATGGATTCAAGAGTGGAGAAAGAAATGAGGATGGATCCTTACAAACTCCACGGCAAGTATTTTGTGATTTATTGAAACAAAAGACTGGAAGACAGTTCATAGAGTTCCTACAGTGTAGAAACAAGCCATTTGGCCCAACAAGTCCACACTGACCCTCCAAAGGGAATCCCACCCAGACCCATTCCCCTTCCGTATCCCTGTAACCCTGCATTTCTCATTGCTCATGCACCTAACCTACACATCCCTGCACACCATGGGGTAATTTAGCATGGCCAATCCACCTAACCTGCACATCTTTGGACTGTGAGAGGAAACCGGAGCACTTGGAGGAAACCCACACAGACATGGGGAGAATGTGCAAACTCCACACGGACAGTTGCCTTAGGGTGGAATCGAGCCCTGGTCCCTGGTGCTGTGAGGTGGCAGTGCTAACCACTGAGCCACTGTTATTGTATTAAACTTTACTTAAATCTGTAATTTTAAAAAGCAAGCAGCCGTGTGTCGTCTTGATTGAAGAATATTGGTATTTATTAGAGGTTCCACATTTAGTTCCAGTTTTTTTGTCAGTTATCCAAAGCCAAATGATGACAATAATTGATTACTGACCCTGGTTTCAGGGTTTCTGGGGCAGAGGCAAATTAAACCGAAGAACATGCTCCTGATAACAGTGCACTGTTTGTTCATGTCACATTAGTTATATGGTTAAGATTAAGGGAAAGGCAGTGACTGATTTATTGAGAGAGGCCTCGTGTAATACAGTGGTGTTGTCCCTACTGCTGAGCCAGAAAGTCAGGGTTCAAGTTGCACGTCATGGCCAAAGAGATGTTAATGGTCTGCTTTTTGAAAAGTGGAAGCACTATGTGTGAGCTGATCCCTGTAGAGACAGAATTCCAAATTGGCCCATGGGCCCAAACCTTTCCTTGGGAACCGTAACCCCATAAATTGAGCCATCTTGTTGCAATTCCCTCTGTGACATTCTACTCTGCAAGGAGCAATTTCCTGTAGGGGTCACTGTTGCACACTCTCCAATATATTGTCCTTGTCCACTATCCAGACCCAACATTCCATCCTGCCATAGGGAGGTGCTGGGGGTCCCCAGTGTGAATCTCTTCACATGGGGTCCTACCCTTTCCCATCTGGGATTTGGCATGGAGCCTGTTGCATACAGCTAGTGACAAGTTTCCAGAAAGTGATCACTAAAAGATTGAGACATGGACCACGGAAGTGGATCATTAGACCTGACTCCTCGCTCCTCTCCTGTGGTTACGTCAGTCCCTGGAGAGGGCGCCCACGCTGTCAGTAGGCACACTTGAGACATTCTGCTATTGGTCAGCACTGCGGGGACTGGAATGCATCATCACTGCCGCAAAACCAAATTTTAAGGCTCTTTTCACAATTTGACTTTTGCGACAGTGTTTTCACTCATCAATTTTCTTGAATTATTAATACTACATTCTGTGAATAGACCTAGCATCTAGGGAGGGAGGTGAGAAAAACTTTGCATTCTGGTTCATGTTTTCACCATTCGGTTTGGATCCATTTAACCAGATCACAGGATAGTGACAGAACAGGAGGAGACCATTCAGCCTATTCTGTCTGTGCTAGACTTCAAACTGAGTGTCTCACTGAGCGTCATTCTTCTGCCTTCTGCACAACAATGATACACATTGTCCCTTTTCAAATGACCATCTAATTCATTTTGAATGCCTTAATTGAACCTTCCTCCACCACACTCTCAGGCACTGATGTGTAATGAAAGGTTTGTGGATGTTGGCTGAGGAATAGGAATGGATCAGACTGTGATGCCTTCTGAAATCAAGTAATACCCTCAGTCAGGTAAGATGTCCTGAACCTGTATCCACATAGCTGGGAAATATGGTCGAATAAATCCAATGGGAATGTTGGATGAAAATAAGTGCAAGTTAATGTGTGTCTAACAAGTAAATTTATTGGGTTCCTTTGGGATACAATGGATGAAAATTGAATTTTCAGAAAGAAGAAACATAACCAAAGGCTTGCAGCATAAGTGACAGCTAATTGAGCTGTCAAGAAGCCTTTGGTGAAAGTGGGAATTCAGTGCAGAGAGGGAAGAAGGTTTGCTCCTCTTAATGTCGTCTTTTGCAATTTCCAGTGCTTAGTGTTCATCTTTAGTTTGCAAACTAGGAGATTGTAACTTGACTACTGCTTTAGCCAGCCCAGTTAATATCTAGCTGCAATAAATGCTGGTCCTTAAGAAGCATAAATAGGTGTGAAATTATTGGGGAAAATGAAGAAATGGTGGGGATCAGTGGTTCCATCCTCATTGTATGCATACAAGACATAAGAGGGTAAACTAGGGGCTAAGAGGAATCAGGAAGTTAAGGTAATTAATATCAGCAGAGAAAACTATTGGAGATGTTTCAGGAATTATAAAATCGAACAAATCCCCAGGGCTTGATGGACTATTTTCAAGGGTTTAAAAGAGAGAGCTGCAAAGATAGCGGGTGCACTGATTAAGATTAACCAAAATTGCTTTGCTTCTGGAACAGACCAAGTTGATTGGAAATGAGCAAATGTAGCACCATTATTCAAGAAAGCAAGGAGAGAGAAATATACAGGGAACCACAAGCCAATTAGCTTGACATCAGCTGTTGAAAAAGTGCTAGAATCTATTATTAAGGAATGCAATTTAACATCACAGTATGCGCAGACAAAGTTAGCAGGGTTTTCTGAAGAGAAATCATCTTCGACAAACAGTTTTGGCAATTTTTTACTGTTGTTTTTATTTGTTTGTGGGATGTGGGCATCACTGGTTGGTCAGCATTTTATTGCCTGTCCCTAGTTGCCCTTGAGAAGTTGGTGGTGCAGCTGCCTTCTTGAACCGCTGCAGTCCTCCAGCTGTGGGTTGACCCACAATGCTATTAGGGAGGGAATTCCAGGATTTTGACCCAGTGACCGTGAAGGAACGGCGATATGTTTCCAAGTCAGGATGGTGAGTGGCTTGGAGAGGAACTTGCAGATGTTAGTGTTCCCAAATATCTGCTGCCCTTGTCCTTCTAGATGGAAATGGTCGTGTGTTTGGAAGGTGCTGTCTGAAGATCTTTGGTGAGTTTCAGCAGTGCTGGTACCGAACGTCAGTGATGGAGGGAGTGGATGCTTGTGGATATAGGGCCAATCGAGCGAGCTGCTTTGTCCTGGATAGTGTCAAGCTTCTTGAGTGTTGTTGGGGCTGCACTCATCCAGGCAAATGAAGAGTATTCCATCACAGTCCTGACTTGTGCCTTGCAGATGGTGGACAGGCTTTGAGGAGTCAGGAGGTGAGTTACTCGCCAATGTATTCCTAGCTTCTGACTTGTACCTCTAGCCACTGAGTTTATGTGGTGAGTCCAGTAGAGTTTCTGGTCAATGATAACCCCCAGGGTGTTGATAATGAGGGATTCAGTGGTGGTCACACTGTTGAATGCCAAAAGGTGGTGGTTACACTCTTATTGTTGATGGTCATAGCCTGGCTTTATGTCGTGTGAATATTACTTGCCACTTGTCTGCCCAAGCCCGGATATTTTCCAGATCTTGTTGTGTTTGAACATGGACTGCTTCAGTATCTGAGGAGTCATGGATGGTGTTGAACATTGTGCAGTCATCGGCAAACATCCCCACCTCTGACCTTATGATGAAGGGAAGGCGATTGATGAAGCAGCTGAAGATGGTTGGGCCTAGGACACTACCCTGAGGAACTCCCGCAGAGATGTCCTGGATCTGAGATGATTGACCTTCCACAACCATGACCATCATCCTATGTGTCAGGTATGACTCCAACCACTGGAGAGTTTGCCCGCTGATGCCCATTGATTCCAGTTTTCCTAGGGCTCCTTGATGCCACACTGTCAAATGCAGCCATAATTCCAAGGGCTGTCACTCTCACCTCACCTCTCGGATCAGTTCTTTTGTCCATGTTTGAACCAAGGCTGTAATGAGGTCAGGAGCTGAGTGGACCTGGCAGAACCCAAACGGGGCATCACCTGAGCAGGTGCAGCTTGATCGCACTGTTGATGACACCTTCCATCACTTTACTGATGATCGAGAGGAGACTAATGGGGCAGTAATTGGCCGGGTTGGATTTGGTCCTGTTTTTTTATGTACAGGACATACTTGGGCAATTTTCCACATTGTTGGGTAGATACCAGTGTTGTAACTGTACTGGAACAGCTTGGCTAGTGGAGCAGCAATTCTGGAGCACATGTCTTCAGGATTATTGCCGGAATGTTGTCAGGGCCTGTCGCCTTTGCCGTATCCAATGTCTCTAATGTTTCTTGATGTCACATGGAGTGAATCGAATTGGCTGAAGACTGGTATCCGTAATGCCGGGGACCACTGGAAGATTGCTGCGAGTGCTTCAGCCTTATCCTTTGCACTGATGCGCTGAGCTCTTCCATCATTGAGGATGGGGATATTTGTGGAGCCTCCTCTTAATTGTCCACCACCATTCATCACCAGATGTGGCAAGACTGCCGAGTTTAGATCTGATCTGTTGGTTGTGGATTGCTTAACTCTACGATTTGCTGCTTATGCTGTTTGGAATGCAAGTAGTCCTGATTGGTGGCTTCACCACATCATCATCAGGCATGCCTGGTGCTGCTCCTGGCATTCCCTCTTGCACTCTCCATTGAACCAGAGTTGATCCCCTGGCTTGATGGTAATGGTTGAGTGTGGGATATGCCGGGCCATGAGATTACAGATTATGCTGGAGTACAATTCTGCTGCTGTTGATGGCCCACAGTGCCTCATGGATGCCCAGTCTTGAGTTGCTAAAGCTGGGCAAAATCTGTCCATTTGACACTGTGATAGTGCCACACAACACGATGGAAGTTATTCTCAATGTGAAGGCGGGACTTTATCTCCACAAGGACTGTGCAATGGTCACTGTTACTGGTACCGTCATGGGCAGATGCAAATGCAGCTGGCAGATTGGTAAGGATGGGGTCAGGTATGTTTTTCCCTCTTGTTGGTTCCCTCACCACCTGCTGCAGACCCAGCCTAGCAGCAATGTCCTGTAGGACCCGACCAGCTTGATCTATAGCACTGTTGCTGAGCCACACTTGGTGGTGGACATTGAAATTCCCCACCCAGAGTACATTTTGTACCCTTGCCATCCTCGGTGCTTCCTCTAAGTGTTGTTTGTCAACTGAGGGAGGACAGTACGTGGTAATCAGCAGGAGGTTTCCTTGCGCATGTTTAACCTGAAGCCATGAGACTTCATGGGGTCCGGGGTCAATGTTGAGGACTCCCAGAACAACTCCCTCCCGACTGTTTATCACTATGCCACCACTTCTGCTGGGTCTGTCCTGCTGTGGAGACATGACGTATCCAGGGATCGTGATGGCGGTGTCTGGGCCATTGCCTGTAAGGTATGATTCTGTGAGTATGACTATGTCAGGCTGTTGCTTAACTAGTCTGTGAGACAGCTCTCCCAAATTTGGCACTGACCCCCAGATGTTAGTGAGGAGGACTTTGCAGGGCCAACAGGGCATTTTTCCTCTCACCTCAATCCACACCCCCATCTCCTATCTACTAACATCATCCCGCCCCCTTGACCTGTCCCTCCTCCCTGGACTGACCTATCTCCTCCCTACCCCCCCTACCTACACTCACCTTTACTGGCTCCATCCCCGCCTCTTCAACTTGTCGGCCTCCTCTCCACCTATCCTCTCCTCTATCCATCCTCTGTCCGCCTCCCCCTCTCTCCCTATTTATTTCAGAACCCTCTTCCCCTCCCCCATTTCTGATGAAGGGTTTAGGCCCGAAACGTCAAGTTTTCCTGCTCCTATGATGCTGCTTGACCTGCTGTGTTCATCCAGCCCCATGCTTGTTATGGCAGTTTCTGCCATTGTCTTTGCTGATGCCTAGGCCGATGCTAGGTGCTCCGTCTTGTTTCATTTCATGGAGACTTTGTAGCGATTGGTACAACTGAATGGTTTGTTCGGCCATTTCAGAGGGCAATTGAGAGTCAACCACATTGCTGTGGGTCTGGAGTCACATGTAGGCCAGACCAGGTAATTGAAGGACGTTAATGGACCGGGTGAGTCTTTCCGTCAATGATTTCATGGTGATCCGTAGTTTCTTAATTCCAGACATTTTTTTTGTTGAATTCAAATTCCACAATCCGCTGTGGCGGGATTCGAATCCGAAATTTGAATTCTGGGTCCCCAGAACATTAGCTGTGTTTCTGGATTAATAGTCCAGCGATAATACCCCATCGCCTACCCCTGTACCTCAATGTACCTCTTGGAGTCGGCAAAGGGGAGCCATGAGAAGATGTAGCAGTGCATTACAGCTGACTGATTCCAAGTTGCTGTTGATATATATTCCTGTCTGTTGTGGTATGGAGGTTTGGACAGTGATGGAACAGGCTGCTTCTTTCTTTTCATTGTATTGTTTAACCAACAGCCTTTCCCACTCTTTGCATCTGCCATTGGTGTGCATTTAGTAGGATTTTCAAGTTAGTCCTCAGCTCAATTCTACTGGCTGTACTGTGAATAACCTTGCCATAATAATCAAGTCTTGGAAAGGGGCTATAACCCAGAGCTCCTGGCTCAAAGGCAGGGATACAATCCACTCCGTCGTGAGACATCACCTCTTTAAAAAGTAGTACACTTGAATTTCCAGAAGGCATTTGGTAAATTGCTGCACAAAAGGTTGGCAGACAAGAGAAAGGTTCATGAAGTTGGAGATAATATATTAGCACGGACAGAAAATTGGGTAATAGACATGAAACAAAGAGTCGGGATAAATTTTGTGTTTCCAATTCTGCAGGCTGCAACTAGTGCAGTAATGATTAGTTATGGGTCCTTAGCTATTTATGATCAATACCACTGTCATAAACTCTCCCAGAAGTTACAAATAGATTCCACTCTCTTATTGGCATTTGACTGTAATAATCTCAAATAGAAATCACAAGAGACCATTTGAAATTCAGTGAATATGTCTGAGGGTTAATAATTGTCAATGGATCCTCTGGAGGTGTCAATATTTCTGTTTCACTGAGAAACTTGATAATATGAACCATCCAAGAGAATGGCTGAGAAACTTTTTTTTAAAAAAAGAGTCAGTTACCTTGATTAAAAGGCAATGAATGAATATGTGTTCCAGATTAGGGCCTATCTAATATCTAACATGGAATTAAAGGAAAATGCTGCAGATGTTGGAAATTTGTTATAAAAACAAAAACTGTGCCAGAGAAACTCAGCCAGTGTGGCAGCATCAATGGAGAGAGAAACATAGTTAATGCTTCAAGTCCACTATATTGTTCAGAACTGAAAGAAGCTGAAAAATGATGTTCAATTTATGCTGGGGAGGAAGGACGAGCAAATGGAACAGATCATGAGCATGCCCAGAGTAAAAGACAAAGCAATGACAATGGTGGTAAAGGAATGACAGAGGTGTTAAATAGTTGTAAATATTAGTTGTCATAGAATCATAGAATCCTTACAGTGTGGAAACAGGCCCTTCGGCCCAACAAGTCCACACTGACCCTCGGAGCATCCCACCCAGACCCATCCCCCTAATCTATACATCCCTGAACACTTCGGGCAATTTAGCAGGGCCAATCCACCTAGCCTGTACATCTTTGGACTGTGGAAGGAAACCGGAGCACCTGGAGGAAACGCACACAGACAGGGGAGAATGTGCAAACTCCACACAGACAGTCGCCTGAGAGTGGAATCGAACCCGGGTCCCTGATGCTGTAAGGCAGCAGTGCTAACCACTGAGCCACCGTGAGAAAAATTTTGTTTTCTATTCATTAATTGGATGAGGGCACCACTGGCTAGGCAGCATTTATTGCCCATCCCTAATTGCCCAGAGGGCAGTTCAGAGTCAACCACATTGCTGTGGGTCTGGAATCATGTGTAGGTCAGGCCAGGTAAGGATGGCAGTTTCCCTCCCTAAAGGACATTAGTAAACCAGATGAGTTTCTCCAACAATCAACAATGGATTCATGGCCATCGTTAGACTCTTAATTGCAGATACTTTATTGAATTCAAATCACCATCTGCTGTGGCGGAATTCGAACCCGGATTCCCAGAACATTATCTGGATCTCTGGATTTACAGTCCAGCGATAATACCACGAGGTCGTCGCCACCCCTCATGGGTCTGCTGTGCAGAAAGCATAGCCAATAAGACTTGAACAAGACAGCCAGCAAGGGTGGAGGAAATGAGAAGAGTGGAGTAGAGAGGTCATACTCTGAAGTTCTAATGTGGAAGTACGGTTCACTGGTTTGGGGATGGAGACCATTTGAGGTTTGATCTGTAAAAGATGGCTAAGAAAAAACATCTTATGCTGAACCTCAACGTCCACTCTCCCAGCTCCAACTTCCAGAAAGGACCTGTACACACTCTGACATCTTAGGGTTCACTAGAATGAGAGGACTGACTTGATACAAGAGTTTAAGTAATTTAGTCCTTCGTTTCTGGATTTTAGTTGAATGAGAGATGATCTCACTGAAGCATACATGATACTGAAGGGGCTTCGTAAGATAAATGCTGAGAGATTGTTTACCCTGGCTGGGGTAGATAGAAGACAGAGCATACTCTCAGGATAGGGGCCCAATCATTTGGGACTGAGATGAGGAGTAAATATTTCTCTCTAAGGGTCATGAATCTTTGTAATTGTCCAGAGAGATACTCCATTATTGAATAAATGTAAGGCTGAAATAGACAGATTTCTCAGGGAATCGAGAGGCATGGGAAGCAAGTTAGAAAGTGGAGTTGGAATTGAAGATCAGCCATGATATTGAATGGTGGAGCTGCTTTGAGTCATAAGGTCACTTTCTGATCCTTTTGTTTTGTTCAACTGCAGAGTTGTCAGTATCGTACTCCCTTGGAGTCGCAACTGTGAATTGCCAATGCCTTAGGTCTGAGTTTACGCGGAGCATCAGCAAAACACTGAGGTTGTACAGAATTGTCTTTTGGAAGTCTCTAGCTGTGCAGACAAAAAAAGAGCTAGGCAATGTCAAGAGTATGTTGTGGAATGTGAATGATGCAAACTATACTGCACTCCTGAGGACAGATATCTGTGCTCGCATGCTAGGCACTATTTTTTAAAAATATTCAGAAATTGTATTTAACTACTTAACCTGATTCCGCAGTAAGATTGAAATCTCCAGGAGCTCTAGTTGTGCCATCTCAGCACTTTGAGTCCAGTTTCACAGTGAATTGTAAAGAACTCCACATTCTGTCTTACCCAAGTGTTGGAGGATATTTCCTAGGAGGAGCTGGTGGCCTGATAACACTTGGCTTTTCGGTTTTTGTGGCTCCAGCTAGACTCTGATGCCAAAGTTCTGCCATGTTTGCAATGGCTTCGTACAATCCAACCAAAGCATCCTGAGATCAGGATATTTCAATTACTTTTACCAATATGTATTGCTCCTATCCATTTACAGTACTTTCATTGACAGATGACTTCTTGGGGATCTATCCCAATATTACTGCAGCTGTTATTTTCTGAATAACTCATTGACAACAAAATTGCATAAATGTTCAAATTCTACATGTTCGTATGCAACCTTGTGCCTCTTAAAATGCACACAAAAATGCACAGGTCTGTGCATAAACACGAGTAGATATGCATAGACACATGAAGATGTGCACACATGTACATGTGCACATGCTCCAACACAACTCATTTCCTTAACTGATCCATCTCACAGCAGCAAACATGAAACAACCTGAACAAGGTAATTTCAATGCAGCATACCTTGCCATTAGGTCTGTCTGGACGCTGTGAGGAGATATTTTCATCTGTGTTAAAAGCTCAATGTTAGTGGATTCGTGCTTTTGTTTTCTTTCTTGGCAGTTCTGTTTTAAGGTGATCTTCTGTTTTAATAATTACTGAACTGCACAGATTAATTAACAATAGAGAAAATGTGGACCTTTTCAAACACACGATGGGTTTATTTGCTCCGGGACTGTCTAGGGTCATCAGGATGATCCCACTTGTAAGGTTCCTTGGTAAGCCCACAAAACTGAATCCACAGTTGTGACCATTCTGATCAAAACAGAAACTTTATCTGATTTACTGTGAAAGAGTACATTTACTAATCCATCAATATACAATTTCACCTGTGAAATAAGATTTAGTTCCTAAATAATTTGCAGCGCTGCCAAATCATTCTTCAGATTACTCCTTCAATTTAAAATCTATTGATTAGTTTTTTTTTGATGATCTGTATAGCTGTGCTGTAGTGTAAAATGTGAATTTGGAAACAGAAGGTGGCAGTTCTAGTTGAGCTAGAACAACTGCAGTGTAAAATGTAATTTTATCTTTAGTGGAATAGAATTCTATCCTTTCAGTGTGGGGGAAAAAAAATGAAATATTAACAGTCTCACCTCCTGCTGAATATTTTCTCATGGTTAAAGCTCCCAAATAAGGTTAGGGCAACTAAATTAGAGCATGCAAAATCAAAAAGAACATTGGGAAATGTGGATGTTCTCTGAGTCGAGTATATAGAGAGTCTGAGCCCCAGATTTGAAAGAAGCCATTTAATTTAACACCTTATCGAACGGAAGTGCAGAGCAAGGCAATTCACGAGAGTAACTTGAACCACAGAAACCATGGGGCTTGGGGTTCCATGCGGCATTGAATTCTTCAGATTGTGAGCCCTAACTCACCTCCAACTCTCTGATGCCCAGCATTAAGTGTGGCAGGACACTGGGCAGTTGGCTGAGGGGGAAAATTGTTACCTGAACATTGTTGTTCGTTGTTTCAAATTGACCTCTCTCATTGACTGTATTTCCCAAGGCAGCTGCATTGAGACCAGCACTGGTGAGTGTTGTTATGCCAACCTCTTGAATCCAGCATGCAGCTACCCGAGGAAGTGCTGAATTCTTGCATTTGAGCCGAAATCCCCTGACCTTCCTCACAAGTCCTCAAATAACAAGGTGTCTCCTCGAACCTCTGATTCCCACCCTGCTGAGGCCTCTGACCTGCCCCTTGGTTCTTTGACCCTATGCCTGAGCCTCCAATTCCACCTTACAAGTTGGTGTTTGCCCTGACTAAGGTTGCTAACACCTAGAATTGATGTGGACTTCACAGAACGCTGCCATGTGCATCCCTGGAGAAAAGTCATCAGGATGTTTTTAAAAAATATTATTGGGCATGTTTTGACATTTTTAACATTTCCATTCACCAGATATATAAGTAGGAAAGAAAGCCTTTATGGCTGATAGTCACACATAACACAATTAAGGAATTTCTGCTTTCTAGTCAGCATAAAAAGTCAACATAGCAGACGAATGGATGTTTTGGCCATGTAATGGCTAAGGCATGGGACAAGATGTGACGCAACATCCAGCAATACATATAATCACTGTTGGCAACTCCCCTCTAACCATCTCCTCCCCAAGTATCCAATTCTGTAGATCAAGACCAATAACGTTAACACCAGAATTAACCCAGCACTGTGCCCCGAAACAGATTCCTCTGATACTGTCACTAGTCAATCAAGCTGAGTTTCAGGCTGGGAACTGATGAGTGATAGCATGTGAACACCAGAGTTAATGCTCTGTGGCATTCTGGAATCCTGACATTTTCAGGTTGCCTCCAAATTTTCCGGTAGAGCAGGTAGGAAAAAGTCTAGTGCTCCCTATAACTAAGCTGAAAGGTGATTGTTACGTTATTTCTCACAGGCAACCTATTGTTATGATTAATGTACTTTTGAGACACATTCTCATGGTATCATCACTGTATACAGCCTATGACCTAAGAGTATAAACATTTTCTGAAGAAAGATCCCGACCCGAAACGTCAACTTACCTGCTCCTCTGATGCTGCCTGGCCTGCTGTGTTCCTCCAGCTCCACACTGTGTTATTTCATTCTTCCCCTTGCCTTTAATCAGGTGAAGCATGACCCTCTGCTAAAGGCACACTCCTCTGTTGAAAACTAATTGCTAAAAATTAACCCAGACACTTAAGGGCCTGATGAATGTAATATTTGCATATAATAGCTAACTGTAACAAGAGTCTGTTGGATTTTTCAATACTACGATATCCATTCTCAGTTTCTTATGATTTTGGAGATAACATAATCATTGTCACATTGGGTAAAATACCATGTCATAGACAAAATCTAGCACTGGTTGGCACTGCTGTCTCACAGTGCCAGGACCTGGGTGACTGTGTGGAGTTTGCACATTCTTCTTGTGTCTGCAAGGATTCCCTCCCATGTTTCCAACAATGTGCAGGTCAGGTGGATTGGCCATGCTAAATTGGCCATAGTGTACAGGCATGTGCAGGCTAGGTGGGTTAGCCATGGGAAATGCAAGGTTACAGGTATAGGGTAGAGGGGTGGGTCTGGGTGGGATGCTGTTCTGATGGTCCCTGTTAACTCGATGTGCCAAATGGCCTGCTTCCACACTATAAGATTCTATGATTCTATGAAAATCACACTAGTGATTAATCAGAATTATGTACAGTGACATATTTAAAATGCCTCCTAATCTCCTTTTACATAAGTAAAATGAAGAGTGTTAATGAAGGCCTGACAGCATCAGCTGAACAATCTAGAAACTAAAGGCCCTCCATTACTGATATACCATCTAGCGGAAACAGAATATCCTCCTTTATCCTGTCAAAATTGTTTATAATTGTGAACCCCTTAATAAGGTCATTTTTAAATCTCTTTTTCCAAGGAGAATACACCCAATCTCTCTCAGCTTTCCTTGTATCTGAAATCTTTCATTCCTGGTATCATTCTAGAAAACCTCTTTCATAATCTCTCCAGATACTTAACATCCTTCCTTAAATAAGGTGCCCAGAACTAAACACAATCCTCCAAATGTGGTCTGACCAATGATTTGTAGAGGTGTACCATCATTTCCTTTTTTTTCTCATTATTCATTCATGGGATGAGGGTGTCACTGGCTAGGCCAGCATTTATTGCCCATCCCTAATTGTCCAAAGGGCAGTTAAGAGTCAACCACATTGCTGTGGGTCTGGAATCACATGTAAACCACACCAGGTAAGGTTGGCAGTTTCCTTCCCTAAAGGATGTTTCCTGACAAACAACAATGGATTCATGGTCATCATTAGACTCTTAATTCTAGATTATTATTGAATTCAAATTCCTCCATCTGCCATTGCAGGATTCAAACCCGGGACCCTTGTACATTATCTGGGTCTCTGGATTAACAGTTCTGAGGAAGGGTCCCTCAAACTGAAATGTTAACTCTGATTTTTCTCTACGGGTGCTGCCAGACCTGCTGATCTTTCCCAGCAATGTCTGTTTTTGTCTTTTGATTAACAGTCCTATGATAATAGCATGAAGCCTTTTCCTCCTTGTTTTATACTCTATGCCTCTACTGATAAACCCAAAGATCCTATAAGGCTTCTTGAAACTGTTTCAACTTACCTTCTTCCACCCACCTTCAAAGAATTATGTTATCAAACCCTGAGGTCCCTTTACTGCTCTACACCCCACAACATTACACCATTAAGCCTGTATTGTCTTTGCATGACTCCAAAATGCATTACCTCACATTTCTTTTCATTGCAATTTACCTGCCAGGATTCTGCTTATTTGGCCAACTTGTCAATGCTCTTCAGCTGCTCTTCTTCCTAAGGGGTTTTCCCTCCAAGGGAGGGTCTTTGACAGAAGAGCCATCAAAAACTGTCAAACATGTTCAGCAGGCCTGTTCCATTGAACTGGAGCAAGAAACCTTCACAGATAATCACCACCTCCTTTACCACCCACAACTTATTTTACAGGACATCCCCCAATTGGAAAAATTTATAAACAATAGGAACTTGTGTTTCTATAGCCTCTTCATGACCTCAAGATGTTCCATAGTTCATTGCAGCCAATAAAGTATCTTTGAAATGTGGCCATGTTTTAATTTAGGAAATATGGCGACAAGTTTGCACACAGAAAGGTCTCACACTGTCAATAGGCAACCGACCAGACAATCTGGAGTGGGCATGTTAATTCAGGTATAAATATTGGTCAAGTAGGCAACAGAGCTGTTGTAAAATCCTTTACATCCATCTGAGAAGGAAGATAGGGCCTCAAATTCTGTCTTATATCATGTCTGCCAGGCACCACACCCTCCCTGTACTGGAATTTCAGCCTGGATTATGCCATGGGGTGGGATGTGGTGAGTTAATGCACAAAGTTGGCTGGACCAGCATATGCCAGCTGGATGAGATATAACAGGTCTTCATGCTTGATATTATAGGGAGCTGCAATTTTGTGAACTTCAATGCAACAGGCATTGGACTTTGTATTGTCAAAAGTGAAGACTCATCACAGTCAAGGCAGCCTCTTTTTATAAAGCAGACGTCTTTCAATATGGATTTGTGGAACCCTTCATTCAATGAAAGAAAGCAATGCATATCTTGACATGCCATTGGTGTAATCGTGCCCAGATTCAATCTGCCACTTCCACTAAAGTAATGTGGAATCTGAGTTAACCAATTGCTTACAACCCAATTTTCAATGCTGAAGGGAGCATTGTCTCATCTTCCAGCTTAATCTGACCAACGTTTCTTAAAATGCATTCTTCTCTAAGCTGCTGCTTCTGGATGTGACCTGGATGAAGTTCCAATATTTGTCCAGCTGTTTGATTTCCATTCCAGTGTGTTAATCTCCACATTCGGTAAAGATCACCTGACAGTGCTTTCTAAATCCCATCAAAAGAAGAACAAGGCCTTGTGTTTGAGCTGTCAGACTTCAACACCATGTGCTCAACACTAACTCCAATGACACGCAACACTACTTTAAAAGTTACCGATTGATTCTGCTGGAGACTTTCTATTCTGAATGGAAAACTTTTACCCTTGCCTTTTTTGTGAGATTCCGTTTCCAACACCTCCATTGTTTTATGTAGGTTCTTTTAACTTTAAGTCATGTGCATTCAAACCTCATTTTAAAAATCAGAACAAAATACACTGATGACAATAACTTGTGGAGGAACCCTTAAACTCTATGAAAGTAGGTACAAGGCTTATATTATTTTCAGCATAAAATTAATGATCATTTCGTTCAGTGTTTTGATGTTACTTGTGATTTGCGTCAAGGATTAAGGATTTGGTGGGCTGATGTTGGGATAAGGTACATTTTTCTGAAATGTGAGCGTATTCATTTCTCCTCAAACTTAACATATTTCTTAAAAATATTGCCGGTTTACCAAGTCAAACAGTTATATCAGAAATTACAATAATGTCTTGGGATAGATTTTCTTAAAGTAGATTTGGAGGGATGTGGGCCAGGAGCACGCAGATCGGAATAGTTTAGTTCGGGATTATGTTCAGCATGGACTGGTTGCGTCTGTTTCTGTGTCATGTGACTCTATGACTCTAGAGCCCAAGTGAAAGGGAGAAGGTAAAATGTAGTGAGAAGATAGACATGACCTTTATTTCTGTTCATTTCAGTCACTAATAATATTATTCAAATTCACACAATTCAGTCCAATGGCTCAGACTAGAATCAGAACCAAACAGATTGATGGTACAGGTAAAAATCAATGGACATGGAAAATTTGGTCAAAGTGGAAGTGAAGGAGTTGCCTGTGAATAAAAGGAAAAAGACATGAGATTGGGTGAAGCAACAAGACACGGCAGAAAAAATTGGGGTAATTAGTTCATCGGCTTCCTAACAGGGGTTGAATTGTCAGCCAGGGAATGCATCAAGTTATTTGTGGTACATATATCAAGAATAAGACAGAAATCATGTCGGAATTTAGTTTCCACATGCACTTAGAAAACCAACTTTGTCATAATGGTGTGAAGAACAAGTTCATGGAATGCATATAGAATCATTTTCTAGAATGGTAAGTTGAAAGCCAATGAAGAAACACTTTTCCTTTCAGATGTAATGTTGTGCAAACAGACAGGGTTGATTAATAGGATTGCGCTCAAAGAAACTCTTGGGAAGAGAGATCGCAATATCATGGAATTCTAAAATTTTGTTGAAGAGCGAGTAGGTTAGTCTGAAATAAGTGACTTAAATTTGAACTAAATCAGTTATGCTAGTATTGGGAAAATTAGCTCACATAGATTGGGAAATTTGATTAAAAGATATGGTAGATAAGCAAAGGTGAACATTTCACTCATAAATCACAGCAAATATATTTCTCTTAAGGAATAAAAACCTCACAGAAAATGTGTTCCATTTGTGGGGAACAAGAGAAGTAAAATTTAATTTAGATTTAAGGTTGAGGTTTATAATAGGCCAAGTAAACTTAGGTATTAGAAAAATTTTAGAATTAAGCAAATGGTGATCAAGAAATTGACTAAGGCAGAGAAATGAGAATATGAGAGTAAACCAGTCAGTCAAAGGCGTAAAAACTAATTACACAAACTGATGGAGGTGAAATGATAATGGGGAGCAAGGAAATGATAGAGACATTGCACAAATACTCTGTGTCTGTCTTCATTGCAGAAGACAAAATAAAACATTTCAAGAGATGTCTAAGCATCTAGTGGAAATTGAATAAATGCACCTCAGTTCAGTTCAGTTCATCGGTTCGAAGAAATTGACCTGGAGAAATAAATTAATCAAAAAATTGACAAGAGCCTGATGGCCCATATCAGAGAGCTTCAAAAGAAGCAGCTACAGAGGTAGCTAATACATTGATTTCGATCTTACAAAATTTCTTGGCATCTCGAATAGTTCCCAATGATTGGAATGTAACAAATGTAACCTTGAAAGAAGGAAGGAGGGAGAAAATGGGGAACAGGAAGCTGTTAAGTTTGTTGTCGGTAGTAATGGTAGAAACTCTTACTAGGCGCATGATAACAGGGATTTTATGAAATTATGATCAGATGGACAAAGTTAACTCATAAAAGGGAAGTCACAGTTGACAAATCTGTTTTGATTTTTTTCCAGGGTTTGGCTAGTAGGTTGGAAAGCTGGAAATCAATAGTGAATCATATTTGTATTTTCAATTAAACATATCTGATTCATTTTCACACAATAGAGAAAAGTAAGTCTTATGAGATTGGGGACAATACATCAGAACAGTTTGGATTAGGAGTTGAGAAAAAGGCAGCTGCAATAAATGGGAGATAACAAGCATGGGGCTGGATGAACACAGCAGGTCAAGCAGCATCATAGGAGCAGGATTGTTCATCCAGCCCCATGCTTGTTATCTCAGATTCTCCAGCATCTGCAGTACCTTTTATCTCTGCAGCAATAAATGGGTTGCTTTTGGGTTGTAACTGGTGAGATACCGTAAGAATTAGTATTGGGCCCTCAGCTATTTAAAATCTGTACATTAACACTTCTACTGTGAGTAACATCCAGATTTGCTCATGATATAAAGTTAGATGGGTAGTTCATTAGATGGCAGTTCATTCCACATCCTGTGTGAAAAAGTTACCCCTCAGGTCCCCTTTAAATCTTTCTCCTTTCACCTTAAACTTATGCCCTCCAGTTTTGAACTTCCCTACCCTAGGGAAAAGACCTTTGTTATTCACCTCATCTGTGCCCGTCATGATTTTAAAAACCCCTGGAAGTCACCCCTCAACCGCTCCAGTGAAAATATTCCCAGCCTCCCCCTGTGCTGAATAGACTTCTCTTATATCGACATTTTTATGTTGCTTGGAGAGTATAAAAAGAGACAGAGTTATATGAATGAATTGTATCTCTGAGAAACAGAAAGTGATAGTTATAGTGTTACATGATTCAAAGACAGATTGAATATGTGTAGACAAATTCCTATTGGTTGCTTCACCAACTGAATATGTTCTCATCAACTTATGGGTGGAGCTGGGCAATAAAAGATGGAGTTGTTTTGAGGACAAGCAGAAACACAGGTCCAATTAGTCAATTCTTTTGGGGTCTTATCAAGTTTAGTTTCAGATTATTATTCCTCTCCAAGAGAAAGTCTTAATTGGTTTGTTCATCTTGACATATATGGAGTGTGCAATTCATTGTAACGCTTGCTGAAACCAGTCACACCGATACATCTCTTCATTGCTGTTCTGTATCTGGCCACTATATGCCATTCAATTTAAAGCATGGTTTTTGCAGTCGACACTCAGTTGAACTCATGAATAATCGCTTGGAAGTGGTAATTATTACTCTTCGTAACCAAGTGATTAGTCATGGGAATTTAGGCAACAACAATGTAAGGTGAAAGAGAGAAACTGATTTGAATTCATCCCTCATCTTGAATCCCACAGTACATGGTAGCACATGCATCAAACCAGTACTTTGATGCCTTCACTGGTTGAGGTGAATATGGACAGAATGTCACATGGAATCATTGAACTGGCACAGTGTGAATTAGTCGCATCTTTTTGTCAAAATGGGGCAGGAATGCAGTGCTATGAAGTATGGGGTGAAGCAAGGAGAGACAAGGGCATTGTTTCCATTCTCTTCCTCTTTTGTACTCCAAAATCGGAGGAAGAAATGAGAACAAAATATGAGATCCAAAACTCCATTCACCGTCTAATTGCTCTCTTTAACATTCTTTGAGCAGCAACTTAATTACACTATTTCTACACACCATTTCTCAGTCCCATCTTCTAACTGATTGCATTCATCACCAGCCAGACAACTGAAATTCATTGCAAACTAACGTCGCACTAATTAAAATCCTAATCATTGTTCCTCTGCCTCTCTGTAATTTTGGCGACCACCAGAAAAGAAAATGAAAGACACAGGAGTGGAAATTGAATGAGTCTCGCCCCTTTCTTGTAAGATTTGCATTTAGACAGAATTAAATAGTAAGAAGAGATGGAGAGGATACGTGGGTGTGATTTCGAGTGTGCAATCTTAGCCGAGGACTTAGGTAACAAGTGTAAGCATTCGAGCAAAACCTATACATATATGTCATGGAGTTGGATGACTTGAACTGGCTACAACTGCAAGCACGGCAACTGACCTGTGACCGCTTGAAAAATGCTATAGAAAATGAACACATTATTTATAAAGAACAGAAACCACAATGGATAACAGCCCAGTTGCAACTTATGCGAGCTAATCAGATTCAACTCATGTTTGTAAATTATCTGAGTTCGTTCACACTTGAACCTATAAATTAAATTTCTGTTTTGTAATCATTCCAAATACTTACTATTCTCTGATGCCCTGAAGCAACAATGACAGATAAAATGCTTCATGCAATCATATGAATTTTTTTCTCTCTATTGGAAACATTAAGCTGTCTGAAACAAAACAGATTGGCATATTTGTCAGACTATTGGAGAGCAGGCTTTCAGATGGATTTATTTCTATTCTTAATTCTCGGATGTGAGCCTTACTAGCAACACTGGTATTTACTCTCCATCCATACACGCCCTGACTGAGTGGTCTGTTATGCCAATTGAGAGAACAGCTAGAAACCAGCCATCCAATCTCAGTCTGGTGTCAAGTGTAGGCCAGACCAAGTAAAGATGTCAGGTAAGGACCAGTCTGGTTTCTCCGAAAATCCAACACTTTCACAGTCATTTTTATTGATACCAGATTTTTACTTTCAATTTCTTTCAGTGAGTTTAATTTCAGGACCTGAGCTACTGTGGTAACAAAACTCGTAGAATTCCTCTAGTGCGCAAAGAGAACATTTGGCCCATTGAGTTTGCACTGACTGTCCAAAGGGCACCCTGGTCAGACCCAGCCACCACCCTATCCCCAAAACCCTGCATTTAGTATAGCTAATTCACCTAGCCTGCGTATCTTTGGACTGTGGGAGGAAATTGGAGCACCCGGCAGAAACCCACACAGTAACGAAGAATGTGCAAACCGCACACAGACAGTCACCGGAGGATGGAATCGAACCCAGGTCCCTGGCACTGTGTGGCAGCATTGCTAATCACTTAGCTACTATACCATCTTAAGACCGAAATTTCTTATGGTTTGGGGACATAATGAAGGTAATATAAATAAAACTACAGGTGGATTTATGATAAAATGTAGAGCAATGCTGAGATAAAAGTTAGTAATTGAAAAGAAGACCTACCAGCTTGATTTGAACATGCATTAGAGTTCGGTCAAAGTCACTGGATCAGAATCTTGGAATTCTGTCAATGCATTGGTGTACCTTCACGATAAAGATCACCATTATTTCCCAAGGACAACTGCCAGCGTAGACTGAGGATGCAAATATATTGAGAATTTCTTTGAAATGAAGAGCACATTTGGAATGGAGAATCGTACAGATCTACTGGAATACTTTTGTGTTCATTCGCAGGTTATAGATGTCAGTGGCAAGGCCAGAACTTACTGCCCATTCCTAATTTTCTGAACTGATTTGCTTCTGTGGCTATTTCAAAGGACATGCAAGAGCAAACCATATTATTATGGTTTGGAGTCACATGTATGCCCGACCAGGTAATGGCAATGAAAGTTCCTTTCCAAAATGACAAAGGTGAATGCTTAGTATTTTATGACAAACTGGTGGTTTCATGGTCACCATGATTGATTTTTTTTTTAAAATTCAAATTTATATAAGTAATAGTTTCAATTTCCCAACCTGCCTGTGATAAGGGGGTATCAAGCTTGTTTCTCTGGATTATCAGTCCAGGCCTGTGCAATGGAACAGCTATGCTACTCTGCCATAATATAAATAAATTGCGGAACAAGGAACCAGCTCGGCGAGCCAACCAACCACAACATCCACAACCTGAGCTACAAATCTACTGTAAAACCTTAGATAATATAAAGCCCTTCATTCTGTGGTGCCTAAACATCTATTGATTGCAGTCTTGGTTGAGGACCCACAGATCTCTCAAGTAGACAATTCCGACATAATGAGGCACAAGGCGTATTTATAGACTGCTCTAAGAGACAGGCATTACTGGGGCCCACACACGTGCCTGTCTCTTCGTGGGGTACATGGAACATTCCTTGTTCCAGTCGTATTCCGGCCCCCACCCACAACTCTTTCCTGATATATCGATGATAGCATTGGTACTGCTTCCCTCTCTCATTCGGAATTGGAAAAGTTCTTCGATTTTGCTTCGAGTTTCCACCCTGCCCTCACTTTCATCTGATCTATCTCTGACTCCTCCCTTCCCTTCCTCGACATGTATGTTTTCATTTCTGGGGATAGACTGGCCACTAATATCCATTACAAACCCACTGACTCCCACATGTACCTGGACTATACATCCTACACCCTGCTTCCTGTAAAGACTCCATCCCATTCTCTCAGTTCCTCTGCCTCTGACGCATATGTTCAGATAAGGCTAACTTCGACAAGGGAGCCCCTGACATGTCCACCTTCTTCCTCAACCGAGGATTCCCCAGCACCATTGTCGACAGGGCCCTCAACCGAGTCCAACCCATCTCCTGCACTTCCGTCCTCACCCCTTCTCTTCCCTCCCGCAACAGTGATAGGGTTCCCCTTATCCTTACCTACCATCCCACCAGCATCCAGAAGATCATCAGACACCATTTCTGCTACCTCCAGCGAGATTCCACCACCAGACACATATTCCCCCCCCCTTCCTTGTATGCCTTCCGCAAGGACTGTACCCTCAGGGACACCCTGGTCCACTCTTCCTTCACCCCCAACATTCCCTCGCAGCCCCACGGCACCTTCCCCTGTAACCGGCGAAGGTGCAACACCTGCCCATTTACCTCCTCCTTACACAATATCCTAGGGCCCAAACATACCTTCCAGGTGAAGCAACACTTCACCTGCACTTCCCAGAATCTCGTCTACTGCATTTGCTGCTCACAATGTGGTCTCTACATTGGGGAAACGAAGCATAGACTTGGCGACCGCTTTGCAGAACGTCTACTTCCTGCTCGCAAAAAAGACCCTGAACTACCTGTTGCCTGTCACTTTAACACACCAGCACATTCCCTGGTCAACATCCCTGTCTCTGGCTTGCTGCAGTGTTCCAGTGAAGCTCAATGCAAGCTGGAAGAACAACTTCTCATTTTCCACCTGGGGAGCCTGCAGCCCTCCGGATTCAATATCGAATTCAATAATGTTAGGACACAAACTCTCCCATGTCCCAGCCCCCTACCCCACACACCAAGCCTTGCTACCCCATAGCCTGCCATTACACACCTCCTGTTGTTAGCCACTAACAGTCCCCATTAACAACTTCTCACCCTCCCAGCCTGATGGTTAGCAACTCCTTTGTCTATCCAACTGTTCTTCTTTGTCTTCAGGCTCTATCCTATCGTTTACTCCCTACTCCGCCCCCTCCCTAGTTTCTGCATATAAACTGATGTTTTCCCAGCTATCATCAGTTCTGAGGAAGGGTGAACGGATCTGAAACGTTAACTCTGTTGTTTCTTCACAGATGCTGCCAGGCCTCCTGAGCTTTTCCAACAATTTCTGTTTTTGTTCCTGATTTAAAACATCCGTAGTTCTTTCGGTTTTTATGACCTCTGTTCACCCAGTGTAATTACATACCACCACCAGCACCGCAGCACCCCCCCGCCCCCCCCACACACACACACACTTAACTATATCTTGGTTGTGTCTCATGACTTGGTTCTCAATAGAGTCTCCCCATTTTCTCATTTTCAAACAAAGCATTTCCTTTCTTTACGACCATTGGCACTCTTTTTGTCTTTTACTGTGGGCACCCTCGCCATGTGCTCCTTTCTCTCTTGCTCCCCCTCCGACAATGGTATAAGAGCCATTTTCCTTTCAGCTCTGAAGTGGGGGCATACTAGGTTCAAAACATCAACTCTGTTTCTCTCCCCGCAGATGTTTTAAGACATGCTGAGTTTCCCTTATTTCACATTTCCAGCATGTGCAGTAATATGTTTTTAATAGATTTGTCAAACATGGTTTCCCTTCTATAACATTCTACTTATCCTTCCTAATCACATTGTGATTTACCAAGGGCCTTGTTATTACCATGTGCTCACTGACAGACTCCCTGGTACTGATGTTAGTCAAGTAGACTCTTGTTTCTGGTTTACTATAACACAGTGTAGAGCTGGATGAACACAACAGGCCAAGCAGCATCAGAGAAGCAGGAAGGCTGACGTTTCGCGCCTAGACCCTTCTTCAGCAAATTTCTTTCTGAAAAAAGGGTCTAGGGCCGAAACGTCAGTTTTCCTGCTCCTCTGATGCTGCTTGGCCTGCTGTGTTCGTCCAGCTCTACACCTTGTTATATCAGATTCTCCAGCATCAGCAGTTCCTACTATCTCTTGTTCCTGGATATTGCACTCGAAATAGGGTCACTCAGGATTACATCCATTACTTTCCATTCTGTAGGGACCATTCTAGAAACTAGGGAGCGCTGCAAGATCAAATCCAGTGCAGTCACTATCTCTGGTAGCCATCTGGAACAAAACCCTAGGATGTAGGTCATCAGCTCCAGATGCTTTGCCATATTTTAATCCCATTAAGTGCTTCAGCACCTTTTGTTTACTTGTAGTAATAATTGTAAATTTCTCACTTTCATTTGGTTCCCCGCCGTCTCTAGTATATTTTTGTGTGTCCACTGTGAAGAGAGAAAAATTATTTGTTTAACATCCTAACATTCCTATTAGGCACATTTAGAATTTCCTCCTCTGTCTCTATTCATGATTACCTTTATGGCTCTCCAAGTTACATACTTAAGCGAGCTCTTACAGTCTGTTTTCTGTTTCTTACTCAGGTTAAACCGCCACCAGTCACCTCTCTCTCTCTCTCTTGTGAGAGGGTAACCCCACGATCCTCTGGGCCTATGGCATCTTTACCTTTTCTTTTAATCTCATATAATACGTTCTCCCTATTTGTCACTTTCTTGATCATTTAAAATCCCTCCTTATCTTTGAGCTAGCCCTCTTTTTGGCAATGTTGTCAGTCTTATCATCCTTTAGACAATTTTCTGTAACTCATGTCACTTAAGTCGATCACTGTAACTTTCCAGTAGAGTTTTGTTGACCAAGGAACTGTACTTTGAGAAGAATGTATATGTTTATTATTTTTAATAAAACAAAAGTAATCTGGTTGGACAGATTTTGACAATGAGCCATAAAGGGAGATATTTTGATGAGCGATAAAATGTTGATTTGAACAGGGAGGTTTTATTGAGTGTCTTAAAGGAAGAGAGAGAAGTTGGGAGATTCAGGGATGGAATTTCAGAGCATAGAGACCAGGACAGCTGAAGGCATGTTCGTAAATGTTCGAGAGAGGAGACGTCCTTGAACTCAACCTGGTTTAACTCCTATTTCGGTTATAGGCAGGCCACCAATATCCACAATAAGCCCAGACTCCAACAATTACCCACACCTATACATCTTCACACCGTTCTTCCTGTAAAGACTTTATTCCGTTCTCCCAGTTCCTCCGTGTCTGTCACATCTGTTCCGATTATGCCAGTTTGTACAAGTGGCATCTGAAATCTTCACCTTCTCCCTCAACCAATGATTCCCCATTGCTGTAATTGAAAGGGCCGTCAGCCATGTCCAACTCATCTCCCGTACTTCACCCCTTCTCTCCCGTCCCACAGCAGCAATAAGGTCACCCTTTGCCTCACCTACTGTCCGGCCTCCACATCCAAAGGATCATTAGCCGCTACTTCTGCCACCTCCTGTGGTATGGCACCGCCACCAGATACATATTCCCCTCCCCTCCCTTGCTAGTCTTCCATAGGGACTGTTCACTCCGGACACCCAGGTTCACTGCTCCTCCAGTCCCAACACCGCCCCATAGCGCCCATGGCAACCGGGCAAGGTGTAACACCTGCCTGTTTACTTCCTCCCCCCACAGTATTCAAGGCCCCAGACACAACTTTCAGGTGAAGCAGCACTTTACCTGCACTTCACTCAATTGTATTCGCTGTTCACAATGTGGTCTCCCCTACACCAGGGAAACAAAATGCAGGCTGGGTGATTGCTTTGCAAAGTGTCAACATTCTGTTTGCATAGATGACCCAGAGCTTCCAGTTGCCTACCATTTCAATGCAGCACCCTGTTCCCTGGCCAACATCTCTGTCTTGGGCTTGCTACAGTGCTCCAGAGAAGCTCAGTACAAGCTGGAAGGACAGCACCTCATTTTCTGCTTGGGGACCCTGTGGCCTCAAGGACCCAATATCAAGTTCAATCATTTTAGGGCCTGAGCATCTTCTCCCATCTGCTTACCCCAACCCAATACACCAGACCTCGTCATCACATGTACTGCTACCACAACCATTGTCAGCCACTGAACCGTCCCCATTAACAGCTGCTGATTCTCCCAGGCTGATCTTTACACATTCCTTTCTCTCCCCAACTGTTTATTTCTCTCTCTCCCTCTGGGCTCCACCTCCACCTATCATTTATTTCTAACCCATCTGCAGCAGATACACGAACCTTTTCTGAACCACAATCAATTCTGAAGAAGGGTCACTGGACCCGAAATCATAGATTCCCTACAGTGTGGAAACAGACCATTCAGCCCATCAAGTCCACTCCGCCCCTCTGAAGAGCATCCCAAACAGACCCATTGCCCATGTCTAACCCACCAAACCTAAAGATCCCAGAACACTAGGGACAATTTAGCATAGCCAATCTACCTACCCTGCACATCTTTGGACTGCGGGAGGAAACCAGAGCACCCAGAGGAAACCCACGCAGACAGTTACCTCAGGGTGGAATTGCATCCAGGTCTCTGGTGCTATGAGGCAGCAGTGCTAACAACTGATCCACTGAGCCACCGTGCTCCTCTGTGCAATGTTAAGTCATCTTTCTATCCACATACTGCTAGACCTGCTGAGTTTTTCCAGTAATTTTTGTTTGTATTTTTGTTTCTGATTTCCAGCATCTGCAGCCTTTGGTGTGTTTCAGAGTTTTTTATTGTCTGCTTTAACTCCTTCCCAGCACTCAAGAGCGTTGTCAAATAGAGAGACCTCGGGGTTCAGGTACATGGTTCCTTGAAAGTGGACTCACAGGTAGACAGGGTGGTGAGGAAGGCATTTGGCATTCTTGCCTTCACTGATCAGAGCATCAAGTGTAAGAGTTCAGGTGTCATGTTGTGGCTGTACCAGACATTGGTGAAGCCACTTTTGGAATACTGCGTACAGTTCTGGCTGCCCTGCTATAGGAAAGATGTCATTAAACTTGAAAGAGTGCAGAAAAGACTTGCAAGAATGTTGCCGGGGTCGGAGGGTTTGAGCTACAGGGAGAGGCTGAATAGACTGGGGCTATTTTCTCTGGAGTGTCAGATGCTGAGGGGTGACCTTCTAGAGGTTTATAAAATCATGAGGTGCATGAATAGACAAGGTCACTTCCCCAGGGTTGAGGAATCCAAATCTAAAGGTCATAGGTTGAAGGTGAGAGGAGAAAGATTTAAGAGGGACCTAAGGGGCAACTTTTTCACACAGAGGGTGGTTTGTGTATGGGATGAGCTGCCAGAGGAGGTGATAGAGGCTGGTACGATTACCACATTTAAAAGGCAGCCGGATGGGTACATGAACAGAAAGGGTTTAGAGGGATATGGGCCAAATGCTGGCAAATGGGACTAGTCCAATGCGGGAAACCTGGTCGGGAATGAGTGTGTTGGGCCGAATGGTCTGTTTCCGTGCTGCCTGACTCCATTAGCACCGCTCCTCAAACTTCACTTGCTTTTAACCTTCTCTCTCGGAAAAGTTTCGTTGGATGCAGTGAGTTCTGAGTTGGAATCCGCTCCCCGAAAGGGTGGAGGAGGCTGAGGAAATAACAAAAAGAGAATGGGAAACAAATTCTTTTTTTAAAAAAAAGATCAAAATGCAGGGCTCTGGGCAAGAGACGAATCGGGATGGGCTATTTCATTTTTGTATCTACGGTTCTAAGAATTGGAATCCCCCCAGTGTGGCCCGGGGTGTTGATGTCTCTGCGGTGGGAGGTGTGTGTGCGCATCTTGTCACTGGGAGAGGTGAGAGTTGGTGAGTGGGTGGTGGGGGGGAAGGTTTGTCGGCTGGTCGTGAGCTGAGAGAGAGAGAGACCAGGAGCAGAAAGCAGCCGCTAGTGTCGCTGCTGCTCTGACTGCAGTAGCAGGCAGCGCAGTGTCCGCTGCGGTAAAGGAGCCCTGAGCAAAGGGCTGGCTTTTAAACTGGGAGAGAGAGAGAGAGAGAGAGAAGGGGTTGTCACTGAACACAGACAGGGCAAACACAGCAGTCAGCTCACCGGAGCTCGCAAGAAAACCCACCAAGACGCGATCAGCCCCCGCCCTTTGCCCAGTGCAAGCCTTTCCAAACCCCCCCCCCCAACACCTTGTTTATTTATTAAATTGTAGAAACACTCGTGTTTATGTCTTGGTCAGAATTCATCTCTGCATCTTCTCTGCTAGAAGATTCACCCACGAATCTGGTAAGGGGATTTACGTTTTATTTCTTTTCACCTAACGAACTCTTGATTTCATATTCACATATCTGTGTGTGTGTGTTGGTGGCGAGCATTGGAGAACCGTGATGGGTTATTTGGAAAGGTTAATGTTGCAGGCATTTGAGGGTGGGGGGTGATGATGGTTTTCTTGGTAAGAAAGCTTTCTGTTCGCAGCCTTAGCAACTGGTGATATTGACACTTTGCGATGGAAATCTCAGAGAGACAGAATAAACTGGATTTTTATTTTCAGGAGAATTTGGGTGCAAATGCGACATTTTCTTGTGGATTCGGTCCAGCTCACGCCCCCTCCGTCCTCCAGGAGGGTTGCTGACAATATTCCTGCCTGCTATCCGTGCGAGGTGCTTAACACATTTAAAAATAGCGTCGCTGCTTCAATCGTAATGCTCTGTTAATTTCACCAGCCCCAACCCCGCTGCTTTTGTGTACTTCGGCCGCTAGATCAAACAGATTGAAGCGGGGAGGGGGTGGGGGTGGTGTGTCTTCATTTTACTACGTAAAGCCGTCTTTGGGTAGGATATAAATTAGCCTCCCCTTCTCTGTTCGGACTCTCAGATGTGGGCGAAATCCGCGCAGCAAGCGGCTCTCCAACATGTTACTCCGTCAAACTGCAAACCACGGCATCAGCTAGTAACTGGGGCAGGGGAAGGCACTACGGAGATTCAGGTTTGTCTCTTCGCAAACCCCGCGCCCTCAATGTATTTCTCTACACTGACCCTCAAATGTACAATTGCAAGCTCTCAGTACCGCCCCTTCTTCCCTCTCCACCACCAAGAAAAACAGCTCCCCCCCCCCAACACACACACACACACACACACACAGACTGTGCAACAGCCTCTTGATCCAACTCCATCAGGTGGAACTTGTAACAGGTTAATCGCATCAGCTATTGGATCTTTCTGCGCATTTTTAAACACTACAGTCTACTGCCTCTGCGTGAAGGAAGATGCAGAATTGCTTCATTCAGCGTCTGCTTTTAAAAAACCCTTCTCTTCTAACCAGGGTCACGAATATGTCCAGCTCCAATCCCATTTAAAATGGACTTGTTCAACCCTGGGGAATTAGTGACCTGTTCATTATGATTGGGCCAGAAAGCCATTGCTAAAACATTCGGCCCTGGAATTCTATGTGGTAGAATATCGAAAAAGCAAGTGAGGTGTGTTTCTTTTTGCAAGGGAGCAGCTTTTATGACAAACCTGTAGAATGTTCTAAAGGGTGTGTGTGAAATGATCAGTTGTTTAGTTTCCTCTGACAGTGGGGAGACGTTCTGTTCTCACTGTGATGAGCCAGACTGTAAGCTGATTTCTTCATCCTGCACGTCTGAGCCCAGAGATTCTTCCACATCGTGCCCACCTCCCACCAGTGAGGTGTCCCTGTTAACATTTGCTGTTGCTTGCATGCATTTCTTTAGATTGAGCATTCTGATGAGTGAAAATTGACTAGTTTATTTCTTCACAATGTAAAGTGGCTCAGTGGTTAGCACTGCTGCCTCACACCTCTAGGGACTTGGGTTCAATTCCACCCTTGGGCGATTGTGCAAACTCCACACAGACATTCTTCCTGTGTCTGCATGGATGTCCTCCGGGTGCTTCAGTTTCCTCCCACAGTCCAAAGATGTGCAGGTTAGGTGGATTGGCTGTGCTAAATTCCCCGGAGTGTTCAGTGATGTGTAGAATTGGTGTGTCATAGGGGAATGGGTCTGGGTGGGATGCTCTGAGGGTCACTGTGGACTTGGTGGGCCAAAGGGCCTGTTTCTACACTGTAGGGATTCAATTCTATTCATAGTTTGGTGGTTATGGGACAGGTAGTTGTATTTTCTTGATGCCAGCTCATTTTCTAAGTTTTTTTTTCTATGTTCTTCAGCATTGAATTGTTGGATCATGACACTGCTCCTAGAAGAACATGAAGGTTTGAGATGGGTGCTTGTATTTTTAGCATGGTTTGTACATTGAAAGCCTTGGCCTGGATAGGCTTATATATCAAGAGCAAATTGTTGGTGACCTGAAGAGAGATAATTGGGGATGGGGTTGCCCATCACTACTAGGATACATCTTGGGTCTCCACTTTGGAGTTCCTGGTCTGCCAGGAATCTGTAGAATCTTCAATTGAGATCTGCCCAGCATCTGATGCAAGTGGTGGTTTTAAGAGTCTCAAAGAGTCATACTGGACTTGAAACGTCAAAACTATTTCTCTCTCCACAGATGCTGCTAGACCTACTGAGTTTCTGCAGTATTCTGTGTTTATTTCAGATTTCCAGAATTTGCAGTATTTTGCTTTTATTTGGTTGTTTTAACAACCACGGAATTTCGAATTTTCTTTTAATATATAAAAGAACTGACTTCAAAATAAATTATTACACCAATGTATTGCTTTTTTTCAATTGTTTGCCTGTGTTCGTAGATCATGAATTGTGGCAAGTCCTGAAATTTTGAAGCAATTTTCTTTTCCTCGAAAAGTCGTATCATGTGGACCTTGTTATACTCTTCTTTAGTGGACTGCTAATTTCAGGAAAAAATACTTCAGCCAAATCATTGTTATTTTGTTCTGCAATAGAGTAAAGCCATGTTTTAATTTCCATGATAAAGGTATCATGTCGCAGCATGATAATGGGTGGCATGGTGATTAACGCTGCTGCCTCACAGTGCCAGGGACCCGGGTTCGATTCCACCCTCGGGCAACTGTCTGTGTGGAGTTTGCACATTCTCCCTGTGTCTGTGTGGATTTCCTCCAGGTGCTTCGGTTTCCTCCCACAGTTCAAAGATGTGCAGGCTAGGTGGATTGCCCATGTGAAATTGCCTAGAGAGTTCAAGATGTATAGATTTAGGTTGGTTATAGGGGGACGGGTCTGGGTGGGATGCTCCAAGGGTTGGTGTGGACTTGTTGGGCCGAAGGGCCTGTTTCCACACTGTAGGGATTCTATGATTGAGCGTCAGGGTGCCATTTGTTGAAATTATGCCATGTATTTCAGCAAGGTTGGTTTTCCTGGAAATGGCAATGAAACCAAAACCCCAAACCTGTCACTCACATCGAAACTTCATTGGGGTGTTGAGGTGAATAGCATAATGAAATAGAGGATTGTCAATAGTTGCAGATTGTTAAGGACCAGACCAGACCCCCTCAAACTATAGTAAGAAAGTAGCCTAGACTCTAACATTTTCTTATTTTAAAGGTAAATTCTAGTGCTGTGTTCCAGATGCAAATCTATTGGTCAAACTACTTGACGTTAAGCAAAACATAATTTAATTAAACACTGTAGTTAAAACATAACAAAAGAAAGAAAACCTTGAAATAACTTAGCTTTATTGGAAATCTTAACAGAAAAACGGATACCATAACTATTACTAATTAGCTGTTCCAGTATCGTAGCATCCCATAAACACACACTTGGCAAAAACACAAACTCAGAAAACATGTTTCATGTGCAGTTCTCAAATCCAGGAGGAAAGAATATCAAAAGACAATTTGGATAGCGAGTTGAGCTGCTGGGAGAGATTTACTGCCTTCCAACCTTGCAGAGACCCCAGCAACAACTGCTGAAAGTTGACTAAAAATCCTTTATCTTTGAGAGTTTGACCACACCCACTCAGGCTGCTTCTGTTGTTCCAACTTTTAAACCAAAAACCCAAGTCCTCTCAAGTTTTTTTTAATCTTTCATAGGCTGCTTGGTACTTGTTCCCCAATCTCCATCTAAAAGAAACTAAGGCAAAACACACCTCTCAAAGCCAAGCATCCACCCCAATACCCATAAACCGAGCTGCATCAGGTCATTATTCAAAGCGGCCACCACACACTGCAGCAATCGGGAATTGTGAAAAGCAGAACAGGAGCACTAATATGGAGTCTTTAAAAGGAATGGATACCCAAAAAGCATAATCTGCTGTTACCTCCACGACAGACCACAACATGAAAACACAACACAGCCAGACTCACTAGTCACCTTACCGTACATCTCAGACTATCAGTGATGACCACAAACTACTCAGCCCCCTTGGTATCAGGGTAGCCCATAAACCAAAAGCCACCCTGCGGCAGCTACTGACAAACGTAAAGGATCCCATACCCACAATCAATACAACTAACATAATATACAAAATACCATGCAAGCACAGTGAGAAACATTGCATAGGCTAAGCTGGAAGCAAACTGACAGTAAGGAAACACGAACAGCAACTAGCCACCAAGAGACACGACCAATTCTCACTGGTCTCAATACACACAGACAAAGAAAGACACAAATTCGTCTGGGACAGCACATCCATAATAGCACGAGCTTAACTGAGACATGTTAGGGAATTCCTGGAGGCCTGGCATTCCAACTGGAACTCCATCAACAAGCACATTGAACTGGACCCAATATGCAAGCCACTGAAAAACAACCAGAAGTAATGCCAATCATCCCAGCAAACCGAGGCATATAAAGAACAAGCGGGACAGAACATCAGTGCTTCACTGGAGGCGCACTGACGATGTTACCTGGCAGGGTGACAAAATGTCTGCAACCAAACACACCGGCTCGGCGAACAAGTCTACAACCTCACCCACAACCCAAGTTTTAAATCTTCTCGAAGACTTCAAGCATCGTCACAATAGTCACAGTGTCCCAACAGAGAATGAGATGAATGGGGGATAGTGCAACAGGCTCTGATTGGAACAGCACAGTGAGAATACCAGAACTGGGGGGAAGAACATAATCGCAGGAAGATATATTTGCAGTTTAATAATAATGTTATTTGATAAACACAGCCTTCGCATTAATGCTGGTACTTTATGCCATATCATTGCTGTGTAATCCAATGCATTTGCTGCGTATACAAATCCTTCACTGTTCCCCACCTTCAAGCAACCATCTAGTCCTTGACTTCAACAATAGCTCGTGAGATAGGTTGGCCAAAAAGTAGACACCTCTGTATAAAGAGACTTTTTTTTTCAAATATCCTCATTAATCCTTTCTGCAACTACCTTGCATTTGTGCACTCTTGTAATCTTGTCAACAGCCAGTCGAAACAATCTTATTAGACTTTCCCCTATTGAAATCCATCACCTTGAAGACCTTGGGCAAGTTCCCACTTAATGTTCTTGCGTTTAGTGAAGTCTTTGCAAATGACTAGAGCACCCTACAGCATCCATGCAGTGTTTTGCAATGATTTTACATGCTTTGTGGCTCATGGAAGCAAAACACTGTGCGCAGAAAGCAACAAGAGGGACATTTACAAGACCATAAACAGCTCAATGAAGTAATCAAATGTGCAGACAGAATAATGCAGAAATGCATAGTAGCATGAAAAGCAAAACTATAAATATTTGTAAAGCAAAAATTGCTCTTGTGTGTGATTGATAGGACTAAAATTAATTTATATTGTCTTTCGACACATGCAGATTCCAATTGTGTATTTGTCATTCAAATTTACATAGACTGGAATTCAAATGTGTGAACATCTGCACATTTACTACTGGCATTTCTTAATTAATGATTAATTGAAAATTTATTATTCTTGAGCATTTTCATTAGGATGTTTATTCAGTATGGATAACAAACCACCAATTGTAATTAAACCATGTTAACAAAACCATGTTTTGGGAGTCTTTATATTGCTCCCTTTCTTCATATTGCGCTAGGATTTATTTTGCCTGTGTTGAGCACTTTTTATTCTAAGTACAATGACGCATGTGTTCCATTATGGATTATTTAAGGGGTACACTGATCAATTTCTCCCAAAGCTTGTCCAGTGTAAAGTAGTTATTGATTGGCATTTATGTTTAGTCATGGTGTAATCTTAAATAACGTTCGAAACTTGGTGTAAAAGCATGTTCGACCCCAAGTGAAAGTGGGACAACTTGCGTTGTGCACTTCTAAAAGTTTGATGCGTGACGATGTATTGGCTGTTACTGCTGCACTGCTATACCATAGCAGGATACCTTGAGTCTGCCATTGTGAACAGTGTGTAATTTTGTTTTTGCAATATCAAATCAAGGCTCTCTAATCTGGATTCAAATCCATCCCATGGTAAAAATTTCCTCTGCTTTTAAGAATCCTTCTGGGAGATAGGATTTACTCAGCTTATCTGTTTCCTGAAAGCCATGGATTCCCAGCTTGGAGCTCACTTAAGTGGTCACCTTTGTTCAGAGGCAATGGTTTTTGTGGGAGTGAGCAAACATCACTTTGGTGGAGTAAGGGTTATTGTGCTCCTGAAGTAGGCTGAGTGATGGGACTTTATTCTGCATCAAAAGTGGGATTTCCCAATTAAACCAAATATAAAAGTGTTGAAACAAAAAACAGAAATTGCTGGAAAAGCTCAGCAGGTGTGGAAGCGTCTGTGGAGAGAAACAAGAGTTAACGTTTCAGGTCGAGTGACCCTTCCTCAGTCCAGTTGTTGATACTGGGGACCAGTTTTAAGTCATTTCGAACTTATCCAGCGAAGCTGAAATTAGACTAGTGTCAAAAAAGCAGAAATTTTCCAGTTGCCCAGCACTGGCATCCTGGGTAAGCGCAGGATTGAAATTTTGTTTGTTGCAGTGAATCATCCTGTTTTGAGGCTTGTAGTGGGATGAAATTCTGCTTTCTGACAGCTCGCAGTTGAACCAACGTTGCCCTGGGTTTCGGGAATGACTTCCCCTCCCCGGATCACTCGCCAGCAAACCCTGCTGGAAGTTACAGAACCAACTCTAAGATGCCAGGTGCGTGTCGAATTGGGTCTCAGCTGTAACGCTTACAGCCAGGAGGCCTGCTGACCAGGACTATTGAAGGTGACGTACAACTAATGGCTCTTAGCCAGTAGATGCTTTCAGCAATGGGACAGAAAGGAGTCAGAAAGACAAAGAAACAGTACGTTGCTTTAATTTTGTATAAGTTGTTTAATATTTGACCAGGTATCCAAATATTCAAATGAATTGTTTAATTTGGGTTTGGGATACTTCCAGGTCTTTGGATTGTGTGCTTTGTACCGGCAGTCTTGCCAAGCCAGTCATGAATAATGAAGTTCTATTGCAATCAATCTGTTGAATAAGAATAAGTCCAGAGGATGCATTATTACTTGAAGTAGTTTGCGAAACGCGTCCTGGTGCCATTTTCGGCCAGGCAGTGTAGTACACAAGTAGGGACTGATCATCTATGTCTGTGTTAAACCAGGTGGGCGAGGAGAGGGTAGGTGAGCAACTCAAACCCACTTCCATGGTAAGACAAAGTTGGAATGATGTTTAAGGTAGCACAGCATGTAGCTGGTTTGATAAGCAATCTGCCGAAGGTTATCTCTTGCAGGTTGAAGGTGTGGCCTTTTGTATCAATGTGACATTTTTATTCTGTCTTTCTGGGAAAACAAACTCGCCTTTGTGAAGTGCAGAGAGAATGAAACAACTTGCTTTGTCGTAGTCTTTTGCATGACCTGATATACGGCAAGCCACATGATGACAAATGAATAACTGTTTATATAGTCATTGTTTTAATACAGGCAGTCCCCAGGTTATAACTGGGTTCGGTTCCTGAGTTCATCTGTACGTTGAGTTGATACGCAAGTCAGAATGCAATACAGAGAAAATATAAAATGGCTGTTCATGAGTATGCATGTTCATAAATCAGTCGATTGTAAATTGGGACCTGCATGTACAGGGAGGTGCAGCAATTTGGGGACAGCAGATCCCTACAAACAATAGTGAAGTAATGACTTGGTTGTTTGTTGTACATTTGAGGGTTGCATATTTAATAAGACCTGAAAAGAGCTCTTCAATTAATTCTGCAGGATCTTTAAAGCCCATCTGAGTTCAGGTAGGGCCCCTGTTTAATGTCTCATTCGAAAGTCTGTAGCTCTGGCAGTGTAGCACTCCATACTGCATCTTGGGTGGTTTGATAGACAGGAGTTTTCTTTCATAGGACTTGAAACCTCAACCTTGTGATTTCGGGCCTGAGTTCTGCCATTGAGCCAAGAGCTGAGGGAACGTTTTCTCTCATCCTGGTGGACCACCCAGAAGAGAGATGTTTGCACCATTTCACCTGCAGCCTGCTCCTACTCAAGCTCCCCTCCCCCCCCACCCATTTCCATAACCTTAAAACTACCCAGACGCACAACCATTAATGATACCTGCAGTACCCTGCCCCCTCACCAGTAATCTATAGGAACTAACTGATTAAACAAACTGGCTTGCCATTTAGAATGACCACATCGAATGACCTTTTTCGAATACCAAGGTGAAATTTGATTGTGTCACGTTTCTAGCAAGGAATTGTCAACTGCAGATTCCAAGTTATTCTTTTCTCAGTGGAGCGTGTTGTGAGATGCTGACAAGTGATTTGGTGCTGAGCCTCTTGTGCATCAAGAACATGTTCGTCAACAACAGAATGACTGCTCATTCATCTCCTGACGGTTTGTTTGTAAGTTATTGCTCATATTTAATGGCTTCTGTGTCTGTCTACTTTATAACCATCATAGAATTCCAAAGGCATTTCATTTTATATCAAGGACTCTGTGATAAACTGATATACTTGCCCGACTTGCATTTATATGTTTATGTTCTCAAGAATGAGAATTTGGGGACATGAAATATCTGGGCGAACATGCTGTACATGGATTTTCCGTTTTAGTAGCCGTAGTCCTGCATTTGGTGCTGTCTGTGCTTTGTGCTGTGGATGGAGTGGGTTTCGATGACTATCTTGATCATTTGGCTGTTATCTACCCTGCAGCACAATCAAAAGCAGGATTTCTCCCCGTATCCAGGAAGAATTGTCTGTCGTTGAGTAAGATGCGAGTGTCTGTGGGACTGAGACCCAAAATGGGGAGAGACTGATAAATTTATGAAACATGTTGATAGACTTAGTGATCTGCAAAAGAAGCAAGGGTGAGGTGAGGGGAAATCTTACTCACTGAGTGTGAAGTTCGAGCACGGAATGCACTGGGGAAAGTGAGGCGTAGGGAGGTTCAGCTGAGGCATTCAAGGGCACGTTGGTTTTTATTTGGATTAAAATAACATGCAATGGTGTGGAGGAGGCTAGGCAGGAAAATGACTCTAAGCAATGATGCTTATTTAGCAAGCTGACACAGGCTTGATAGGACCCAATGGCTTTGTTTGGCATCATAACACTTCTGTGATTCTGTGACAGCACAGCAGAAAGCAGAGTGTATGCACCCATTAGTGACAGTTCCCATGGAGCTTAGTATGAACTCGTTGTAGGATTCGCTGACTGGGTTCACAGTGAACACCCATTCCTTCTGTGGCTGTACCCACTCACTGGAGTGACCTGTACAAAGAGGCTGAGCAGCTCTGTCGACACCTTATGAATGGGAGTTGCTGAATGCCAATGTAACGTTTAGAGCTGTGACCTCCACACCAGGAAATTGAACTTAGTCATTATCAAGCTGCAGGCTGAGGGTGTGAAAAACGAGATGGTGAGTGGAGAAAGGAGACCAGTGTTGCTTCTGCCTGTGTGAGTCCCACCCGCCTTTGAAACTGCCCTTCACCTGTTTATGGAATTGCTTTATATGCCAGGCATTATGATACTGTGGCTTTATGAGGTTATTTTGTCCTGGTCTTTTTGAAGAGAGGTTTCAAGGCAGAGGTACTGAGCAGTCTATGAGAAAAGAAACAACTTTGTGAAGCCTTGGGTATAAAACACACTTCATTCATCCACTATAGTTAAAATAACTTAACTCTAATGGAAAACTTTTAACAGAGTAACAGATACAGTAATGATTACTCATTAACTGTTCCAATAGAGTTACATCCAATAAACACATCCTTGGCAAAAGGCAAATTCAGAAAACAGAAATGTCTCACGTACAACTCTTGTAGCAGGCAGAGTAGCCCTAGCTTTTTGGCTTTAACCAAGACAGTGAAAAATAGCTTCCACTTCTTCAAGACCCCAACAACAACTGCTGAAAGCTAAAACTAAAAATTCTTATTCCGTGGGAGCTCAACCACACCCATTCAAGCTGCTTCTATTGTTCCAACTTTTTAAAGAAAACCGAAGGCTTCACAAGTCATTTATCTTATAGACTGCTCATCGCCTCTGCCTTAAAATCTCTCATAAAAAAAAGGACTGGACAAAATACACCTCTTAAAGCCACAGCATTGTCACACTGGGCCACACAGTTCATGTCAAATGAGGCCAATGCTTCAGAAACACAGCACTTCAAGTGGCAACAGTCCAGGAAGTGTATAACATGTGGTTGCAGCCACAGAAAGAGAGAGCAGATGCCTAAGCATTCTCTTTCTGTCCTGTTTCTGAAGACATGTTGAATGTATCCATTCTGTCAACATATACTCACGGACCTGTTGTGCGGATCTAGCATTTTTTTTTTAATGGTTCACATTCCGAACAATCCACCTTTTACTAAAATGGTGACAAGCGCAATGCGACTAAAGTGTCAAGTCTCTTGCATGGAATTCTCTCTCTTTTATTAATTTACAAAATGCATCGAATCGATTGGATGGTTGGCTGATTAATTTTATTTGACAATTTTGTCTGAGGCAAAACTAACAATTCTCCAGCAGAGCAAGATGAGATAAAATCTCCTCTGCCATGTTAAAAGCATAAAGGGGAGAACACTCAATCCGATGTTGCCTTTGTGTAACCTCATTCCAATAAGTAATTTGTTCTGGCCTCGGGATAATAGAAGTGGTCAATGATTGTAATTTCTGCCTCTGTGGCTACACTGTTTCCAGACAGTGGAATGCACATAATTTAGTATTGATCCTCCTTGACGTTATTTATCAACGTGTTTCAGCGTGCTGTAGAGAGGAGAGAATAGACGGGTAGTGAGCAAGGTGCAGTTTACACGATAAAACCAAAAAAGTGCTGATTACCATTGCCCAGCTCACAAAAAGAACAAATCTCTCCAATAGCTGGCCTGAGTGGTGCATCAGCTAAAGCTGAGTTATTCAACCATGTAGTGCATCACATTTCTCAAATTCCTGTTGTCTAACACTAAGGAGCACGGGCTCACTGGACCCGAAACGCTAACTCTGTTTTTTTCTCCACAGATGCTACCAGACCTGCTGAGCTTTTCCAGCAACGTTGTTTTACTTCCTGAAGAGTACGCGCTCTGTTTTAAATTTACAACTTGGAGACATTGTGATGCCGTAAATATACTTTGCATGGATCTGTTCATAGAATTTCAAGCTTGCTTTCCCTTGGTATTATACACTGAACTTAATTTTATCCTCCATTTTGCCCAGCATCGGCAGAATAATCAGTCCACCTAGGTTTCTTTGAAAGCATGACGACCTACTTCAAAGCATGAAGTATGGGCACCGTAGCTCAGTGGTTAGCACCACTGCCTCTCAGTGCTAAGGACCCAGGTTCAATTCCAGCCTTAGGCTGTCCTCCCACAGTCCAAAGATACACAATTTAGGTGGATAGGTTGTGGGGATAGTCTGGGTGGCATGGGGTGATGTGGACTTGATGGGCTGAATGGCCTGCTTCCACATTGTAAGGATTCCAGGGTTCATAGAATAATATGTTCTATGATCAGCTTGTGTCATAAACCAAGGCTTCAAAGCTTGAGTGCTCCCTGACAATAATTACAGTCCCATTATTTGGGATATGCTTGGTGCAACTTGGGTATTAGATGGCATTTGAAGGTGGGCTGGCTGTAGAGTACAAGTGGTGTTTGCATTTTCATGGGCTCCCAGGTATCCATGTTCATTAACATTTCTCAATATATTGCCCTTTATTGTCTAATTCCCAGTCTTGTTGGTCTTGCTCAACTGCATCACCTTCCACTCCTGTGGATTATACACCACTTGCTAATATCTCATTCACCTGACCCGTCTGTTGGTACAGATTACAACTTTCTACCTCATTACCAGCCACTATTTCAAAGCAGCCTCATGGTAACCATGACTCAGGATAGTACAAGATTAGAGAAAGGAAAGAGGAGTTGTCAATAATGCAGTCGAATAGAAATTTTCTCCAAATTGATCTTAAGCTTAAGGATAAATTGCACGTGTCCTTTTTGAGCCTGGGTAGTACTGTGAATGCAGAATAGCTCCATCGACAAGCAAGAGGGGAAAGCAAAAGTGAGGTTTTCCCACCAAAACTTTCACTCCGTGTGTTCCCAGCAATTTCCACCCCCTCCTCACCAGTGTCATCCTCTCTTGGGATTGAGAGCAAAGCCCGTTCAATGTGTTTATACTTGGCTGGTGAAGCAGAACTGAACAAACCTTTAACGTGTATTCCACTGGGACACTGGGCACATGAATTCGTGATTGATGGTCATGTCTTTTAGTCCATTGGCTTGTCATCTGTTTCTTGATGCCATTCAATCATGTCTTTCCTTCTAATTGGCAGTGAAGGAGTCCTTATTTTTCATGCAGTCACCCTTTTGGCTAGACTGTTGATTTGCACCACTGCTGCTGTACGAACGTATAGCTTTGTTGAGGTTGTTTGTGAAATAAGTGAGGTATGTAGCAGTCAGTTATGGGAATCTGTGGGGGCAGTGGGCCACAGGGATTGGTGGGTGACACAATGTTAAGGTTCATTTATTTGCTCCCTCCCCCCCCCATCATTCCTGGAACTTCTAGCCATTTGACAATGGCAATAAATCTCTATCAATTAGTTGACAACAGGGCCAGACTTGGCCTGAGGAAAACCCTTGTGGTAGAGAGATTTGAGAATCCTGGCTCTGAATTCATAGTTTTTTTTAATATCCTACACTTTCATGTCTGAAACGAAAAGAAATACTTGTACTTGTACAGCTCCTTTATGCCATCAGAAAATTCTTTATGGCCACATAAGTGCATTTTTGAAGCATAATTACTCTTGTAATTTAGAAAATGTGGTATTTCACTCCCACAAAACGGCAATGAGATAATGACCACATCATCTGTTTTACTGATATTATTTCAGGAATGAATGTTAACAGCAAGAAGACCACTTTATTGCAAAATGGTATTTTCTGCAGGAGGCGTATCGGATTTATTTTTGAATGAATCAATATGAACTGTTTTCACTGTCTCACGAGCAGCCCTGTGTCATAGACTAACTGCTTGCTTGCTGAAATATTGTTATTGCAGATTAATTCCGAAGTTATCCAGCTTCAATGCTGCATGATCTAGTCTACGGCCTATTGGATAATGCCCTGCCATTTTAAGGAGGGATATAAAATACTATATTTCGACTGGATGGTAAACATTTACATGGTGAATGGTCAAACCTAATTGTTGTTCTGAATCTAGTTGTACTGGACTTGCGTGTGAGGACGTAAATTATCATCTCAATTGAAGGTGCTCACATTAAAGTTCTAGATTACAGACACGGTGTGATTTAAAAACTCAACTGAGTTGATCTTGACAGTAGCTGAGCTACCAGATCAGGAATGTCCTCTTCTGCTGGACATTGGCCAGACTGCATTGCTGGGCATGATCATAGGATTTCATGGAATATAAAGCAAAGAAACAAGCCGTTCAGCCCAGTCAGTCTATGTCAACACTCCGTTCAGGACTCCTTCCATCTTTCCTCATCTCTGTTTATAATTGTAATAAGCTATTCCCTCCTTCCTAAAATTCTGTCCAGCTTCTCCTTAAATGCACCTATTGTCTTTTCTGAACAAAAAAGCCTTTTGGAGAGGGCTCAAGGAGCTATTGATATGGTGTTTGCAGTTAGACAGCTTTTCTACACATGTGCAGACATTGCCTCTCTGTCCATACTAAAGACCTCTATTAAATCACCTTACAGACTCCATTATTTTCCCAATACAGAAACACAGCCTGCTGACTTATATCCATCCATACAGTTCTGGCATTATCTTTGTCAATTGTCTTTGCAATCTCTTGGTAATCATTGTATAATATGGTGACCAGAATTGCACTGCTACTCTTAAGTGTGGTCTAAACAAATTCTGGTTATGGTTTAGTAAGACTTCCTGACTACTCAATTGTATTCCTGTTGAAGCAAAACCTATTGCTTGGTTTGCTTTTTTATAGCCTTGCAAACCAGCAGCGCTACTTGGAGTGATTGATGTATTAATAATATGAGATCCCGTTGTTCCTCCACCGAACCCAGACTTGCACCTCCAAATAATCTGCAACTTCCATATTCTTCCAACTAAAATGCGCTGCCACACATTTATCTGTGTGGAACTTCTTGGTGCTAATTATTTTCCAATTCGCGATGTTTTTTAATCAATGCCCTCCTGTAATTTGTTGCAGTCCCCTTCAATATTGCCCGTTACCATCTACCCATGTGTAGACATGTGGTATTTGCAAACTTAGAATGAGCTTCTGACTCACAGTCCAAGTTGTTGATATAAATTGTCAGCAGCGATGCTCCCAGCACAGATCACTGTGGAACCCTATTTCCACCTTGTGCCACCTTGAGTAATGACCCTTCCTTCCAACTGCACGAGGGATCCTCACCACAGTCAGCTCAGTGGAAAATCCGTCATAAAGAGTTACAGTTGCCATTGTCCTGAAGACTGCACAGTTTATGCCCTGGGCCATGTTAATGCCCCTGAGTCCTAATGAGGTGAACTGCACCAGCGATTTCCACTGTACGTGGTCAAAAATGAAGTTTCTTTGCTCTATTCATGCTAAAACCCACTTTCTTATCACCGAACGTAAAATCCATTGTGAACCAACTCAATAGGGCACTTTATTTTGAAAATAAAAAATGAAATGCTTTTTATCAACATAGATAAAGTTAATGTTAAAAGCCTCTTCGCATGTTGCCAATGGGTGCAATTCACCATGGTGATTAATTCACTTGGCCAGTTTGAAGGCTGCGTTGGTTTCCAGCCTGATTTATTTTGTGCAAATAAAGTTATAACAGCTCCTTTGCTAGATAACAAGCATGGGGCTGGATGAACACAGCAGGTCAAGCAGCATCATAGGAGCAGGAAAACTTGACGTTTCGGGCCTAAACCCTTCATCAGAAAACCCTTCATCAGCTCCTTTGCTGCTGGATGTAATTTGTGCTTGAAACTGGCTGCTCTTTTGCGCTGACTTGGCTGATTTTTGAGGAGCGTGGAACCTCCAGACTTGGTTGTTTATTGATCTGTGTTCACTTGCATTATCATCTAAGATTAGAAGGTTGGCCACAATGAGAGTCTATACCACGGTATCCAAGTACACAGATGATTTAATGCACACATGCTACTGCTGTACTAATCTCCCCAGTGTATTCGGTGGTTCTTTGCTGTGTTATGGATCTGTTTGTCTGGCCTCTCTTTGATTCCATGCTAAATGGATCTGATATTCTGAATTGAGCCCACGATAGACTGAGCGGTATCTTTGTATCGCACCGAACAGGCATAAGAAAGTTATTTTTGGGTTGGCAGGATGTGATGCTGGGGCTTCGACTAGTTATCAATATCAATGACTCAAAATGAAGGAACCGAATACATAAAAACCGAAAGACCTGCAGCTGCTGGAGTTCAGAAACAAAAACAGAAGTTGCCAGACGAGCTCAGCAGGTCCGGCAGCGTCTGTGGAGAGAAATCAGAGTGAATGTTTCGGGTCCATTGAGCCTTCCTCAGAACTGATGGCAGCTTGGAAAAAGCTCCCCCCCCCCCTCCCAACTTGTCTTCTGCATAAAAACTAGCACTTCCTCAACAGTGCCACTGGGTCAAAATCTTGGCAGTCTCTCCCTAACAGCCACGTGGCTCTATCAACAGAGAGAGACTGTGCTGCAGTTCAAGAAGGTGGCTCACCACCACCTTCTCAGGGGTAAGTTAGGACGGGCAATAAATGGCTACCAGAGACTGGTTCTCTCCATAACCTTGGCAAAAATGCATGAAACATTGAGGCAGGAGATGTCTTCACTCCTCGGAGAGTACCTGGGATTTGGTTCACTCTTGTCTTTGTCTCTGGCTCTGCTATACTTGAAACACTTCTTACTTATGCCTGAGTAATCTCAACACAAACTGCCACATTGCTTGGGACATGAAAAGAATGAAACCTTTTTTATTGCAATTGAAGTTGAGAAATTTCTTTTGAGAGTACAATATTAATTTGGTCTTGCTTCCATTGGTGATTTGCAGATAATGTAGCTGCTGCTGGGAATGAACTTCCTGCTCTCTGCTTTATTAGTCAGAATGAACATGATCATATTAAGGAGAGTTGGATAGCTACGTCTGTATTCTCTGGAGCAGGAATCGTCAAATGCGTATCTCCAAAATTTTGGAAAGCTTTGTGTTTTTGTAACTGATCAATCAATAGGAATAAAATTCCAATACTTGCACAACCAAACTCAGCTGAGTTAACACTATGAAGATCTTTTGACCACTAACATTTTGCGATGTCTCCAAAATGTTGAATAATCTCTGAAGTAGCCACCATTTGACACACAATTTTGATTTTTGATGCAGTAAGGTCCCCTAAGGCAGAAATGCGACAAATTATCAGTTGGTCCGCTTTGGCAGCGTGAGTGATGAAATTAATGTCGGACAGCTGGGGAGTCAGAGGAATTTGAGAGACAAAAGATCATTAAATGTGACTGTTACTGGCTCTCAAAGCCAAATGTGTGACATTTAAGAGGTGAAGGAAATATTAAAAAGCATTGGCAAACGCATTGTAAATGGGGTTACTGTCAATCGTTGCACTGTGACGCCTACATCTATAGTGACCTTTCCACGACCTTCTGAATGAAATCTGCCCAAGGCAGTCTACAGCGCTCCGAATAAGAGAGGTTCCCTGTTTCTGACTGGTGAGCTGACTCCTGCCAGGGCTATTGTCGGTGGTTCTGCTGTTGGCCTCAATGTCAATTCCATTAGGTTTCAGCCTGTGTCCAATATGGCGATTTTAAAAGATCATTACAGATGTAGGCATTGCTAACTGTGCCAGCCCATCCCTAATTGCTCTTAAAGCAAGTGTGAGCTGCCTTTTTTGAATTGTGGAAGTCCTTTCTAGAACATAGAACATTACAGTGCACTACAGGCCCTTCGGCCCTCGATGTTGTGCCAACCTGTGAAACCAATCTGAAGCCCATCTAACCTACACTATTCCATTATCATCCATATGTTTATCCAACGACCATTTCAATGCCCTTAAAGTTGGCGAGTCTACAACTGCTGCAGGCAAGGCATTCCATGCCCTTACTACTCTCTGAGTAAAGAATCTACCTCTGACATCTGTCCTATATCTATCACCCCTCAATTTAAAGCTATGTCCCCTCATGCTAGCCGTCACCATCTGAGGTAAAAGGCTCTCACAGTCCGCCCTATCCAATTCTCTGATCATCTTGTATGTCTCTATTAAGTCACTTCTTAACCTTCTTCTCTCGAACGATAACAGCCTCAAGTCCCTCAGCCTTTCCTCATAAGACCTTCCCTCCATACCAGGCAACATCCTGGTAAATCTCCTCTGCACCCTTTCCAATGCTTCCACATCCTTCCTATAATGCGGTGACCAGAACTGTACGCAATACTCCAAGTGCGGCCGCACCAGAGTTTTGTACAGCTGCGACATGACCTCACGGCTCCGAAACTCAATCCCTCTACCAATAAAACCTAACACACCGTATGCCTTCCTAACAGCCCTATCAACCTGGGTGGCAACTTTCAGGGATTTATGCACATGGACACCGAGATCTCTCTGCTCGTGCACACTACCAAGAATCTTACCATTAGCCCAGTACTCTGTATTCCTGTTACTCCTTCCAAAGTGAATCACCTCACACTTTTCCGCATTAAACTCCATTTGCCACCTCTCACCCCAGCTCTGCAGCTTATCTGTGTCCCTCTGTAACCTGCAACATCCTTCCGCACTATCCACAACTCCACCGACTTCAGTATCATCCACAAATTTACTAACCCATCCTTCTACACCCTCATCCAGGTCATTTATAAAGATGACAAACAGCAGTGGCCCCAAAACAGGTCCTTGCGGTACACCACTAGTAACTGAACTCCAGGATGAACATTTCCCATCAACCACCACCCTCTGTTTTCTTACAGCTAGCCAATTTCTGATCCAGCTAGCCAATTTCTGTGTTGGGTATACCCACAATGCCACCAGAAAAAAAAGTAGAGGATTGTGACCCAGAGACACTGAAAGAATGGCAGTACTCAAACCAGTTCTGAAGAAGAGTCTCCAGTCTTGCAATGTTAATGTGCTTTCTCTCTGCAGAGGTTGCCAGACCTACTGAGTTTCACCAGCAATTTCTGTTTTTGATTCCAATCTCCAGCATTCAAAGTTCTTTGTTTTGTTATCCAAACATCTACCATCCTTTCTACATAGACGTGCTTCCTAACATCTCCCCTGAATAGTCTGGCCCTAATTCTCAAATGATACCCCTTAGGTATTCAAGAACTAACAAGTGGAACTAATTTATCTTCATGTACTCTTTTCCTTCCTGTTAATATTCTTCTAAATTCCAGAGAAAATGGGGCTAATTTATATACTTTATCCTCATTACCTAACCCCTGAAGTCCACGTATCATTTTTGTAAACCTACATTGTACTCTTTTCCAGAACAGTATAACCTTTCTATGGTGCCCAGACCTCCTGTCACTAACTCCATGTAGGATATAACCAGGGTTTTGTATAATGGAAGCATAACTTGTGCATCTTTTATACTGTAGTCCTCCTGACATAAAGGCTACCATTCTTTTAGCTGTGTTTAACTTCATACTGTTTAGAGGCTACCCTGTTCTATCTATTATTGCCGCCCAAAATGAATAACCTTACACTTTCCTGAACACAATCTGCCATCGTTGTGCCCAAGAACTGATCTGTCAATATCCCTTTGTAAATTTATGGGGATAAAGAGATCTCTTTCAGGATGGTAGGCAGTGATAGTTGAGTTCTGCGGGGGCCCAATGTTGTGGTTGCAGCTATCCGTATTATACATTCACGATCTGGATGAAGGAACTATGGGCATTGTTGCTAAGTTTACAGATGACACAAAATAGATGGAGGGACTGGTGGTATTGAGGAAGTGGGAAGGCTGTAGAAGGACTTGGACAGGCTGGGAGAGTGGGGAAGGAAGTGGCAGATGGAATGCAATGTGGGAAAGTCTGAGGTTATGCACATGGGTTGGAAGAAAAGAGGCATTGACTATTTTCTAAGCTAGGAAAAGCTTGGGACATCTGAAACAAGAAGGGACTTAGGGGTTCCACTTCAGGATTTGCTTAAAGTTAACATGCAGCTTCACTTGGCAGTTAGGAAGGTGAAAGCAATATTATCATTCATTTCAAGAGGACTAGAATACAAGAGCAAGGATGTACTGCTGAGGCTATATAAGGCTCTAGTCAGACTGCATTTGGAATATTTGTGAGCAGGTTTTGGCCCTGTATCTAAAGAAAAATGTGCTGGCATTGGAGGAGGGATGAGGGGGTCTCTCGTTGAAACTTAGAATACCGAGAGGCCTGGATAGAGTGAGCGTGGAGAAGATGTTTGCATTAGTAAGAAAGACTAGCACCTGAGGGCACAGCCTCAGAGTGAAAGGACGACCCTTTGGACCTCAAATGAGGAGGGCTTTCTTCAGCTAGAGAATGGCGAATCCATGGAAGTTTTTGCCACAAAAGGCAGTGGGGGCTAAATCATTGAGTGTCTTTAAGATAGAGATATGTTCTTACTTAGTAAGGGGATCAAGGGTTTATGGTTGAAGGCAGGAGAATGGTGTTGAGGAACACACCAGCCATGACTGAATGGATCAAATGGCCTAATTCTGTTCCTGCATGTTATGGTCCGATGGTTATTGGAATTGGACATTGCCTCGTACTTGTTTGGCATGAACCCTCCTTGTCACTTGTCAGGCCATGCCTGGATATTGTCCAGCTCTGTCAGTAGTCGTGCTCATGAGCCATTCTCTGCCCGTGCCACAGTAAAGTTAGCGTTAGGCCGTTGAGTGAAATCTGTACAAAACTGGTAATGGAAATCCAGAGCTCCCATCATCCCTTACCCTGCAGCTTTCTGTCCAAACACATTGACTTGATCGCATTAATGCTGCAGAGTCAACCAAAAATTTCAAGGCGGAGACCAGAAAACTCTGTTTGGGCAAGGGCATGTCCCAAAACGGCACAATGATGAGTAAATGGATTTGAGATAGAAGTGATCCATGGTATAATTTAATAGACTCCAGGGAGTGGATGGCTTCCTCCTGTTCCTTTGATGATGCACAGTAAGTTTTGTGACAGAGCTGTCTGTCCAGTCCTGTCCAGTTGCTACCAAGTCCAGTCCTGAAGAAGGGTAATACCTGAAACGTTGACTGTTCCTTTCCTCCAGATGCTGCCTGGCTTGCTGTGTTCATCCAGCCTCCTGTTTGTCTACTTCGGATTCCAGCATGTGCAGTTTGTTTGTCTCTGATCTGTTTTGAATATGGCAGGCATACCGATGTGAAAAATAAATAGTTACTATAACGGAGGGGAAGGAAACTGTAGAGTGTATGTTCTGTGGTTTAAAGGTGCTAGGAAACTGTGTGAGAAGGGGACATTTGCACTCCTTTCTTGAACCCCTTCTCAATCTGTCACAACAAATGTTTTTCCCGCTTTTATGCAGCTACTATGTGTCAATTAAAAAGTAACTTGCTGGAAAATGAAGGAGCCAATTACCAAGGTAACCTTCAATGAAAGAAAAACGAATTTTATTCATCTATTAATCCTGAGAAAAAGCAGTAGAAAACACAGCATTAAGTGTATACACAAACGTAGGTAATACATTTTAAACAGAAAAGTGCTACATACAAGGAGAAGTATGGATATGCAATTTAAAAGTCTTCAGAGTCATTAAGATGTTACATTTTTAAGCCTGATGTTACAATCAGTCAACAATTGACTCATTTGCAGCAGTAACAAATTCTGGAAATGTCTTTAAGCTCTCCGGTGACTGGTTGTTTTCCGAATTGGCTTTTTGACTACGTATTGTTTTCTGAGATGTTGAGGGGGGCAGTCAGGAAGAGAGAGCAGGTTCTGCTGTCATGAATCTATGTTCTTCTCTCTGTCCTGCTGTTTTTGAAATGTGGCTCGGTGTTTTCCACGAGTCTAACTTCACTGTCTTTCCAAGCTAGCTAACTGACAAGGTGAGCCTTTCAATTTGTAGTAAACTGTAATCTCACCAGTGCGAATTAGGTGGGTGTTTAGATTTTTTGCTGCTGACTCCATTATCTGGTTTTAACGTTAGTCGATTCAGAATGATCATGTCAGTGCAGAAGGCATTAAAAGGCTCGTGTCTCAAAACTTGCCCCAGTCTGTGGTCAACTGACCAGTGCAGTCATCTTAGACCTATGCTTCTTCCTTTTGTTTTTTTAAAAAAAATCATCAAAGTTCTCTTGTATAACATGATAATGGGTGTTAAAATTTGATAACCTACATTTTCCACTAAAATAAGAACATTCCACTTAGGGGAACTGTCATCCTTCGCTTATTCTGAAAGGATAACTCAATGATGTGTTTCATTCCTGTCAGTAGGTTGCCTTACTTCTGGCAGATGTAATGCAACCCCAGGAAATATCCACATATCTATCCTGCAGGATTAAAGGAACTGGAACAGAAGCATTATGGTATGAGTTACCCTTGTTAATGGGCAACTGTCCCCAAAGGAAAATTCCACTGTGCCATCAAGTTAATCTCAAAGATCAGCTCGGGCATGAAATATTTGAAGGAAGCACGATGACACGAGGAGAAAAACAACTTTGTATTTTTTGTGTACCATTGGGCACATTAATAGTTTAGATTGTTACAAACTTGCATATCAAGTATTAGTTACTTGTAAATTGTAGTGCATCATGTTTTGCTTTTCAACGGAGCTGCGCAGACCATTCTTCCACGTTTTGTTTTAATCCTTTGATGAGATGTGGGCTTCACTGATGAGGCCAGCATTTGTTGCTCACCTCTAATTGTCTTGGAACTGAGTGGCTCGCTCAGCTGTTTCAGAGGGTAGTTACGAAAAAAACGCATGGCTGTGGGGGTAAGGAAGGCAGATTTCGTTCGCCAAAGTTTTTAAGGCAGTCGATTATAGCTACTTGCTGTCAAATTTGATTTGTTGGATTTCAAGAATTTTTACCCGAGTTCGAGGAGCAATAGATAATCTTTCTGGGTCATGGCTCTGGCGAAATCACCACCATGCCAACATTTCCGTGCTGGTGTGCATGTGCATGAGCTTGTTCCAATAGAGTAGAATCGGAATACATTTTGCAAAGAAACAGACACGTGGGTTTCTCTAAAGTTGGATGATGTGTGGATGGAAATTTGGCTTCTGAACAGAAAAGTTGTGCCTTTTGAGCAGGGCCAGATGGATAACTAGTTTTTAAGACTTCAGCTTCTGGGATTCTTGCATTCACTGCAGCATGATTCGAGGTGTCATCGAGAGGGGTCCCTTAGTGGATGAGGCAAAGTGTAAGCGAAGGCTTTTTTGAATTGGACATTCCATCCCCCTGCCCCCAACATTCCCATAAAAGCTGAACTTTCTTAGAACAGGCGAGTGAAATCATGAAATAGTGATTGATCTGACTTTATGCCTACTAGGGAGACGTTACCAGGTCAGGAGCCATGTCAAGGCTTCCTGTCACGCAGTTTCAAGTGTTTCCAAATTATTGTTTTCCTCAATGACAAAGAATTGATGCCAACTTCAGTAATCAATCCCACATGGAGTATGGGTCGTGTATCAGTAATTAATTGTCAATTAAGCTAACATGCTCCTAAAACATAGTGGCCTTTTCCTATCCTTTCATACTGATATTGGAATGGGGCCCAGGATTGTCTTTTTGATAAATGACCCTCCATCTATTAAACTGCATTGTCGTCCCAATAAGCCTGTTGTATTTTTGTTCAATTCCGAAAGATCCCCTTCAGCTACCTCCTCTCGGAGGCTGTGCTGTTGTCGTGGAAAGGCAGTGTTGTAAAGAAATTCTTTCTGATCAGTTGTTTGGCCTTCAGCCTTTCTATTCTGTAAAAGTTGATTTCTATTTGACTCTTTTTGTAATGGTTTAATAGAACTGAGAGGCTTGGCAGGACACTCAGAGTCAGTTCTGTTCTGTGAGTCTTGGAAACGCACACAGCTCAGACCAAGGAAGGTTTGCAGATTTCCTTCCAGACTTCAAATGACATTCATAAACCAGGAAGAGTTTTATGACAGTTCAATAGTTACAGTAGTTTAGTTTTTGATTCCAAATTTATTTAATTAACTGAACAGTTTCTGGAATGGGAGTTTTATTTCAAGTCTTGTACTAGTCGCAAGAATTTACCATTCTGCCTTTTGAGTGTTGAAAATAATACTCAATTAATCTTTGCATATTGGGTATGCTGCTTATTGTTTACATGATGTTGGTGACATTCACTGCTTATGGTTTGTGCAACTTGTAAGAAATAAAAATTGCTGTTTGTAGAGTATTTGAACTTCATGGCAGAAATGCACGCTGTTGTAGAAGTTGTGGTACATCCGTTGTGTTTTCTTCATCAGACTATCTATTTGACCCAGTGTTGTCAACAACTCAAGGCTCCCTTGACAGCAACTTCCAAATCCATGGCCTTTGTCACTTGGAGGGATGAGGGCTGTAGATGCTTAAGAACGTGTACCCTATGAGTCCCCTGACCAGCCACACACCATCCTGATGTAGAATTATACGGCTGTTGCTTCTCTGTTGCTGACTCAAAACCCTGGATCACCCTTATGACCAGCACTACGGGTCTACCTACACCACATGAACTACAGTGGTTCAACAAAATGATACACTACCATCACCTTCTCAAGGGCAATATGGATGGGGAATGAATTCCTGATTTGCCAGTAACGCCTACATCCTGTGAGCAAATTTTTCAAACTTATCGAGTCGTAAGTAGGGCATGGACAAAACTCAGAGAACAGGCCACAGTTACGTTGTGGCAAATAGTCTACAGAGTTGATATTGTGTGTATGTGCCCTTTTTAAGAGGTCATATTTTAAATTGATGTTGTGTGGACAAGATGTGATGCATTACTTTCAGGACTTGAAGTCAGTTTGCAAACAATAGCAGTCTACATCGGATATGGTAAACATAGTCTCCCAAGCAAGACCCCTCCTATTTGGGAAGATTATGTCTGCAACAAAAGTGTCACAAGTGGAGGCTATTTGCACAATACAGATTGTAATTTTGCAAGACAAATAAATTATTAAATGAAGCATGGTTATATAATGCAAATTCAGTGCATTAAGTAAATTCCAAGCACTTGGAGCAGTGTGGCCTTCAGGCATAACTGAAAGGGGAGCTATCCAGTTAGTACTATTCTTGCTGGCCTTGCTATGTGCAGCACCACTTCATCCCGAATGTAGGCTCCTCCTTTAGCATATCACTGCAATCCTTCAACACAGATGGATCAAATCATCCGTTCAATTCTGAACTTCGTCTGTCATTTACATCCTGAGATACTGATTTTAGATGACAGTTGTGTTTGGGACCAATGAGTCCAATGATTCTTGGCAGTTTCCCAGGGAGGTCCTGTGGTCCAGGGCCTTTGATTGGCAGCAGAGAACGATTACAGTCATCCCCCTGAAGCTGGCGACTGACTTGGAATTTGCTCTGTTGCCAGGATATAATGGGGAAGGCATGGGTGACCACTCATAGGACATGAAAGCTGAGAAAACGAAAGTCATGTTCGTGGTTATGTCATTTTGAAAAGACAAGTAAAACTACGAACTACTGCATAGATGTTTGCTCTAAGTGTTATTCATTTATTGGTTAAACTTTTTAATAACTGTTGTTTGATTTTTTTTTAAAACATTGACTCCATCTGCTTGTGCATATACAGAAGGTCCATTTACATGGTGCCATGCTGAAATACAATGGCAGACTTTTCTTGTTTGGTCCTGGTCTTATTGGACAGACAAAATATATTCAATATCATGGGCCAAGAGATAATTCAATATATTCAGCTGCTTTTATTTTTTGCTCATTTTAACTGTACACCGAGCATAAAATCCAGGAATGCAACAAAACCATTTTCATGCAGCGCTCTCACAGCTGTAGTAAATGCAATGCGCATGGGTCAAGTGCTCCACTTCCCCGTGGGAGAAATTATTTGAGCTAATTATTAAGCACACATTATTGTTTGATCAGCAGAAAATTGCATCTGGAGAAAATGACATTCATGTGCTTGGTTGACACGTAATTATGGAATTGCTCCTCTATGTCTAGATGCCTTCTGGCCGCAGAATGGATGTACATATTTTACTTCCATTTTTGAATTTTTGACCTCTGAAGATTTTACACATTGTCTTTTTTTTTAACAAAAGTCATAGTTGTTGCAAAATGCACATGAGGGGAGTACAGCGGGCTTCTGGATTTCCTGGAATGTGTATGTGTTAGGTGTTTGTGTGTCTGAATGTTCTTTGAGTTCACTTTGTCTGGATCTCAAGGGTTCAGCTGAATTGCTAGGGGAACTCGAAGGGTAATCTCCAAATAATTATCACATTGCTCAGCGGGTTGTGTTTTTTTTCTGGTGCTTGATCTGAGAAGCTGGAGTTGTCAGGCATTGAAGAGTCATCTCGAGAGGAAAGAAACATGGGGGCATTAAAAATGGTGATTTTTCTAATGTTTCATGAAGACTTTTTAAAAATTTAATATCATCAGACATTTGTTGGATGAAAAGACCATTTAGTAGCTGATCATTGGAATTATCTGATTGCACCAGAAATTCTGCTCATGTTCAAATTAGTCTGGGAGGCAATGTGTTCCTGGTATAGACAAAATGGATAGCCAATGACAGGAGAGTGGGGATGGAGTGTGTGGATTCAAGAGATCATGTGATGGCATCTGCAGAAACATGTGTGGCTAATCCTACATTCTAATTTATTTTTGGGAATGTCATAGTTCTTGGTTTGTTTCACTACTTCGTTTCTGCACTCTGGGTGAAGGAACAGAGAGGTAGTTTGTGCCGAGAGAGGCATTATATTTGACCTCATGACATTGTGGAATGATCTTGGAAATTCTCACTGAATTCCTAATGCTTTCATTGGAGTTATCAATGTCCATCCTTCTCCAGAACTAAAGCTGTTTTTCATTTTGTTTTGTAATTTGCAATGAAGACATTTAATAATAGTCTCTTTGCTTTCCTTTGCAATCCACTGGACAACAGTCGGGGTTATATCTCAATGCAGCAGCTTGGTGGCTCAGTATGAGCACTGTTGCCTCACAGCATCGAGGATCCAGGTTTGATTCCAGCCTGTCTGTGTGGAGTTTGCACATTCTCCTCATGTCCACGTGGGTTTCCACTGAGTGCTCCAGTTTCCTCCCAGTGTCCAAAAATGTGCAGATGGGCAAAATTGCCCATAGTGTCCAGTGATATATAGGTTGGGTGGGGTTGGCCATAGGGATAAGGTTGGGAGTTTGGGTCTGGGTAGGATGGTCTTACGAGGGTCGGAGTGGACTCGATCTGTTCCACACAGTAGGGATTCTGTGATGGGTGTGTCAAATTTTTACATTTACATCTAGCTCTACAATTGTCAAATTTAATCTTTCCAAAGAAGCTGTAATAAATTTTATCATTGTCTCATGCAGTTTGTCCTGTTCTACAGTCTGAGTGTGTTAACCTACCTTATTCCATTGGGAATGTACATTGACTTCTCTATGGTGATAATGTCAAGTTTTGGAACTGCGTCCAATGGTTTCTGACTGGCAGGAGATCAGGGCAGACTTTAGGTTTTGAAAACTAGAGAGAGGGAGAGCCTTTTTTGCCAATCAAATTCCCAGCACCCAGATTGTGCTAAGTCACAATGTTAAAAGCATCCAATAGTTAGTTGTGTCTGAAAAGAATGTTATGAGCTCTTATAATACTGGATTGCTGTAATGATGATGACAATGGCAGAACTGGGAATAATTTTGAGTGACGAATTGAGATAATTCCACAATATTCCATTTGGATTGGCTTAAGGGCAATTTTCCAAAGATCCATCAGTAATATGCCAAGCAAGTTTGGCACTACATTCATGTCGTTTATCATTTTGATGGAAAGACTGAATAAGCCACAGGGTTAACTGATGCAAGGAAAAATGATTGAAGGGATGATCATAGTCCTTAAAATAATTAAACTGAATCTGAACAGGTCCAAACAATGGCATATTTAACATCCACACAATTAGTTTTTTTTTTGCATGTATTATAGAGTAATGTAACCCACCAATATCTTTGATTTTGTTGTTTTTTTCCCAAATGGAACTTTTCCCATCCTGGACATTCCTGGTCAGGTACCAGATGCAGTGTAAAACACCCTTCACTCTCACCAGCATTGGCTCTTTGTTCTAATCTTGGATTTTTCCGTTCTTATCGAATCTCCCTCAGTTGTCCTTGTTGCCTTAGCCTGAGCTTAATTGCAAATCAGATGTGCAGCCATTTGGAATTGGAAAAATGGCATGTATTTGCCAGGTTGGCGTATATCTTATTATCTGATTCATGTCAAAGTGGGAAACTCTACAGTTCTAAATCTGAAGAGTTTAATTACAGAATGTGACATATCTTTTGAATTTTTGGAAGTTTTAATGTCGTGTCTGCAGTGTGTTGCAGGTCTTCATTCCTCCCTCTTCAATGAGTGTGTGGAATCAGCCATCAGACGCTTACCTCCTCTAACAGGCCTAAGCAATCAAGCACAATTACAAAGATCAGTGGGCAGATCAATTACCATTAAACACGCTACACTAGTTTGGTCAAACTCATTTCACATGGCATCTTACTAATAGAATACTTGCATCCTATCAGCATGGTTTAAGAGTCAAAAGGTTAGTGTTTCATGCAGTTACTCAAGTTAATACTTTAAATGAGTTGTCCAGAAAATTGCACAATGCTTTGTATATGAAAGGCTCTTTGTTGGTACAACTAGTTCTGCATTCCCTTCAATCCCACCTTAATCCTGTTTTTCAGTGGCACCTTTTATATATTACAGTTAGTTGCAATTGGGGAACTGTTGGGTGGACTGGCCTATGGAGGGAAGGGGAAAGGCAAATGTTGGCTGATTTCTTTTTTGTAGGCCCTGAGTTGGAAACTGTGTCAGGAACAGGATCTGCTGCATTGATCTTCCGTGCTCGACTATTTAGCTATGTATGAAGAACTATTTCAACAACGTTCCTGAGACTGATGGGAATTCTAGACAGAAGTCGGGCACATCAAGAGAAGCAGAAGAAAAGATTAGAGAAAAGGTGCTGTCTAACATCCACACATTAGCACCTTACTGTCATTATGGATGAGAAAAGATTTAAACAGTGAGACTTTCGGTCCTACTGTCAGCATGTCTTGAAAACAGACTGATAGCGTAAGCGCAAGCAATTCTGAGCCACTTGATCTGCGGACCCCCTCGAGCTGCCTAATGAGGAACCCTACCCGGTTTGTCGTGAGTGCAGTTGGTTGTGTTATCCCAGTCTCTGCAAACAGTTCTCCCCTGCTCCTGCTGCAAACAAAGACGCCTGGGATGTTGAGAGTTATTGAAAGGAAGACTCTGTGGGATCCAAATTTGTCAAAGGCAATTAAGGAATGTCTTTACAGTGGCTTTATTCATGGAGTTTGCCTGAAAATATCCCTTAAAAAGCTGTGTGCACTCTTTCTTTTAGAAACTGGGTTACTCCTTTAAGCTGCCATCTTTGTGCCTCTCCCAGGGTGAATCAGGATATTTGCGTTCACTGCCTTTTCTTAGAGGCGATGAAGTATGTACCAGAGAGGGCAGGGTATTTGCACTCAATGTTCTAGTAAAAGGCTGATTATTCCTGACTTCTGTCTGCCAATGTACCTGCGAGGTTGGAGGTAGTGTCAAAACGAAAGAACTCAAGTATGCCGCCTTTTGGTGTTAAATAACCAGCTGGCCTTCACTGTAAAGCTTGGCCCACAGAGAATGAGCATGCCAGTGAGATACTGGATGGTGGGGCCTGAATCCAAATTAATCCCGATGCCTTTCAGAGATGAGGTGCTGGTGGGGAAAAGCGTTTCCTGACTTTAAAAACCATAAGAAGTCAGAGCAGAATTAGGCCGATCGGCCCATCGTTCTGCTCCACCACTCGGTGGGATCGTCTGATCTGATCATCGTCAACTCTCTCTTTCCTGCCTTTTCCCCATAACCCCAGATTCCCATGCTCTTTTAAAAGCCTGTCTCGGCGCTGAGTCTATTTAATAACCCTTAATGACATTTCAAACACGATACAGCCATTAAAGCACTTTTTCAAACATTGTCACACTTAATTTTGCAACCATGACAATGCACACAGCAAGCCCCTCCAAACAGCAGTGTGAAAATCACCTAGGCAAACCGTAGAGAGAGGGTGTGAAACAAATTCTAATTTTATTGAAAATGTTGATGTATTTTGTTTACTATTATAATTTCGGTTAATTTATGCTTGGAGTGTGTGTTGTTACATGACCACTATGTCAGCTATTTTGATAATGCATCTGCTTTCCTTTTTAGAGTACTTTCCTTAACACACATTTAAGAACGTCTGTTGCACTGCACTTCAGCAATGAAAATGAAATTCACCTACGCTGCAAGATACAAGTGGATTTCGATGCACTTAAAACTTGCTGGATAAAATGCCTTTCCATATTGCTGACTGATTAGCCGAGCAGAGTTGTATTCTGGTCGCATTGCTCAGCTTTGTGCTATTGAGGGTTGACCAAGTCTTTTCAGTGGTTTACCTCAATAGAATACTGAAAGGAGGAAACAGAACAAAGCGTCTTCTGTTTCTCCTCTTTTTCCCCCTTGCTGGGCTGTTGTGCTGGCTCTACCCGATGTGAGTGTGTGGGATGGGGGTGGGAGAGTGGGGGGAGACGGTGTTGGTAGATGGGGGGCTGGCAAAGGGTCAGAGCTGAGGAACCAAAATAAAAGAGAGGCTACACATTGTGCTGTAATCCAGAACACCAGCTAATCCTGCCACTTCTTTCTCTAGCTTTCAAAAGCTGGTAGCAGCTAGGAGTTGCTGCTTGATGGGAACGGGTGAATTTTAAGTTGATGGAGCAATCTAAGTGCCTGATTTAGCGCCTCGTTCTGTGGTGTATTTAGCAGTCGCTTATGTGAGGAGGCGTTCAGCAATGTTAAAATGGAGATCAGGTGCTGCTCTGCAGTGGATATAAACTGTGAATTAGCAATAACTTGTTGCATTCTTGGGCTGGCGTGGAAAGACAATGAGTTATGTCACTGGATATTTGCACCAGTCCTCCATGTTCTTCTCACCCCCCTCATCCTCCACTCACTGCTGTGCAAGGTGCAGCACTGTAGTCCTGTGAATTTCCAGACGGCAGCTTTGCTTTGGCAAATCTCAATTTACGAGTGAATCCCATTCACCGATGCTGATTGTGTTCCTCCTTTTCTCTTTACTCCTCATTAAATTATGGAAGTTATTTGCAGGTCGTGACACACAGGATTACAGCTGCAAACAGAGGTGGAGTGGGCCCCTCGCGCACAACTGCAGGCAGGGTCTTGGCAATGGTTACTGTATGCATCGAAATGAGTTGCCTGCGGCAATGCATTCACTCCATCATCAACCCGTGGACTGTCCGGGTTCAGAGTCCAGACTTGACTTGACAATTGTCCTTGGCTTTTCCCCCTCAGGCTGAAGTTTGTCGGCCTTCGACAAATGATGTGGGGTAGAGAAGAAATGGCTTCATTGTGAGGAATGAATCCTTTGCTACTTTTTGCTTTTTGTGCATCGCCTGGGAAAGGATGACAGCAACAAAACAGAAATGCCACCAGTGTCGGGGGGAATGTTGGAATAGTTGCAGGGTTTTTAATCTTCCTGCTTAAGAACAGCATGGGAAGCAAGAAGAGGAAGAGATGAAGAAAACAATTGCAATTGGAAGATAAATTTGTCGTACCTTCTTGCTTACAGCCCCGGCACTGGAGATTGAGAGATCAGATACTATGATCATCGATCGTGTGCAGATAATTTAGTCATAGACATGACAATGTTGAACATTCAAGAAGAAGAGCTGGAAAGAGAGATGCTTGCTAGGTCACCTATGCTGTGTGACTTAAACTGAAATAAGATGAGGATGGGTTCCTCCCTGGTTTCCATCTCTTATCCAGTGAACAGCCAAACTGATCCAGAATGTTCCAGCCTCACTTCTGGTTCTGTGAAAAGTTAATTGTTTGGACCTTTTTACACCAGGGCTCAGAGTGAAGAGAAGCTGATCAGGTCCGGGCTGAATTGTATCCCAGGCTGTTGTGGGAGATGAGGGACGAAATCCCAGGGGCCCTGACCTAAATTTCTAAATCGCCTCTCGGCAAGAGGGAGGTGCCAGAGGACTGGAGGACCGTTGATGTGGTTCCACTTTATACCGCAGGTGATGGTGATATACCAGCAAACTCTAGACCAGCAAGCCTAACCTCAGTGATAGGGGAACTATTTGACAAAATAATGAAGTAGAAAATTAATCTCCATTTTAGATAGTCAGCATGTCTTTGTCAGAGGGAGGTCATGCTGAACAAATCTGGTGGAATTTTTCACAGAGGTGGCCAAGTGTTTGGATGAGGGGAGGGTATTTGATGTAGTTTAAATGGATTTCAGCAAGGCCTTTGGCAAAGTCCCACTTGAGAGACTGGTAAGCGAGATAAAACTCATGGGATCCAAGGTAACTTGGCAAGGTGTATCCAAAATTGTTTCAGTGACAGGAGACTGAGGGTGATGGTCGAAGGCTGTTTGTGTAACTGGAGCCCAGTGTGCAGCTGTGTACCACAGGGACCCAGAGCTGTGTCCCTGATTGTTTGTTTGTGATTTCATAAACATGTAGGTGAGAATTTAGAAGAAAGATAAGTAAGTTTGAGGATGTCAGGAAGGTGTAAGGTTAACAGGAGGATATAGATAGGTTGAGTGGGCAAATCAGTAGCAGATGGAATTTAACCCGGATAAATAAGAAGACCTGAGAGAACAAGGTGAATGGTTCAGTACTAGGAGCTCAAAGGAACAGAGGGATGATGAGGTGCTTGTCCATGGATCCCCGAAGGTGGCAGGACAGGTGAATAGGGTGGCTAAGAAGGCATATGAGATGGTCGCCTCTATTGGCGGAGATTACAAGAGCAGGGAGGTTATACTGGAGTTGTGCAGAACTTTAGTTATACCACAGCTGGGGTCTAGTGTGCAGTTCTGGTCACCGCACTATAGGAAAGATGTGATTGCGCTGGAGGGAGTGTAGAAGAGATTCACCAGGATATTGCCTGGGATGGAGCAGATTAGCTGTGAAGAGAGGCTGGATAAGCTTGAGTTGTTTTATTTAGAGCAGAGAAAGTTGAGGGGTGACCTGATAGAAGTGTATAAGATTATGAGGGGCATGGACAGGGTGAATAGAAAGCAGCTGATCCTCTAAATTGAAGGGTCAAAAACGGGGGCATAATTTTAAAGCAAAAGGCAGGAGGTTTAGAGGGGATTTGAGGACAATCTTTTTTACCCAGAGGATGGGGTATTTGGAATACACTGCCTTAGGAAGGTAGTTGAGGCAAGAAACTTTACAACATTCAAAAAAAATACTTGAATGAGCACTTAAAATGTTAGAACATTCAAGACTGTAGGACTGGTGTAGATAATATATTTTTAGTGGTACAGACTTGATGGACTGAAGGGTCTATTCTGTACTGTATGATTCAATGATCAGCTAAACCTGATGATCCCTATTGAAATTGCCTGGACTACAGGTAAGGACATGCATCGTTCACACATTGGTCTTATCCTTCCGCAGTCCCTTGGGTCTGAGGATGACTTGTTTGCCTTTTGGTTCGATGGGTTCTGAGTTGGCTGATAAGTCTAAAACAAAAACAGAAATTGCTGGAGAAACTCAGCAGGTCTGGCAGCATTTGTGGGGAGAAAGCAAAGATAACATTTTGAGTCCAGTGACTGTTGAGAACTGATAGTGTTTCCTAGATACCGATAATTTATACTGAGGAAGCAGTTGTTGGGGCAGGTAGCGGCGGGTTTCGGGGGTGGTGGAGGTTGCAGTGGGGTTGTAATAATGAGCTGAGCAGATATGTCGAAATGGAGCGAGGAGAGAGAAATGAAAGGCTAGTCAGACGAGGGGATTATTAATAGCAAGCCAGGACAGAAGATAAGCTGAAAAAATGACAATGGGAGCTTGGGAGTAGGAGCTAGGGTAGGCTGTACTGAAAGCAATACATGTCACGACAGAACCGGAGGGTGGGGTGAGTAAAAGACATGGAATCAGACTAAAGTTATTGGACTTGACCTTGAATCCCAGAAGTTTCAGGGAAAATGAGGTTCTTTCAGCTTGTGCTGAGGCTCATGGAGCACTGCAGCAAGCCTGAGACACACAGATATTGGCCAAGGAGTACAGTGGTATGTTGAAGTAACAGGCAACTGGAAGCTCGGGGTCAATTTTACAAACAGAATGTAAGTGTTTGGAAAAGTGGTCCCCCAGTTTGCGTTTCATCTCCACTAATGTAGAGGAGACCACACTGTCAGCAGCAGATACAATAAACTAGATGGTGTGAAGTGCAGGTAAATTGCTGCTTCACCTGGTAGGGGTGTCTGGGGCCTTGGAGAGTGAGGAGGGAGGAAGTAAACGGGCAGGTTTACACCTTCTGTGCATGCATGGGAAGGTGCCGTGGTGTTGCAGGGATGTGGTGGGAGTGAAGGAAGGGTGGACCAAAGGAATGGTTCTTGTGGAATGCTGACAAGGGAGGGCAGGGGAATATATGTCTGGTTGTGAAATCTGACTAGAGGTGGCAAAAACTGCTCTTTACAATCCTTCAGATGCAGAGGCTGTGGGATGCTAAGTGAGGACCAGGTGAGGGCCAAAGTGCAGGAGATGGGTCAGATACAGCTTAGGGCTCTGTCAACCACGGTGCTGGGGAGTCCTGAGTTGAGGAAAATGCTGGACTTTTGAGGCTCCCCTGAGGAAGCTGGCATCATCAGAACAGACATGACGGAGCTGGGTGAACCTGGGAAAATGGGATGTCGCCCTTGCAGGAAGCAGACAAAGTCCATGTAACTGTGGTAGACTGGGGGTTCGTAATGGATATTGGTAGCCAGCCTAACTCCAGAAATGGGAGCAGAGAGGTCGAAAAAGGGAGGGCAGGAGTCAGAGATGGACAAGGTAAAGATGAGAGCAGGGTGGAAATTTGAAGCAAAATTAATCAGTTTTTCCAATTCTGAAGCAGAGAGGGAAGCAGCACCGTGATATCATCCACGTACTGCAGAAAAATTTATTGGGGCCCAAGCGAAAACAAAGAATGTTCTGTGTACCCTTGTGAATAAGTCCAGTGTGTAATGGGCAGACTGTGTTTCATGCTGGGCATCTGGAAGGTCACATAGATGAGTTATTCCAAGGTTTGTGCCCTCTGTCACTGACACCTCAGCTTCTCCTGTGCAAGTTCTGGTTAAGTTCTGAGTTTATTTTCCTTCCTAGAACCAGTGTTCTCTATGTTGCTTGGTTATAGACTAGCGACTGTCATGAGTTAGCAGGGATGCACTGAGAGCACCAGTAAAGCATTTCTGCTCTCCTGTTGGAGTCTTCTCTCTCCCTAATTGTCATTCTAGGAACGTGTTGTACCTTGGGGAGGAGTCAATCCTCTATCGAAAGGAAGGGAGAGAATCAGCACTGTCCTCGTATATGGGTAATCAAAGACACGTATTCAGCATGGCTTTTGCAGGTTGGGGCTAATGCACTAAAACAAAATAACTGCACTTTCACACCTTAGAGTGTCGCAAAGACATGACAGCTAAAGGAATCCCTTGTAGCCACTGTTGTAATATACAGAAAGCTAAAGTCAATTTGTGGCCAACAAGCTCCCACAATAAGATAAATGACCGCATCATTGCTGTTTACCAAGGATCAACATTGGCCAGGACGTTAGGGACATGAAGATCGAATCAATGTGAAGCCTTTTGACCACAAGCCCTGGCTTTGAAAACTGTTAGGTCAAGCGCCTATATCATAGTAATGTCCTTGTTTTACTTCAAAATGTGTTTGGGATTATTTATGCCCACCTGTTAATGAGACAGGGCTTTGATTTGGCACCTCTTCAAAAAGGTGGCACCACTGACAGTGTGGCACTGTAGCCATTGTACTTGTAAGGACTGTATTGGAATATTTCTCGATCACCGGCATGAGAATGCTATTCAATGTCTGGAAGGTAACTAGACATAGCTTCACACAGGCGTCTGTCACTCTGATACAGCGTGCAAGAGAAATTAACCACCTCCCTTTTTAACATTCCATCGCACGACTGTCACTGAATCCCCATCGTAAATACCTTCGAGCCACCAATAATCAGAAACTTAATCAGCAGTATCAACATATGAAGGTCAGACTCAGCTCTTGACTCCCCAAAGCCTGTGCACCAACTGCAGGGTACATGGCAGGTATATTATGGAATACTGTCCAGTTGTCTGAACGGGTGCAGATCCAATAACACTGAAGAAGCTCAACACTGTACAACAACAAAGGCACTCCATCCACCAGCTTGGACAGTGACTCACCAAGTTTCCTTTAACAGTGCCTTCTTAAACCTGTGCGCACTACCACCTAGAAGGACAAGGAATATATAGGTGCTATGTAGGAGCACATTTGCCTCCAAGCCACACACCATCCTGACTTGGAACTATTTTGTTTCCGTCATTGTCAATGTGTCAAAATCCTGGCACTCCCTCCTTCGCTAACAGCATGGTGGTTGTCCCCACATTATGTGGATTTTAGCAGCTCCTCATGCTTGTTTATCACCATCTTCTTGAGGGCAAACAGTGATGAGCAACATACACCAGTGAGGCCTGCATCCCTTCAATAAATAAATGTACCTTAAAAATTAAACCGTGAAATAAAATATTGCTATTGAAACACTTTTGGCTGAACTTGTATTGAATATTGTCAACGTTTTACCTGCAGCTCTCTTCTTGTAGACTGTTCATTTTGCTTTGAGTCAGTATTAAGTCAAAGCAATAAATGTACTTGGTGGGTGCCAGTGATACTAAAACCATCCGATTGCTATCTGGGAGGAAGCTTTGTTCTGCTGTCGAAGATATTTCAGTAACATTTGCTCCGGGTTTTCTGTTCGATCCAGATGGGCTGAGCCAGCTTGCTTGACAAACATGGGTTTGCCATGATGCGCATATCGTTGGAGAGTCCATGGCCAGAGGGAGCAGAGTGGTTTTGCAGCACTTACAGTATTATGCACGCACAGATGCATCTGGCCAGACAAGGTTATGGAGGGATATGGAGATGAAGGCAGATAATTGAATTTGGTTATGCTCATGACTATATGTTTGTTTAGCTCAGTTGGCTGGGCAGCTAGTTTGTGAATAAAAGTGACACTGATAGTGTGGGTTCAATTCCTGCACCAGCTAACTTATGAAGGACTCTGCTTTCTCACCTGAGTTGTGGTGACCCTCAGATTAAACCACCCGTGGTTGTCTAACGAGAGAACATTCCTATGGTCTGGTAAGACTGTAGCACTTGACTTGCACAGTCATGGATGGAAATTTGTTGCCCCATCACCATTTGCTTTTTAATGAATGTTTTGGTTTGCTGTTTCCGAAGATGATTAGCACATTACTGTGCATTTAGACCCACATATTGTCCAGATAGAGTAAGAAAAGACATCTCCTTTTCCAAAGGCATACTAGTTAATGAGATTGTTTTATCCAACAATCCGGTAGTTTCACGGTCAACCATGCAGTCACAGGCGGCTGTTCAGCCCATTGTGTCTACACCAGCTCTCTGATTGACCATTGTGAGTTAGTGCTGTTTTCCTGCCTTTTTTCCCCATACCTTTTGCATGTCGTCTCTATTCAAATGATGATCCTGTGCCCTCTCGAATGCCTCAATTGAACCTGCCCCAACAATATTTCCAGGTAGTGCACTCCAGATTTGAGCCTCTCATTGTGTGAAAAAGTTCATTTACATCATGCACTGAATTCTTTTGCAAATCATTTGAATCTCATTCTTGACACTTTTTTGAGTAGGAGCATTTTTTACCCATCCGCTCTATTCAGTCCCCTCACAATTTTGAACACTATCAGATCTCCTCTTAGTCAACTTCCCTCCAATCTGTCTTCATAACTGAAGTTTCTCATCCCTAGAACCATTCTTGTAAATCTCTTATGCACTTGATTCTAACCATGATATGGTGCCCAGAAAACTGCACAATACTCCTGATGAGGTCAAGTATCATCGGTTCAGCATCACCTCCTTGCCTTACTGCTATTTTTCCTCGCCCTGTTTTCTTTTTAATTACGAAATTTAAACTCCCGGCTGTTGTTACCTGACAGATTTCTGTTTTGACAAACTTCTGATTATTCATCCGATGACATGACCACAAGGCTAATGTTACCAGATCTGTGCACTAGGGATCAGCTGTGATTTAGTTGAAGGGTGGAACAGAATGGAGGGGCTGACTGAATGTTTCTGTGCTTTATGGTCAAGCAGAGGGTGTCACTAATTCTGAATCTGCACAATGTTGAACCTGAGTCTGGAAGGATCTGAAATGGTTAATACTCGATAGCCTACATTAAACCCCACCCATGTGAAGATGTCATGGGGACTTGATTGGACAGGAAAGTAGGATCTGGAGGGAGATGGGCATAAGGCTGGGCCCCCCCAGCAGTCTTTGTAGAGCGTATAAATAGCTGCAAACATGCAATAGACTACATCTTGTTTACGGTTTTAAATTGAAAGTAACACCTTTTATCACAGAAAGTAAGTCTCTCTCTATTCTCTCAAACAGAGTGTAAAGCTCCCTATCCAGGATTGCCATCAAACACTCCCAGAACAGGTACAACATGGGATTATATACAGAATGAAGCTACATCTATACTTTTTTTTGAACAGAAAGTCAAAAACAATAGTCAGACAGCCCCTACTGGAGACTGTATCACAAAAAAACACACAAATAAGCAGTTTAATGGAATTTTGTTTCATGAAACAGAAATTTACTAAATTATAATAACATTTTCCAGGCTGATGGTGCACCTAGCTATTGCAGTGCCCACTGATCTCTAAAGGCCTCGACTGTGCCAGTCAACACCACATGCTGCCTCTCCAGGGGCACCTGATCATGGACATAAGCTCAAAAGAGGAAGTCAGGAAGTCGATCCATAGCTCTTCTTGTTAAACCTCACACACATTAAACCATGTTAGCCCTAAAGTACTGCAGTTATTTCGGTATTTATTTCATGTTTAACTCACTGCCACATCCCTTCCAAGTCAAAAGTTACACAACGCCAGGTATAGTCCAATAGGTTTATGTGAAATCAGAGTGCTGCTCCTTCATCAGGTAAAGTTGCTGCATGTCTCCACCTATCATTTACTCCTTACCCCCATCTTCTGCATAAACACTCACTTTTTCCTAGTTACCATCAGTTCCGAGGAAGGGTCACTGGTCCCAAAAAGTTAACTCTGACTTCTCTTCACAGATGCTGCCGGCCCTGCTGAGATTATCCAGCAGTTTCTCTTTTAAAGTACCCGCGTGCTTGGAAGGTACGGATGGTAGGGCACCCTACATCAGTAGAATATGTGTTAATAATAGGGCTGTCATATTCAGAGTTCAGAGTTAGGAGTGTCTAATCGTTGACTCTTTTTTTGAAGAAGCAGCGTAATTTACATGTTAATTGTAATTGAGATTCATCCGTTGATTTTAGTAAAATTCAAGTAAATACTCAGAACTTCCGGGGATAAAAACATTGCAGATTGTTAATCTGAATGATGAAAGAGCTGCATCAATATTCCAGATAAAATGAGTGTGATAAACTGCACTGCACTTACATTGATTTATAACCTGATCATACTTTGGATATTATTTGTCACAGTCTTTCATTTCTCATAATTTATCATCTTCCAATCACAATTACAAAGGCACTTTCTCATTTAGAGTTGAGTTTAAGCAAGTTTTAAACTTTTACTTATGATTTAATTTGGTTGACTGCACTATCAATCATCCAAGTTTCGTAATTTATTCATTTGTGGCGCTAAAAAACAGCGAGTCTGTTTTCCAAAGTGACACTGGGTGAGCAACGTGGAGGTTGAAGTTTCACATCTTGCCCCAGAAGGGATGAAATTAAATTCAATAAATCTTGGTGATGTTGTGGGCCAGCAGGAGAGCTGATTTTTTTTTTGTGTTGTAAAATCCCAATGGGCTCACCAGTAATCCTTCAGGGAAGGGTACCTGCCAGTTCTCAAACGCAGTATGGCTTACATCCGATTCCAAAGCCATGCTATGCAGTTGTCTCCAAATGTCCTCAGGGCATTTTGTGAGTGAGCGATTAAAATGAGGCCAGTTTCACCTGCAGCCCAAGAAGTATCGAAGTAAGCTGCATTAAAAATGTAATTGCTGCATGTGCATTCCATCAGACATCCTGCTGAAAACATCAGCCCCATTTTCCCTTTGTTGGGTCTGTGAAATAACTCCATGGAGGCTGGTATCCTGTCACCAAGTTTCCCTTTATTTCTGCTGATCAAGCTCCCTCAGAGCCAGCTCTGAGCGAACAGAACCTCTGACACTCCTGTCCTTATCTGTCAGCCAGGGCTCCCTGATTGGACCAGATTATAGCCCCAATCAGGGGATTCATATTCTGAGGTCCAGCTGGCTGACCTCATTCCAGTCACTACACTCTCCATTGGTAAGTTAATCTCAGACCCACAATTCAAGCATTGTTTGAAAATGTGATTGCACTTTGTCACATGAAGAAGGGTCCCAACCCGAAACATCAGCTTTCCTGCTCCTCTAATGCTGCCTGGCCTGCTGTGTTCCTCCAGCTCCACACAATGTAATCTTGTTTTCTCTGCTCTTGTTCCTCAGGTAGTCAGGCCAAACTCATGCTTTATTTTGGCTTTGGTATTGAAAGACCTTGCTTAGTCTGACAGTACCATGAGTGACAGCGTTGTACTGGTAAACAATCTGAGCAGAATGAGCCTGGCACTCATGAACAGTTGAGTCCAGATCACTGCATCCTATCAATACGGGCAAGGAAGCTTCTTGCTGACTGCTGTCCACCGATTCCCACGTACTGCTGTCCTCACAACAAACCCAAGCCCAACCCTTTCTGATTAATCGGTACTCCTCCTTGCTGAATACCATTTGGAAAAGCACTGAGGGTGACAAGCAGCACAGAACCTGTGCTAGGTGGGAGCCTTCAATGTCCATCACCAATAGCGTCTTAATAGTACCAACATGGACTGAGCTGGTTGTGTCCTTAAATGCCTTCGGGGGAAAATCCTTCCTGACCATCTTCCCCACTGACATGTCACAGATGCATTTAGCTAGGACAGCAGAAGTGACCACTGCAGAATTCTTAAGGAGATGAAGCCCCTTTGTCCACAATGAGGAAAAGCTTTGCCATGTGTTTCACCACCATCCTGCGAGATGAGAGAGGCTCAAAACACATCCTGCAGTTCAAAAAGGGCATCATTGAGGCACTATGTGCCATCAACATAGAGTCAAGACCTTGCTAAGTCAACAGAAGTCCTGGTACACAGTGCACTTGTCACCACACACTTATACTGCAGTGAGATCTGGGCTGCCTATCTGTTCTTAGAACTGCTAGATTGCATTTTTAATTCTTTTATGGGATGTGCGCATCATCGGTAAAGCTAATATTTGTTGCCCATCCCTAATTTCCCTTGAATTGAGTGGTTTGCTGGTCTATTTAAGACTCGATCACGTTGTTGGGGGTCTGGAGTCACAACAGGCTAGACCAAGTAAGCTCAGCAAGCTTTGCTTGAGTAAAGGACAGCAGTGACCCAGATGGATTTTTACAACAATGGTTAGTTTCACTGTCACCGTGGCTGAGACTAGTTTTCAGATTTTATGAACTGAATTTAAATTCCATGGTGGGGTTTGAATCCTTGTCACCAGCTCATTAGCTTGGGCCCTGAAATACCACCAATTCCCTTAGCCCGAGTCCTCTGGATTCAGTGTCAGTATCGTTAGTGTCCTGTCTTGAAGTGAGCTCCACAAATATTCGGGAAATGCTCCAATAAAATTGACTTTGAGTTCACTGTTGCTGGAGTTGCTCAATCAATGTGAATTACCAGGGTGAGCTCGTCACGACTTGAGGTATAACCAGATAAAGTCTAACATTTGTGGCTTTTGAAAGCCTGTCATCTCAGTCCTAGGTCATCACTGCAGGGGCTCCTTAGGGTAGTATCCTGGTCCATCCATCCTCAGTTGCTTCATTAACTGTCTTCTCTCCATCATGAGGTCAGTGCTGGAAATGTTTACTGCTTTATGTGCAGTAGCAATTATGACTCCAGCGATACTGCAGTCGTCTGTGTCCATTTGCAGCAAGACCTGGACAACACAAAGCTGCATTGATGCTTGACAGAGGTAGTAAGAACTGCCGATGCTGGAGTCTAAGATTACACATTGTGGAGCTGGAGGAACACAGCAAGCCAGCAGCATCAGAGGAGCAGGAAAGCTGACGTTTCGGGTCAGGACCCTTCTTCAGGAATTTCTGAAGGGTCTCGACCCAAAACATCAGCTTTCCTGCTCCTCTGATGCTGCTGTGATGCTTGGGCAGGCACGATTTAAGCTCCTCAAGTGTCAGATTGAGACCATCTCCAGCAGAATGGGTCTTGCCATTTCCGTTTTGATGTTGAAGGTCATTAGAATTGCTGACACTCCAGTTGTCAATATCGCGGAGATCAGAAACCAAATTGATCCAGTCATTTAAACACTGACTGCAAGAGCAGGTCAGAGGCCGGGAATTGTGTGGTGGGTAACTTTCTCTACGGACTCCCTGGAGTCTGTACAAGGCGTGTGTGATTTGAATGCTGTCTGCTTGCCTGGATAAGTGCAACACTCGGGCAGTTCACAGCAACCTGTTTGATTGGCACCTCGTCCACCACCTCAACCACTGACACCCTTCTGGCAGCAGTGGGTACGATATTTGAGTAGCACTGCGGCAGTTCATCAAACCTCCTTTGGTGCCTCCCAAACTTGTGGCTTCCACGGGAAGCACGAGGACAGCAGCCAAAGGGGAATACCACCATCCATGAGCCCCTCTCCAAGCACGCACACCATCTCGACTTGAAAGTATATCAGTGTCGCTGAATGCCCCTACACCGCGTGGTCTCAGCAGGTCACTGCCTCCTTCTCAAGGGCATGTTGGAGTGAGAGATAAATGTCACCGCTGCTCCATCTAGTGAATGGAAGCTCATTTATTTGCTGGCGAACCTGATTTATATTTTTCGCAACTTGTTAATGCACCGGTTAACATGGTTCCGGCAAAAGCTAGGGAGAGCAGGAGTACATTGGGACGATGTAGAAAGATATCATTGACATCTAGTGATTGCAGATCTTTTTCTTAGAAGTGTTTTGTTTCGGGCAGTAGTTGGCGATAGTGAAAGAATACTCTGCCTGTGAGTTGGTTTGAGCTAGCCAGAGCGTGGGAAATCAACCAATTGACTGAAGGAAGCCATTTTGACATGAAGTCGTCAAATAAAAGACGCCCTGTCCTCCCCCTGAACTACATTTGCACCTGGCTATCGGAAGATGCCAGTCGAAGTAAACTGGGCCAACACCATCTTAATTGACTTCATTGACCAGCTTCTACAGCTGGACCAAGCTCCTGACAACTTACTTATAAGATATTGACATAAGGAATAATTGAAGCATTGAGAGAAATGTCAGATTTCTCCTGGTATCAGTTTCTTTGGTTTTTGTTTCCCCTTTGGTCTGGCTGCAGACGAAGTTGTTTTAAAGGGCTAGTGCCCTCCCAATCAAGTGGCAAACTTTTTATTGTTCAAGGAAATCATTGTTTATTCAGAAATATTTATTCTTGATAAAAGTGCATTGTTTTAGGACAGAATGATTCGATATTCATGTGCCTTTTGATGCAGTTTGTACCGATGGGTTGCTTGTCTGGTAACAACAGCAGATTTGCTAAATCATTCTGAAATAATAACTCGACACATGGTATATTTGCATATTTTTGCTAAAGGTTGTTTGTCGTGCAGCTTTTTCCAGCCTTTCCACCCACACATTTTGAACTTGAGTGAAACTGGATTGGGTGGAATACACTACCTGCTCTAAAATACTTTGTACATAATCGTAGAATCCCAACAGTGTGGAAAGAGACTATTCGGCCAATTGAGTCTGCATTGACCCTCTGAAGAACATCCCACCCTGACCAGCCCCACCTACCCTACCCCCGCAACCCCACAGTTACCATAACTAATCCACCTGACCTGATAATCCCTGCATACTGTAGGCAATTTAGCATGGCCAATCCAGCTAACCTGCACATCTTTGGACTGTGTGAGCAAACCAGAGCACCTGGAGAAACGCACACAGACGCTGGGAGAGTGTGCAAACTCCATGCACACTCAGACAGTCATGGAGTTATACAACACGGAAACAGACCCTTCGGTCCAACTTTTCCATGCCGACCAGATATCCTAAATTAACCTAGTCCCATTTGCCAGCATTTTGCCCATATCCCTCTAAACCCTTCCTGTTCATGTACCTCTCCAGGTGCCTTTAAAATGTTGTAATTGTAGTCACCCAAGGATGAAATCGAACCCAGGTGATGCTGTGAGATGGCAATGCTAACCACTTGAGCCACTGTACTGCCCATCCATTGATATGGCGAAGGCTGTTTGGGAAAAGTATTTCAAGCCTTCTTGAACTAAGAGAACAACTACTTTCAAGTTTAAAACTCATTGTCTCATGGATACTTTGTTAGATGATTAATCCAAAAGGAAGGCTATGCTTTTTCAGAAGCATGTTCTCCGATCAGCCACAGTTGCAGTGGTAATTAGGTAAACGTTTTTGTGTAAATGCACCCCAGTCTCTCACCATTGTAGTTGCCTTAAATTTCAGGGCCAGAAATGAGTGGAAGGTGGAGCTGAAACCTAGCTGAGTATGGCTCCTCATGCCAAATGAAACTTGAATTGGAACATGGGCGGCATGGTGGCTCAGTGGTTAGCACTGCTGCGTCACAGCTCCAGGGATCTGAGTTTGATTCCAGCCTCGGACAACTGTCTGTGTGGAGTTTGCACATTCTCCCCGTGTCTGCGTGGGTTTCCTCACACACTCCAGAGATGTGGAGGTTAGGTGGATTGGCCATGCTACATGGATCATAGTGTCCAGGGATGTGTAGGTTAGGTGGATTAGTCATGGGAAATGCAGGTTTACAGGGACAGGGTAGGGATGTGGGTCCGGTTGGGATGATCTTCAGAGGGTTGGTGTTGACTCAAAGGGCCAAATGACCTAGATCATAGAATCCCTACAGTGTGGAAACAGGCCCTTCGGCCCAACAAGTCCACACCGAACCTCAGAGCATCCCACCCAGACCCACCCCTCCAACAACCCACCTAACCTACACCTCTCTGAACACTACAGGCAATTTAGCATGGCAAATCCACCTAACCTGCACATCTTTGGACTGTGGGAGGAAACCAGAGCAAACCCATGCAGACACGGGGAGAATGTGCAAACTCCACACAGACAGGCGCCCGAGGCTGGAATCGAACCCGGGTCCCTGGCGCTGTGAGGCTGCGGTGCTAACCACTGTACCACACTGTAGTGATGTTATGATTCTGTGTAGGTCTAGTTGGGCAAAAGCGCTGTCAAAAGAGTGACTGCAGTGGTTAACTCCTGAGGCCCAACGAAAAAGCAAGTTTTAATGTGTTCGACATTTCAGGTGGGTCATTTGACCACTTTGAATGGGAGAGAAAAATTTAAATGCATGTGTGTTGTGTCTTGACACATTCTGTAAGTTGAATGGTTCTTCTTGGACTGAAGTCAGTTTTGTTACACAGACTGTTAAGAGTGCTGCCAACCAACTGTAACTGTGACATAGTGACTGTGCAGATTGTGTCTGGTAAATTTTATTCACAGGTTTTCATCTTGGCCAACTTTTCATTTAATCCCAAAGATTTAAACGCATTCAGCTAAAACTGCTGGAGCGTTTCACTTTGCAACTTTCCAAGTATACGACTCGGATTTGTGAAAACCTGTTAATGCTGGAGTTGGAGTGTCATGAACTAAGCTTCTAGCCTGTTGTCTGCTGGGAAGGGTGTGGATCACGGCACTTTCTGTACACTCATTCACACACACACTCTCCAGGCTTTCCAGTTATACACGCTAACTCATCGCAAACTTACTGTGAACTTGGACCATAAAGATTGATTCACCATATTCACTTGTCACTCAGCAAAGAACGCAGAAGAGGGAGCCAGCAGTGGCATGACTTTCATGGCCAGGTCATGTCCCAATGTGCTCTGCTGCTGTGGCATAGTGGTAGTGTCTCAAACCCTGAGCTAGGAGGCCCTTGTTCAACTTTCACAAGCTCCAAAAGTGTGTCATAAGATCTCTGCACTTTTTGATTTAAAAATATGAACCGCCAACCAGGGGTTTTTGAAGAGACATCATTGTTGCAATGGAGGAATCACTGCAGCCTATTTGTGTGCAGTAGACTCCCACAAACAGCAATGTGATGATGTTTTTATGATGTTAATTGGGGTACAAATGTTGATCACGTCCTCAGGGTCAACCTCCTAGCTCTTCATGGCAGCAGTGATGTGACATCTTTAATGTCGAACTGAGGGAGCAGATACTTTAGCACCTCAGTTGAAAGGGAGTGCCCCTTTATAGTGCCACGGTTCATTGTCATGAGCCGTTCTGTTAGTCTGCTCTCTTCTACCTTCAGGGACCAATACATTCGCAGTTAGTTGCTTGGCTGGCTTTTAATTTGTGCTCTCTGAGAAGAAAAACAGTAATTTTATGAATATTTATGATCGAATAGAGTCGTCACACTGAATTCATACTGTTGAGCTGCTATGCCAATTACTGAATGTTGATGACACTTCTTCAGAATTGCCAAAAGAGAACAAACAGTTCCAAAGAAGAGACCCCTTAAAATGTTCACTTACTACCTCTGTTGTGCAATTTAGAATTTTCCCTCTTCATTTCAGATTTTTAGCAGACGTGCTTTTAAATCCTGTTTACCACTGACTGTTGCAATGACTTCCTTTCTGTCAGAACATTTGCTGATTTTTCTGTTGTGCTGTTCATGACTGAAATTGGAAGAAAAAAGATGTGTACTTAAAAAATGAAAAGTTGTGTTCATTAGATCAAGAGATAAAAGGTACTGCAGATGCTGGAGAATCCGAGATAACAAGCATGGGGCTGGATGAACACAGCAGGTCAAGCAGCAACCTTCATTAGATCAAGATTGGCTTCTTGTAAAGAATGAGGAGAGAAAGCTGCCCACAACCTCCTCGCCCAACCAAAGAGCCTTTCCCACTTTGTGTTCAATATTTTTATTTCTAATCAACTTGTTCAAAGCATAGAACGGTCCTGACCTGAAAGGTCAACTTTCCTGCTCTTCTGATGCTGCCTGGCCTGCTGTGTTCGCCCAGCTCCACACTGTGTTATCTCTGATTCCAGCGTCGGCAATTCCTACTATCTCTAACATTTTTGCTCCTTTTATTTGTTTCCTTGGTTGCTAAGGCAGTGTCTCCGTGGTTAATCTTTAGTTTACTGCATATTAAAAAGTATCCTGGAAGATTGTCAATTCTATTCTTAATTACTTGGCCTGTGTCCTTAATGTCCAGTCTTTAAGCATTGAGTGTTAGGGTGATTTTAGTGCATTTTCTTTCAACTATGTGTATTCTTGCACTCTGTGATAGACACTGATAAGGTCAACAGAAATATTGCATCCATAATATTTGGGTTTTATAACTGAAACTGGAGAGTTTGCCTTGGTGTTAAGGTAATGCCCAAGTCCGATTAATCTGAAAAGGTTGAACATATCTCAGATCATCAGATGGCCATTTCTGCATCACTTTTAATTTACGTTTATTCTTTTGTCCTCCTAATTTGGAAGGAGGAACAGAAGAATTATTAGAAAGAGTGCATTAGGCCCATCAAACCAGTCTGATTTTAAGAGATCTCAACATTGATAGTCTACCCGGTCACTGTGTCCCTCAAGCTTTTGAATCCAATTGAAGTGTCTTTCAACAGACTGACTTGGGAAATACCTCTTACCAAAACTATCTCCCCATTTGGTTAAAAATGTTCACAGCTTTAGAATTCTCCTTGTCGTAATCGATCTGTCTGGGAAACTATAGAGATGAATACTGAATTGTATGGGGGAGGGGAGGGGGAAAAGGGTAAGATCCTTTGAATATCTTTTGGAGATCCACCAGCTATCATAACGTGTGAGTTCTGTACTTGGCAAAAGGGTGAATGGACTCTGTCAGCATGGTTTGAATGTGATCCATTTATCTGTTGCCATGGTGCAAAAGACTGTCAGTAGTGTGATTGATGACCATCTTTGTTTGTTTAGAGGAACTGCAAGTGAGTTGGAATTATAAGCAGCCCTAATAGATTCACCTAAAAGGGGATTTTTTTTTGGAGAGCTTGCAGAGCAGACCTCCTGTGGTACTGTATCCTGAGTTCAAGTCTGAGATCTCACTTTCGTGGAATTGGCGGCCAATTAGATGAAAAATCTTCCTCAGATTTCCTTTCTGCCGTACAATATACTCATGGCCTGAATCACATCATCTGCACCCCCCTGCTTAAAGCTCGGCTTCAAACTGCTGCCTTGCACTAAGTCACATCCCTCGATGCTGTGGTCACGGATATCCCTGTATTACTAGTGTATAGATGCTTCAAAACTGAAAATTCTCATCCCTGCATTCAAATCAAACCACAGTATCCCTATCTCAGCAAGAATTCCTTGTTTCTCTAAATTTGTGCATGACTTACTCCCTTTGCAATCATCGGTGGCCATTCCTTCAACTGTGTCGCCGCTGGGGTGGCACGGTGACTCAGTGGTCAGCACTGCCGCCTCACAGCGCCAGGGATCTGGGTTCGATATAACCCTTGGTAGACCGTGTGGAGTTTGCATATTCTCCCTGTGTCTGTGTGGGCTTCTTCCAGTGCGCTGGTTTCCTCCCACAGTCCAAAGTTGTGGATGTTAGGTGGATAGGCCATGCTAAATTGTCCGTAGCGCTCAGATACGCCCTAGGTGTATTAGCCATGATAAACATAGCGGTAGGGTCCTGGGACTGGGTGGGATGCTCTTTGGAGGGTCGGGGCCAAATTGCCTCCTTCCACACAGTGGGGATTCTATAAAATTCTGGAATTCCCTCCATCTCTTCACTGTACTCAATTAAATACTTGTGACAGTAAAATCAAATACCAATTCTAATCTCATTTACCTCTTTGACTGAGTCTCTGGTAATTTGTTTTCCTCTTTTAACACTGTGACTTTTGTTGGCTGATTACATTCCCATGAAATGCCTTGGGACATTTACTAAACAAAGATGTGGTGCATTTTTATACAATATTAGAAACCTCCACCATTTAAGAAGGGCTGATGATAGTCCGTCCTTTCTTCTGCTAGCTCTCATTTGTACACAGGAACTTCTCAACAGATGATCCCACTGCTACTGAAAATGCCAATGCTTTGTCTGATGAGTTTCTGTACAAACAACCAGCTGTCTTGAACCACGTTGTCCTTATGCTCTGTCTTTCGGCTCTCAGGAGGTGAACACTGGGAGGCTTTTGGAATGTGGTCACCTGCTTTAGAAAAGTTGCAATTTATACGGTAGTACCAAAAATTGTAACCACCTTCTCCAGCTCAGCACACAGCTTGTAACAATCCTGTCACCTACTGTTGGTCTTCATCCACTGAACTGATAAAATGCACTTGACTTTCAAGAATCTTGCAATTCAGCGCTTCGATGTGCCAACAATCTAAAATTGACCATCTAACATCTTTGTAATGCAGTGTAAGCGGATTGATTTCAAAGGATCTCGGGCTTCTTGTGTAATTAACTGGAAGAACCATCAAATAGAATAGATATGGCCCTTCATGCTCACCATAGAGTAATTAAACTGATCTGATGAATGTTACAATGTGACTTTACCAGTTAGAATCAGCTTTAATACTGCGCTCGTTGAAGTCATTCCACTCTTGCAATGTAATTTACAAATTGGACTACTTTTTATGCAAGACTTTGTTTCAGGTTAGTAGTATAACGTCTGTTTCCTTGGAGTCATAGAGTAGGTTTAATTTTTGCCAGATCAGAACAAATGCATTCGTGTGTTAAACACACCAACTCATTTCACTAGATTGCAAAGTAGTTAGTCTTGTTTTATTTCTTTGCACAACATGCAAGAGCAATCTGTGGAGTGAGGTTTGCAGTCTGGGTTCATTGTGGCGCATTCCTGCTTTGAATAGGAATTGAGCTCCTCTTTGGCTTGCCTTCTTTGCCAGGCTGTGTAGCCTTTTATACACAATGTGTGAGAATGGCGCTGTGCTTGCTTCGTGTATTCTTAGCAAGACTTGGGATGCTCAGCACTACCCTTGAAGAAGTCAGCGAGTAGCCCATTGATTCAATCTAATCTGACTTCTCACATATTGCAAAGGCACCTCTTTGGAAAATATGGTTACTTTATGGCAGTTTTGCTTAAACCAGTAGGTTTCATTGCTTGAATAGTATCGATCAAGCCATGAGTGGGAGATCTCTTTTTATCTAGATTGTCTACACTCCTTCCTTAGACCATTTTATATTATTTTTGTCATATGTACCTGAGTACAGTAAAAGGTTTTGTTTTGCGTGCAGCACAGGCAGATCATACCACACAAAGATCATAGGGTGATAGAATAGAGTGAGGAATACAAAGTTACGGCTGGAAAGAAGGTGCAGAAAAAGCAAGGTCAGCATTAGATTTGAAATTTGAGAGGTCCATTCGGAAGTCATTCAAAGCGGGGACGAAGCTGTCCTTGAATCCGTTTTCTGATGTGTTTAAGCTTTTGTATCTTCTGCTTAACAGAAGAGGTTGGAAGAGATCATAACCTGGGTGTGAGGGGTCTTTGCTGGCTGCCTTTCCGAGGCAGCGAGACGTGTCGATGGAGTCAATGGATGGGAGGTTGGCTTGCATGGTGGGCTCGCTGTGTTCACAACTTTCTGTAGTTTCTGACAGTCTTGGGCAGAGCAGCTGCCATACCAAACCATAGTGTATCCAGAAAGAATGCTTTCTATGGTGCATCTATAAAAGTTGGTGGGAGTCCTTATAGATACACAAAATTGCTTTAGCTTCCTGAGGAAGAAGAGGTGCTATTGTGCTGCCTTGACTATCGCATCAACATGGGTGGTGCAGGACAGATTGTTGATCATCGCTGCTGGGATATACCTGCCACTGATCAGGAGAATACTGCCTCTATAGGCTCTAGATGCGTACAGGGGCAGTTGCTTTATTTATTTCACACTCTGGACAAATGGCTACATGGAGTCTAGAGGTGCCATCTCCTGCCTCCTATGTACAGTCAACGGCATAGAGAGAGTGGAAAAGGAAAGTGATGTTGCAATGGACTGATCCTGAGCTTTATTAGCATATCACTTGTTTGAACACGTGGGAGTTGTTTCTGCCATCTATAATGACCCTGTGAGGTGTTGCCAAGACCAGCTATGAGTGGCACATAGCAAGCAAATGGAATTTATTCTTTCATGAGATGTGGACCATCGCAAGCAAGGCCGGCATTTATTGCCTATCTCTCTAATGGCCATTGAAATCAGTAGTTTGCTGGCCCATCCAGTGGGTAGTTGAGACTCAACCACAATGCTGTCAGTGTGGGGGTTACATTTAGCCCAGACTGGGCAAAGGTGGACAATTTTCCTTAACTACATGGCACGAATGAAGCCAATGCATTTTTTTTAATTACAAAAATCGCTTGATGGTTTCGTGGTCACCATTACTGAGACTAGCTGTGTGTTCCAGACCTTACTAATTGAATTTATGGTTCCATTCTCATGATGGGATTTAACTTCAGGCTCTGGATTATGAATTCAGTGACATAACCACAATGCCACCAGCTTCCCCGATATGTACATGCCACAAAGTGCCTGTGTCCTGTTTTCCAGAAATGATGAAGCCAAGCAAAAGGACCTGTTTTACATCGGCCCTGCAGATTTCCATTTGCAAAGGATGCTCATGAACCAGTTCAGTTTTATGTCAATGTGGTGACTTTATGGTCATTTTTATTGATTTTTAACTTCTTGATATCTCAAATATTTTTTGTACTGAATTTAAGTTCTCAAATTTCCGTAGGATTTTCACTGACATTCTCTGGATAATTTGTACTGATTTCGAGATTGTAACCATGACTGTACCAATGGCCTTGGGATTGTGCAGCAATTCCTATTGTTGGACCAGTATGTAATCAGTAGCTACAGCACTCTGAGGTACCGCGCTGACCAGAGATCCCAGCTTCCCAGTGTCAGAGCTCCTAGGAATATATCAACATTTGGGCAGCAAATCACTGTGAATAAGGGATAAGACCTGAACCCCGTACGTTATGTAATGTGCAACATTGTTCTCTGTGCACACTAGCCTCTCTCGCCCTCCAATCACTCAGTTTGTTTTACTTTGGCCCACTAATTTAGTTTGGTGTTTTTGTTTGAGAAGTGGCTCCATACAAAGTGGATTTTAAAATACTGTCTGTGTTTCGTCTTACTTTTTTTGAAATTGAATCGTCAATATGGAACATTGCCAGTAATCACGCTTTGCCTGTCCATTGAAATAACTCCATGCAGGCCGGTATCCCATCACCAAGTCGCCCTTTACTTACCCATGAACAGTACATGAGTTTTGACCAGCCAGCTCAGAACCAGTCCCCGACAGTTAGGAGAGACTCCCTGAGACCCCTGTGTATATCTGTCAGTCTGGACTCCTTAACTGGGGCTGTAAACCTGGGCCATTCAGGGATTTCATACCCAGCGAAATCCACCTGGCCCTTGTTCCAATCGCTACATCTGCATTGGACAAAATACGTGTGGCTTAATCTTAAAATTAATGCAGCTCAGTCGGGATATATGTAAACTCTGTGTTCTTCACGTCCCAGGATGTGCCAGAGAGTTTTGCGTTCAATTGGCTTTACTTTAAGGCGAAAGTTGTGGTAGAAGTAGTCACTGGAGGTAGAAGCATTCAGATTGAGGAGGTTGTTTTGCCATTCACTGGGACCATGGCTGATATTCTGCCTCAGCTCCACCTTCCCAACCCTATAATCCCTGATTCGCTTAGAATTCAGCCATTTCTCTATCTCAGTCTTGAATGTCCTCTGTGTCTGAGAATTCTAAAAGTGCGTAAGTCTTTGAAGCGCTCTGTCCTTATCCCAGTCCTAGTTGACACAGTCACCGCATTGCTGAAGAAATAGCCACCAATTGAAAGCATTGCACCAATTGAAATCCTGCATTGCATCTCTGTGAGCTCTGACATGGGTGTTTGAAAAGGTTTGAATGGACAGCTGCTTGCTTTGTGAGTGAAGCAGGTGATTGGCTGCTGGCATGGAGCTCTCAATGCTCAGACTGTGGTACTGCCGAAAGCTGTAATCCGAGATGGGATGTTTCCTTGTTGCGAGGTAACCTTAACCTCGGTGACAGTGACGCATCAAAGGTACCAGAGGGCCTGTAGGTTAATTGGTGATGGTGTTCTCATGCTGTATTCTCTGAGAACACTTGACATTGGTGGACTGTGATGCTCGAAGACTAGATGTCAGTCACTGCGTCTGCTGCCCTAGGTGTGTGTATCTTTTTATAAAGAAAGGCCTTTGATTCAGGCAACAGTTTTTACACCACAAAGAGTTTGGGTGTTTCCTCTTTTGAACAGTAAAGAATTGCGCCTCCTCTGTTCAAACATTATCCACACTTTTAATACAAGTTTTAATCACCTTTCAAACCCAAGGTGAAGTAAGTTAGAGCTAGTGTTTTGTGTTTGTACCCTGTGAGTGAGAGACGCTGCTTCTTTGACATTCAGAGAACCTCCCCTACTAGCTGCTGTTCAAAACGAGGCTATTATGTCCACTTGAATGGTCAGATGCTGTCATTAGTTTCTGATCTTGTCAGAATATGGTACCTCTGACAGCGCAGCACACTCTCAGCACTGTCCAGTGCAACTTGTGATTCTTTGGGATAAACGACAATCTCTGACTCCAAGGCAATTGGGTTCCAGACAGTATGAGGCAAGGCCAGCTGCTCTGAGTAACAGTCCTAAAACAGATTAAACATTTAGCACCTTTGCTGTTTGTGGGATCTCACAGTGAAAGAAATTGGCATATTTCCTGGTGATGGCATTTCGGGAATGACCAGTGGCTATAAGGGACTTTCCGAGGATGTGAAAAGCACCGCATAAGTCATTTGATTTGATTTATCATTGTCACGGTGTACCAAGATAGAATGAAAAGTACTATTTTGTGTGCAATCGAGACAAGTCATATCTTCCATAAGTACATCAGGGTAATAGAACAGAATGCAGAGTATAGTGTTACTCTGTGGAGAAGGTGCAGAGAAAGATCAACTCGGTTCTATGAGAGGCCCAGTTGAAAATCTGATAACAGCAGGGAAGAAGCTGTTCTTGAATCTGTTCGTACATGTTTTCAAACTTGTGTATCTTCCGCCCGTTGGAAGAAGGTGGAAGAGAGTATAATCAGGGTTGGGGGTGTGGGGGGTGGTCTTTGATTATGTTGGCTGCTTTCCTAAGGCAACAGGAGGTGTAGATGGAGTCAATAGATGGAAGGCTGGTTTTCATGATGGACTGGGCTGTGTTCAAAACTCTCTGTTAATTTCTTGCGGTCTTGGGCAGAACAGTTGCCAAACTAACCTGTGATGCAGAGATAGTAGGAACTACAGATTCTGGAGAATCTGAGATAACAAGGTGTGGAGCTGGATGAACACAGCAGGCCAAGCAGCATCAGAGGAGCAGGAAGGCTGACGTTTCGGGCCTAGACCCTTCTTCAGAAAAAGCTATGACTGACATGGTTACAGTGTCGACCACCTCCTCGTGGTTTGCCTGACTAAGCTTCAACTGACTCGTCTGGGGCTAGCAACCCCAGACGTTTCATGCTGTGCTACGTCGGAATTGAAAATAATGGAAAAATCCGAAGCCTCCGCTTCGGTACACCACAATCGAGGTCTGAAACGTCAGCCTTCCTGCTCCTCTGATGCTGCTTGGCCTGCTGTGTTCATCCAGATCTACACCTTGTTAACCTGTGATACATCTGGATAGGATGCTTTCTATGGTGCATCAATAAAAATTGGGAAGTGTCATTGTGGACATGCCAAACCTATTTAGCCTTCTGAATGTGGAGAGGTGTTGATGTGCTTTCTTGACTGTAGCATCAACGTGGATGGGCCATTGATACAGACAGGGGCTTGTGCTGCACTCTACTTCCTGAAGTCAATGACCAGCTCCTTTGTTTTGCTGACATTGAAGGAGAGATTTTTGTCTTTACACCAGGCCATAAGCTCTCAATGTCTTTCCTGTATTCTGTCTCATCATTGTTTGAGATCCAACACGCTATGGCAGTATCATCAGCAAGTTTGTAAATGGAGTTAGGGCTGAATATGACCACACAGTCGTGTGTGTATGAGGAGTATAGTAAGGGGCTGAATTGTAAGTATAGCGAGTGCTCCATTTTCTCAGTGTCGTTTCAGTGAGATTGAAGAAATGTTACAGAGAAATATACTTTTCATTAGTAAGGTTGAAGACTTTTGTGATCACATTGAATTATAAATGTTCTGACATTTATAATGGTTTGGAAACCTACGGTGCTTTGTGTTTTTAGCTCTGTTTCAAGCTCGTGAGCTCTCTTCAATGCCGTGGTAACTCTGAAGATGGTGTCCCACTGGTTTTGGGTGTGTTTGATTCGTTCCTTGACTCCCTCTTCCCAGTCATTAGGAAAATTAATTGGCAACTTGTGACACTAAGTGCTCTTCAGGCTTTTGTCTTCATTTTGCTTTGCTTTTCAGGGGTGGATGAAAATCACAGCATGCTGCAGGAAGACACATCCTGTTTGGCAGTTTTTACTTTCCATTTGTTTGTGCACAAGTGGCTGCAAATTCAGTTTGCATCCTTCAATAAATGGACTGGGCCAGTTCCAAGCCAGTAGTTTCCGCAATAGTTTGTTGGCAGTTTAGTTTTAATGCACAGAGAAATTTAGTTTAAAAAATGACATTTTATTTTTGTTACTGTTGGTGGCGGGAACAGTGCTGTCTTTTTCCCAGCCATTTTTCATGCTACCAGCAGTTGTGTTAGAGACCCTTTAATCTCCAGTCTATCCAGTGCCCAAAGTCTGCCCACTGTCCTCCTCTTGCCCTTTTCTAACCGGATTCGAATTCGGTACATGACCTGGTCTCTGTTAATGCGTGAAGCAGGACGTCCATATTAGTCATAGAGTCACAGAGCTGTACAGCACAGAAACAGACCCTTCGGTCCAACTCATCCATGCTGACCAGATATCCTGAATTAATCTAGTCCCATTTGCCAGTATTTGGCCCATATCCCTCTTAAACCCTCCCTATTCATGTACCCATCCGGATGCCTTTTAAATGTTGTAATTGTACCAGCATCCACCACGTCCTATGGCAGTGCATTCCATACTTGCACCACCCTCTGCGTGAAAACGTTTCCCATGAGGCCCCGTTTATATCTTTCCCCTTTCACCTTAAACCTTGGCCATCTAGTCTTGGACTCCCCCACCTTGGGAAGAAGACCTCGACTATTCACCCTATCGGGACCGTTATTTGCCGTTGTTGTTTCTGATGCCTTAGCCGATGCCAGGTTGTCCATCTGGTATAACAAGGCGTAGAGCTGGATGAAAACAGCAGGCCAAGCAGCATCAGAGGAGCAGGAAAGCTGACGTTTCGGGCCTGGACCCTTCTTCAGAAAAATTGCTGGTGCTGCTTGGCCTGCTGTGTTCATCCAGCTCTACGCCTTGTTATCTCAGATTCTCCAGCGTCTGCAGTTCCTATTATCTCTGTCCATCTGGTATGACTCTTGTTTGCCTTTCTAACAACTGCTAGAACTCAGTGGCTTGCTAGGCCATTTCAAAGGGCAGTTGAGATTCAACCACATTGCAGCGGGTCTGGACTCCCGTATAACCAGGACCATGTAAAGATGGTGCTTCCCCAAAGGATATTTCTGAAGCAGATGTGTTTTTACAACAATCAACAATGTTTCAATATCATCATTAGACTTTTAACTGCTGCTTTTTATTAAATTCTCCCACCATCTGCCACTGGGGGCTTTGAATCTGGGACTTGGGTCTCTGGATGAAGAGTCTGGTGATAATACTACTTGGCTATCGCCTCCCTGTTTAGAATGTCACTTGTGGCTTTGAGACTGTCTATGGTATATCAAAAAGGACTGAAAACTGATTGGAGTATTCAAAGGTGGGGTTCTGGGAAAGGCATGAACAAGTTTGTGGGGTGACAATGTGATTGAGGATCTGGTAGATGAGAGGGTGTTTGAAATGATGGCAGCAGTTTGCAAGGATTGAAATTGATTTATTTCGGGGAGTTGTCAATGATGACTGATTTGAGGGGGAAAGACAGTGAGAACACCTGAAGACAGCTAATCAGTTACAAATGAATCAGAGGCAAACATGGGGTATCTGGGGGTGTGTAAAGGAATGGGATTGGGGAAGTGTGGTCTTGTAGCTCAGAGAGGTAGTGAATGGACACCATGAAAGAGATGAGGGAAAGATGCAGGTTCAGAACTAAGGAAGAGGAAATCTTACGAGAGCGTTTGGCCCAATGGACAAGTTGGAAAGGGTCATTTCTGGCAGAATCAGATTGGCATGTAATCTGTGTTAGTGACCAACAATCTGAGGAAAACCAAGAAAAAAAAAGTTTTGTTCTTCACATTGAATATTTTCATGACGGAGTTCCCAAAGTGTTGAATATGTGGATATTCAAGCTGCTTGAGGATATTGCAATATGATTGGAGGCTAGAAAGTACTTCTGTGTATGTCTGTCCATGTGATGACTCATTAATAGTCAGTTATGAGAAGCTGTAGAGGCATTTTAACAATGTGATAAGATAGTAAATTGCTTTCCCTTTTTTAAAGTGACCAGCTGAGACACTTGAGAACAGAAATACTGTAGATAACTGCTCTGTCAACATTAGTGTAACTTTATAGATCGAATTGCAGGCAGGGATTTCCCCAGTTCTCTCCCTTTGGCCTGAAGCGTATTAATAGGTTGGATAGCTAGGTGTAATTTGCTGAAGTTACTGTGTGGCACAGACCTATGAATGACAAAACCGAGAAGCTGTTTGGTCAAACTAACCTCTGTTGATGTTTATCCTTCATTTAGAATAATTCAGTTCAGGAGGAAGCCCTTTGGATAGCTTGTGCTGTCTGAAGTGGTTCTTGGTTAACCTTCTGCAGTTCTAACACTGTTAGCTTTTCATTCAAGTATTTGATCCTACTCTCTTCTGAAAGCATCTACTAAATCTATGTCAACTATTCTTTTATGTAATGCACTCCAGCTCATCATAATTCAATATTTTCTGCTGTTGTTGAGGGGTTTTCTTTTTGGGCAATCACCTTTAAAAGCAGTGGCCTCGTTTTTAGTGACGTTTCTGTGACTGTAAATTGGTTTTGAGAGAATAAGAAAGGAGAATGAAATAACTGTACAGAGGCCGGTATCCCATCACCAAGTCACTTGTTATTTACATGCGCACAGTACACAGTCTGTGGGCAGACAGCTTGAAGTCGGTCCCTGCACTGAGGAGATGCTAAATCCCCTGTTTATGTTGATTGGCTAGGGCTTCCTGATTGACGAGGTCCTTGATTGGGGTTGTTAACTTTGGCCAATCACTGCATCCTCCACACACAACTCCAGGGAGGGAGGCCTGGTCTTTCTCTTGTAGCTTCTCGTGCAGTGTTTTCGCCCCAGGTCTGGCTCCTCTGATTTGGACCCAGGACACGGGCAGCGTGTCCCGGGCCATAGCTGCCCTCTTGTGTCCAGAACATCTCAGGATAGTTTCCTCCTCTTCTTCCGGCAATAACGGTGTCAAGGCTGCATCCATCTTGGATTCTGAGGTTTCCTTGACAGTTGTCTGAGATGGAGAACCTATCGTTTGAGACAGGCCTTCTGGCTGTTCTGAGGGGCCAGCTATGTGTTTTTTGTTTTGCTTCTGCCACATTTGCAAGGTAACAGCTTTCAGCTGATCCATGTGTTTGTCCAGGACTGTCTCACCTACCTGAACTTTGGAAGTCATGGACCTGACCACAAGGACCCTCTTAGTCAATGAGGACCACCAGATTCCAATCATGGGAGAGAAACGATGTGAGCCCGCCCAAAAAAAAGCCCAAGAAATTGTTGGATAAGCTCAGCAGGTTTGGCAACATCTGTGGAGAGAAAGCAGAGTTAATATTTCAAGTCCCAGTGACCCTTCTTCAGAATGACGTTTGCAAACTGGAACTCTGCAAGCAGTCAGTTACACTAAACAATTCTCATGTAGCAAGTGAAAATCTGATCATTGTAGATGTATATATTATGTATTTTTTTTTAAATCAGGAAAAATGAAGATCGGCTTTACTCATGGGATGAAAGTAACAGTTGAACCAGCATGAAAAGACATTTTAAAAATATTTTTTAATGTTTTGGAAATCGAGTATGGAGATTTCAGAGAGATTTTTTTTTCTCAGGGTGAGATCTCTTATGCAGCAACAAAGAGCTGTTAGAGATAGTAAGAACTGCCGATGCTGGAGACAAAG